>OZ005652.1:26587176-26904676 GCA_963930645.1 Salticus scenicus
GGAAAACGAATAATCGAATTCTGAGAATCGAATTCAGTTAAATATTGTTCTTAAGAACAAAAATGTTAATATTTAACGTAAAATAAAATAAAAGTAATATTGTGCATTTGTAAACAGTAGAACAGATGTATTTGTAAATATAATAATTTTCTAAAAACACTTTATGTGTTTATTTATTTTCAACTGTAAGAATCCATTTTTGTATGTTCTAGTGTAACGGTTACATTAACTGATATAGCAATAAATAATAGCTTGCTCTTGTGAAATGTTTATAGATTATAATTTGAAAATTTAAAATGTTTTCATTTAATTTAATTGCATAAAGGTGTTACAAGACGTTAATTAACTTAGTTACTTAGTTATTGGTCTAAATGGATGTACGCAGTACGATATTGCACTGTCACTGATTTAAGTACCAAAAATCAGAGTATTTAACATGTTTTCCATGAACATCAATAACAAATATAAACTAAATGATGATTGTAAACGTATACAGAAAACAAAAGATGATGAATAATGATGTAAAAAGGATTAAAAATGATGATGTATAAAAAAAAAAAAAACAGATTAAATACGATAGGTCAAAAATAAGAACAGAAAATGTGTTATTTCAGCAATCGCTATAGATAAACAAGATAAACAAGACTTTGCCTGCTATTTGTTTTTCCTCTATCATGTGACCTCTGACGTTAGGTGGGAAGAGCCCATTATGTTAGACTGTTGCGTTCTTGATAATTGGAAATTTAACTTAATGATCTCTTCGTTTCAAAGTACAGATTATATTTTAAAATGACCCAATTAAATTTTATGTGTTTGAAGAAGATTCCTGTTCATTCATCACTATAATCATTGAATCAAAGTTAGATTTGATGAATACTATTAAAAACTGCTGGAACAATATTGATGCAAGTACTTTGTGTGATCTGATAGATTCAATGAACAAGAGACTAGTCACATGTCATCGAAAAAAAAGGGTCTCGCATCGATTATAGATGAAATACATGTATCGACTTTATAATTTTTTCCAGCTTTCTTTGTACATAAATTTTTCTTACGTCTATTAACCTTTTTTTATTGTACTTATTAACCCTACAAGGCACCCAGTTCTATATATGGAACACCGACTTTAATAGTTCCCATAGCTATAAAACTATTAGTAGCGACATCTCTTGACATCTTGATAGAAGCTACTGACATTTAGCAATGTAGTAATACGAATCGTTACTTAAAGATGTCGTTCGTGTTTTTGTTATAGTACACTCAGTGTGAAATTTGAATGAAAGTGATACGTTAGTCGTTTGTCTGAATTCAAAAATAAAAAAAGAATAGTTATTGAACAGTTTTAACTCGAAAAAAAAAAAAAAAAAATACTGTGTGTTATAACGAAGTGCATATTTTGCAGAGGTAAGTTTTTTTTTTTTTTTATTTATTTATTACAATAGTAAACGTATTAGTAAATCATATTTTTATGTATGTTCCACATACGGTACGTTGAGCTAAAAAGTTGATTTTTCCGTAAAATATGGTTTTATTTTTATATTTATAAGTTTTCCCTATCTTCTGATCACTCATTACAACCTATATATTTTTGTCGCGCGCTAAAAAAAAATTGAGCCTTGTAGGTCTAATGAATTTATTTTTTCCTTTAGTTCCTTGTAGCATATAATATATATAAGTGTATGAAATTTCATAAACGTTTGATCTTTTGCTTTTTAATTATATCATATTTCCAAGTGGCTTTATAATTTTTTCCACCACTGTATTGAAAGTCATACGATACAAGTACGTAGAGTTGGAAAGTGTTTATTAATCAATGCGTACCGAATGGTAAGTTCGTTCTTGTTTACATATTAATTTGTTTTACGTCATTAAAAAAAAAAAAATAGGTGAGGGAATGACAAGTGTAAATAATAATATATTATAAATTAAACACGAAAATATCATGCGATGTTATTTTCCTGTTACTATACTTATAAATTACTGATCTGTTTCTGAAAACATTTTGATTCTGTGGTAACTATGAAGAGTTAATTTACTGTTATGAGGAAATAGTGCAACCCACTGATGACAAACCTTCACCCTTTGCTGGCCCTAACGCTCTAAAACGCTCAAAAAACAGTGCTGACAAATTTAGGGACTCTTTTACTCAACTGTCACCGATAATTTTCAGGAGTGATATTTAACACACATAATACACGAATAACCTTCGAAGCGATTAGGTAACCGTTACAGCTAAAATTTAGTGGTGGCACTAAAAAATTTCACAACACTGACATGAAAGTGAAATTAAATAGGTTCGGCAAAGGGTTAAAATAGCGCTCTGACAATTTTTTGTATAATAGAAATTAAATTCAAAATGGATTTTATGCATTGAACTCTTTGATATTTAAAAGTAAAAAATAATATGGTGTGTCACTCACACGACTTTCTCTTACCCTGAAATTTAATACTATAAATACAGGTTGGAGATTAAGAGGTAAGATAACGAGTACTGTTATGTAAACCTATGTTAAACAATTCAAATTAGGCTTAGGAAGAGTTTTATATGATAATTAGTTCTGTGTGAGGGGACCACACAGAACCACACTACCGCCAACCCCAACCCTCCATTTCATTAATGTACCTACATTTATATAGAATTTAATTCTGTTATTAAAAAATAATTCTGTTTTTAAAAAATAATTTATTAAAATTATTATTTAAAAAAATTATCTTTTATGATAATGCAGACAATTTCCATATTAGAGAAGTAGCATAACACTAGATATCCAAAAAAAGTTGAATTTATACCCAAAAACATTAAAAAAAAAAAAAAAAAAAAAAAAAAAAAAAAAATGGCAAAAATGAGAAAAAAAATCGATAACTTTATTCTAAATGATCGCAGATCGATGGTTCACGCATTCGTTTTAAAGGTATTGGCGAGCTCTTTTGAAAGATACCCATCATGAAAATTTACTCCCCTTGATTGGGGATTTCCCAACCAGGGGGGAGGCGAGGCTCCTACATACACAAAAAAAAAAAAAAAAAAAAAAAAAAAAAAAAAATTCCCAGTTGACTATCTGTATTACAATATCTATATATCCGTTTCGTGCAGACTATAGAAGTTAAACTCTACTTACCTGCAGTTTCCCCCATAGGCATAATGTATTACAATTCTCTTGATTGTCCCTGTACACGGATCTTAACGAAAAGTTTAGTGTAGCATCCTTATATGATACACATTTAGAATACCAAGTTTGAACTTTCTGCCATAATTTATTTTTGAGATATGCTGATAACAGACAGACATACACACACACAGACCAACCGCTAAAAACATGATTTTCGTATTCAGGTGACCTCAAAACGTGTAATTATAACAAAATCTCACTTTCGAAAATTTGACCCAAAAGCAATACTTTCTCTACCTTATGGGTAAGAGAAAGTAATAAAAATTTGTTAATTTACTGTTCGTTTGGATGCAAAAAAATTTTTTATTATTTTTAGTCTGCAGTGGGGACAAGTAAAGGATTCATATTTTGGTATATTTTATGTTATTTAAAGTAAATAAAAAATGTAAACAAGATATTTTTTGTTTCCTTATTAAAATGCATTCTGACATATACTCTCTTCCTCTAAAAGTATACATGTTACAAAAATAATCATGAAACATAGCGGAAATTTAAAAATAACCTTTTTTTTTTTTTTTTTCTAACACTTTCCAACAATGATGAAAAATGTTAATGATATAATAATGTTTCATATATTTCCAACAAGGTTGAAAAGTGTTAATAACTTCGGTTTGTTTGTCTGTCCATCTGTCCATCAGTCCGCGTTCTAACTCCCGTAAATATTCATCTTGAAACTGTTAGGAAGGAATACCTCTAATTATTTGTGAACAGGGACACCCGAATATATTCCAAAGCATTTGGTTACAGTCGGTAACAAAAGTTTCCGAACACTAGCAAAAATTCCTATGTATAAAAAGTACACTTCATACGGTTTTACTAAATAAATCCTTCTCGAATTCTTGTCTTAGACTGACTAAGAACACGATTCGACAAGGATTTATTTAACAAAACCGTATGAAGTGTACATTTTTACATAGGAATTTTTGTTAGTGTTCGGACACTTTTGTTACCGACTGTACATGAGAAATATTTCTATAAACCATATTTTAATGTCTTTACTTTACGCAAATCTTAATGAAATTGAAATACGTTATTCAAGTTCACTATCAGATATTTTCTACGGAAAATATAGTAAATATCACCACTGATTTGTGTACAGGGGCACCCGAAAATATATTAAAGCGCAGCGTTCTATGAGAGGCATTTATATAAAACAAATTTTTATAACTTTAGTTTGCACAAATTTAAATGAAATTTAAATATATTATTCATAAGCACAAAAGAATGCTTTCTATGGAATATAGTGCGGTTAGCATTGGATTTACAAGTCCACACTAAAATATTCAATTACATTGAGGGTTATTTTCTGAACTTTGCTGGAATTGCATTTTCGTTTACATTAAATATTTTGTAACACTTTCAATCAATTTTTTTGTGTGAATATTATTTCAATTTGTGTATCTGTCTGTTCGACTGTCCATCTTTCTATCTGCCCGCCCTCAGCGTTCGTAAATATTTCCAGAATATTTAACCACGACAATTGCGCAAATATTAATGTTTAACATTTAAAATTGTATGAAAGTTATTTGTCTTTCAATTTGTATACACATAGGCCCGTTTATTGGTAATTTCTATCAGTGTTCATATCATTTTGCAAAACTATTTTTTTTTCTTTTTTTACATAATTTATATTTTCAGCAAAGTTTTATATTCATTTTATCATTACGTAGTCAATGAGATCATCATATTTGTTCCCAGAATATCGTTCTCTGATAATTATTCCTGAATTTGTGTCTTGATATCACAAAATTACTAGGTGTTCATACCATTTTTCAAGCCAGTATACACTAATTTTATTATACAGTCGGCTGCAAAATTATTCGAGCACTAGCCAATAATTCCTATATTAAAAAAGTACACTTAAGACTGTTTTGTTAAATAAATCCTTGTCGAATCATGTTCTTAGACTGACTAAGAACATGACTCGATAAGGATTTATTTAACAAAGCAGTATTAAGTGTACTTTTTTTAGACAGGGATTATTGCTAGTGCTCGAATAATTTTGCAGCCGACTGTACTAAATGGACAGAAGTCTGAAACCCTGTTAAAATGCACTTAAATATATTTTAGTCTACTGTAATGAGACGAAATTCTTTTGTGTATACTGAAACAAGTATACACAAGTCGCAAACATTATATATGTACAAACACACACACACACACACACAAAAAAAAAAAAAAAAAAAAAAAAACTGTGCAGCTAATTTTATGTATTCCAAAAATATTTCTACCAATTTTGACATCATTTTGGATAATTGTATAACTTTATCGGAAGTCTTTTGTGTAATCTACAGGTGATTACTAAGTCTCTGCAAAATCCTTTTCTAATCTATATATATAAAAGAGTAAACTCACTGATTCACTCACTGACTCAACACGGTTGTGGCGATCCTATGGGAGATAGAGTCACAATTTTTGGTGAGCAGGTTGATTTTAGGACCCTGACGCTCACTAAGACGGGATTTTGCGAAATACCCCCCCCCCGTTCCCCCCCGGGGGGGGAGAAGGCAAAAATCACCTTTATAAGCATATCTCGGCTCCAAATTGCTTCACGGTGAAGAAATTGCAGATGGGGAGACTAGACTTGAATACAAAAAAAAAACATTTTCTGCGATTTTGGAATTTTGGATTTTTAAGGGGGGTAGGGGTAAAAATGAGATTTTCGGGGGCGCATAAGGCAAAAACACATTTATAAGTACAACTCGGCACCAAATTACTTCACGGGGAAGAAATTGCAGATGGGGAGACTAGGCTTGAATACGAAAAAATCATTTTCTGCGATTTTGGAATTTTTGATTTTTAAGGGGGGGGGAAGGGGTGAAAATGATTTTCGGAGTTGCTGAAGACAAAAACACCTTTATAAGCATAACTCGGCTCCAAATTGCTTCACGAGGAAGATATTGCAGATGGGGAGACTAGACCTGAATACAAAAAAATCATTTTCTGCGATTTTGGATTTTTGGATTTTTAAGGGGGAAAAGGGGTGAAAATGATTTTCGGAGGCGCAGGAGGCAAAAACACCTTTATAAGCATAACTCGGCTCCAAATTACTTCACGATGAAAAAATTGCAGATGGGGAGACTAGACTTAAGTACAAAAAAAGCATTTTCTGCGATTTTGGAATTTTGGTTTTTTAAGGGGGGAGAGGGGCTGAAAATGATTTTCGAAGGTGCAGAAGGCAAAAACCACCTTTATAAGCACAACTCGGCTCCAAATTGCTTCACGATGAAGAAATTGCAGAGAGGGAGACTAGACTTGAAAACAAAAAAATCGTTTTCTGCGATTTTGGAATTTTGGATTTTTAAGGGGGGAAGGGGGTATAAATGATTTTCGGAGGCGCATAAGGCAAAAACACATTTATAAGTATAACTCGGCTCCAAATAACTTCACAGTGAAGAAATTGCAGATGGGGAGACTAGACTTGAATACGAAAAAATCATTTCCTGTGATTTTGGAATTTTGGATTTTTAACGGGAGAAGGGTGTATAAATGATTTTCGGAGGCAAATTTAGAAAAATACGGATTTTCGAGTAAAAGTAATAGCTCAAAGATGTAAAAAAAAAAAAAAAAAAAAAAAAAACCGCCAAGCGTCTTTTTGAAAATATTTGCAAAAACTCATTTTTTGATTTTTTCCGATTTTTTTTTTAGGGGGGGGGAGAGGAGGGGGGCGAAAAAGTAAAAATAGTGTCAGATCGTTCAAAATTGGTACATAGAGGTTTTCGATACTTACAAATCGATTGCGGATATTTTCGAATTTGTAAAATTATTAGAAGGGGTGGGAAGGGGGGCCAGTATGGGGGGGGCTATTGGCAAAAACAAATAGAAATACAGTTATGCCGTTCAAAATTGGTACAGATAGGTTTTAAAGGCCTGCAAGTCGAATGGGGATATTTTCGAAAGTGTAAAGTTATCAGGAGGGGCGAGAAGGGGGGAGGGGAGAGGGGGGGCAAAAAAAAAAAAAAAAATAGAGTTAGATCGTTCAAAATTGGTATATAGAGATTTTCGATACTTACAAATCGATTGCGGATATTTTCGAATTTGTAAAATTATTAGGAGGGGCGGGAAGGGGGAGTGTGGGCAAAAACAAATAGAAATACAGTTAGGCCGTTCAAAATTGGTACAAATAGGTTTTAGAGGCCAGCAAGTCGAATGGGGATATTTTCGAAAGTGTAAAGTTATTAGGAGGGCCGGGAAGGGGGGGGGCGGAGGGGCAAAAAAAATAGAATAGAGTTAGAGCATTCAAAATTGGTATATAGAGGTTTTCGATACCTACAAATCGATTGCGGATATTTTCGAATTTTTAAAATTATTAGGATAGACGGGAGGGGGGCGAAGGGGGAAAATAATAGAAATAAGAGTTAGAGCATTTTGGGAATTTTTTCCGAAGGCAGTGAGAACCCGGTGCGACATTTTTCCTAATAAGATTTTTTTTCTGTTTTTTTTTTCACGTGATAAAAATTAATGCAATTTTGAGAATTCAGTAATTATAGCGATTCATTTAAAAATAGGGACCAGCAAAGCGGGCGTTGCCTGCTAGTCAAATGTAAAGCGAATAGCAACTAGATGAAAAATATTTAATAACTTAATTGAAAAAAAAATTTAATTATTAAATTTAATGATTATAAATAATTATAAAATTATTTATATATAGAAAATTTATAATAAGCATTTAAATGGCTTGACAGTTCTTAAAAAAAAAATAAATAAAATAATAATAATAATAATAATAATAATAATCCAAATTGAAAAAAAAAAAAAAAAACATGCATACATACATATGAATAACCCCCTACATAACCATTTGTGTTTCTGAGGGGTTCTACCACCCACCACCCACTACCCGCTGTTGTATCTATCTGTCTATATTTATATATATGTATGTATGTATGTATATACATATAATACTTCCTTGTATCTCATAAATATATGTACCAAATTTTATGCTAAATGCTTACATAACTTATCAGAATTATTTTGTTTGCCCTGTAAATTAATTACCCCATCCAGACATGCCAAGTCTCCTGCTTTTTGCTTGTTTTTCCATGCTCCTGATTTTCCACTCATTTCTCCTGCTTTTTTGATGTAATTTTTATCTATCCCTCTTAGCATAATTTATGCTTAAAATTTGTGGGATTGGGTAAAAAAATTTGAAAGAAAATTGAAATTTATCTTGCCCTGCAATTTATCAAGTTCAGTTTGAATGTGAATTATTATACAATGCTTTGAAACTAATGTTTGCTAAGAATAAATTTTAAACTTTCATTTCTGCATGATGAAAAATGTCTTATTATTATTATTATTATTATTATTATTATTATTTTGAAATACCATAACTATTGAAAACTTAAATAATTCAAATTTCATTAGAATATAGCTGATATTTTCATTTCTTTATTACCTTTTCTTTTACAAAGATAATTAAGATCCTTATTGTTTTATATTAGGAGCAGAATGATCAAATCTGTCTATTTTGACTTAAATTTTAAACAACTGTATGTCTGAGGGTTTTTTTTTTTTTTTTTTTTTTTTTTGACAGTTTGTTTAATTTTAATATTGATGCTTTGTAAATACCTCCCAAGCTTATAAAGCTTTACTTAAAATTAAATTTGCATTATTTTACTCATTTTTCTTACAAACTTTCTTCTTGGAAAAAGTCTCCTGATTTCTGTTAAAAAATCTCTTGCTTTTTTGTCATTAGAAATTGGCATCTCTGCCCATCCATGCCTAGCATATTCCCCAGAAAAACATGTTATTAAACATTCTAATAACACATGTTTATTTCATTATGATTAATGGGGTGAAACCATGTTTTTAAAAGGCACTTATAAGAAATACTGTCTATAGGTCGTAAAGGTACAAAATTTCTTTGTGTGTCCCTGTACATTAGGGTGGAGTGAAAAAGATCGAAATTTTAAAAATGTTATCCAATTAAATAGCCCTATCTGACAAAAGTTGTGTATTGATCTGTTTATAATGTGATATTTGTTTTAGAATTTTCCTAATTCATCTTCATTTGCAGCACGGGCCTTGAAGTTTGGGCATACAAGCGAAGTTTGGGGTTCAAGGCCTTTGCGGCAAATGAAGATGAATTAGGAAAATTCTAAAACAAATATCACATTACATATGGATCAATACACAACTTTTAGCAGCTAGTGCTATTGGATAATATTTTTAAATTTTCAATCTTTTTCACTCCACCCTACTGTACCCTGAGCTTCAATAATAATATGCCCTAATGAAAAAAATATACAACTGATATATTGTAACTCAATAATATCTGAACCATGTTTGATATCATTTGGATGATTACAGAATATCATCGGAATTATTTTGTGTGGTTCTGTGAATAAGTTGTTTAATCTATACATGCCATTTTTCTAGAGAAAATATGCTTTTAAGCTTCAATGTATGATAATTTAATAATGTTAAATGCAGTGTAAATGCGTTAAAATTCGGTTAAATAAAAATCTGTCTTTAAGCTCTAATGTCACGAAATTCTTTTATATGTCCCCTGTAAACAAGACATAAATATTATGTACACCAGTAAAAACTATACAACCTATTTTTTGTAGTATATGAATAATTGTTCGAAATTTGACATAATTTGGGTGATCACGTGATATTATCGTAAAAATTTTTTAACGCCCTGTATATTAATTATTAAGTCTGAGCACATATTTTTCTACGGAAAACATGGGTTTAAGCATCTCAATAATGTATATTAATTCCATTTTGTGGAATGCAGTATAGCCACTATAAGACGTGTTTAAACGAAAATCTGCTCAAAGACCATAATGATATGAAATACTTTGGTGTTTCCCTGTATAAAAACCATAATTAACGTACACGCCAAAAACTATACAGCTATTTTTGCATGGAACATGAATATGTGTACCAATTTCCATGCCAATCGGTTGATTTTTGAGGCCGCTGTCTCACTAGACAAAAATTTTGTCCTTAGGCCGTAATGATAAGAAAAATTTTTACGTGTCCCTGCACACAAACCACAAACAGAACATACACCCAAATGTATACAGCTCATTTCATGTAACTCAAGTATATGTTTACCAATTTGCATGTCAATCTTTTTTTTTTCTTGTAGCGGAAGATATACTAGAAACACACAAAACCCAAAATTATTTTGAATTTCCATATGAATGCTTCCACTGATGTTTTTTGTTTCAATAAAATATATATTGAAAATTCACGTGAAACAGTGAAAAAAATCAGTAGCAAAATTTTATCAAAATGTAACGTAAAAATTATTTTCATTTAAGTAAGTAATAATTTAATTAAACATGCAATAAAAAGAAAATTAAATGTTCTTTCAGTTAAAAAGAAAATAAATAAATAAATAAGAATAAGATTTTGAACGGAGTACCTAACAGAAATGTGTCAAAAACTTTTCCACAGAGCCATGCACTGTAGAAAATCAGTTTTGTTTTGCTGGTTTACTCTTAGACAACTAAAACATCATGACTTAGAGGGTTTGTAGCAGAAAATTTTTGTTATTTTCTATTCTATTCCACATTTTCCTCCATTTCTTCAATTTACAGATTCATACTTTTCTTTTTAGAATAACATTGAAATACGAAAAGTCATGAATGCGGCTATAATTTATTCATCTAAACTAACGTATTAAAGATAAATAGATTATAATGATTAAAAACAATAGAATCATCTCCGAAAAATAAATAAATAAAGCTTTTTTTTTTTTTTTTTTTTAGAAATGATAATGATTCAGCAGTTCAATCATGCATTTCATTTCTAATAATATTAATATTTTTTTTCGAAAAACTTTCCTGTTTACTTTTAATCCAAAACTTAAAAGTATTATAGAGTTATTAAAAAGCATGAATTTGCGAAATTCGCATGGATTTAAATAGTGGTCCGGTAGCCTCACTTTTTATCTTCAGAGTCACTTAAACATGGAAATTGCTATTTTTCTCTGCTTGCTGATTACCGCAGTAACCTCCGTAAGTAAGCACTGTATCAGTTTTAAGAAATTTTACGATTCGTTTATCATCATTTGTATATTTATTTTTAACATCAGTTTATATCCATAATAAGAAAGTTCTGAAATCGTAAAAAAAATTTGACTACCATTTTTTAACAGCTTTAAGCCCATGCCGGCTTTTTGACCATTTTTGTAATCTCTATATACGGCTAAGAGATTTTTGAGTCTGTTTGTCTGTGTGTGGACCAACGAGATATATATATTAGAGTGCTGATTCAATGGATGAAGGATTAGCTTTCCGTGGTTCAAGATGAATCACGTGACATGCTCCAATAGGTTGCTGTGTTTGGCCCTTTATCGCTATTTTGGCATTTAAAATCTCAGTTCGACAAATTATCATTATTATTAGGTAACATGATAGTCCTATGACCGAAATAAATTGTTTTTAAAATAATTTTACACGTATTTCACATTTTAATAAATAATAAAATACCTTTTTTTTTCATCGTTTCCCAACAAGTTTAAAAGTGTTTATAAAAGAAAATTCAAACTTTTAAAGAGCTAAATTTAACAACAAATAAAAACTTTTCAACTATTTTTAAGCATTTTGTCGGTTAAAGTTCAACTACACGAAATAAAAAAGAAGTAAAATCAAAATCAAAATGATTTAGAACAAAAGAATATTAAACTGCATAAGTAAACAAAAACATTGGTTTGGTTTGGTTTGGTTTGTTGAGTACTGAGATTTATTGCTTGCCTCTAGGGCCGCTTATATCTCGAAAAATCCACACCACAAGGGTTTACAAGTTTTTATTATAACAAGAACAGATACATGAATCACATAAACAAGGACAATACACCCATGCCTTATCCGGGATTTGAACCCGGGCCCAACAGTATAGAAGTCAGGGCCGCTAACCACTATACCGCCTGGGCGGCCAAAAACATTGGCTTTTATGACTTATGGGAAGAACAATCTCCAGACCGTTGCCATAGAAATTTACTGAAAATAAGCTGTTACCAAGGGAACCACCGAATACGCAGGTGCAAGGAGAGCATGTCACATGACTCATCTTGGACCTTCTCAAGGGTTACCATTTATCACTCTACTTTATATATCTCGTTGGTGTGGACCATAGACCTATTATTAAGAGTGGACGGTACAGTGGCAACCTTTTTTAGTGGCAAAGATAACTCATAAAAAGGTCATGTGAATGTTGATCTACAGGAAGTCAAACTGGCCAATATTGAAATTTACTCGCCATGCTCTAAACTCTGCTTTTTATTAAGCAGACGATATTTTCCCTTTTACTTTGAAAGTTCTTTTTAAAATTTTTATTTCACTTGAAAAGTTAGATTGTTTTGAATTTAAAAAGAATTTTATAGCAAGAAATAGTAATTAGATGTACTTTAAAAACCGTAGAAGTTCTGTAAAATAAGGATTTTATTTCACAGGTAAGATTCTTTTTAATATTTTATTATTTCGTACTTTTTAAGTAATTATTTTTATAAAATGCTTATAATTGCTATACTTATTTCGCTAAATTGAATTAGTTTAACTATATTATGTCTTATATTATTTCAAAAATGTCCATAATTATTTATGACAGTTAAAACGAGTATAGACAAACCAAAGTTCTAAAAACTTTTGAACTTTGTTAGATGTTAATAACAAGGTAAAAATAAATTTCAGAAGCTGTAATATTTTACATTAGTTTTGCTTGTTGTATCTTTTAATAATAATAATAGTATATTTATATTTATATTTATATTCAAAACAAAAAATTTCCAATAACGCGAAAAATACCAAAAAAGTTAACCTTTTTCAACATTCACGTGGTTTCATCTTTGCACCTTTTCTTATATTCCCTTAATAATGGAATGCTCCGTCCACTCTTATAATAGGTCTATGGTGTGAACGTAAGTTGCCATCAGCTTTTCATACATTAGTTAATTTTAAAAATCTAATTGTCCCATAGATAAGTTAATGAAATTGACGGATTCAGAAAAAACGCCCTTTTCATTTGGTACCTTATTTGTAACGAAATTTTGATTATTATTATTATTTTTTTTTTTTTTTTTTAGAATTAATTAAAATGTGAAAATAATAACCTGGTAAAAGCTTTAAAAATGGACATTTAAATTTTTAATTGTTGCCAAAAATATTTTTACTTTTTTTTTCCAACATAAAGTGAAATATGCTTTCACACACACAAAAAAAAAAAAATATATATATATATATATATATATATTAAATATTAAATTTGCTCCTGCACATGAAAAAATGAAAATAGGAAAATGGAGTAAAAAAAAAAAAATAATAATAATAATATGCCTCAATTTTAGATTCCCCCCCCCCTTTTGTTTAAATAGTATGTTTTTGGCATTGATAAATCGCGCTTGGCATGAAAGCTAATGCAGCATTACATTAAAGAACTTTACTTATTTATAATTCTGGGTATTTTTTTAAATTTTGATGTTGAAATAGATTGGACATTTTTCGCCAAGGACTCCACTTTCGTAAAAGCCACTTTAAGCCAAGTAGCGCATAAAAAATATAAATAAATTATAAAATATTGAAAAACAGAAAAGAAATGAAAGAAAGGAAAACGAAAAGAAAAGAAACAAACAAACAAACAATAATAATAATAATAACATAAATTATGTATTTTTGTCTAAATTGACGATAAAAATTCAAAAGTCGCCAAGGGGAGCTACATTAAGGCTGTACCATGATGAGGTTTACATATTTCATTATTTATTTTTCTATATGTCAACTACTATTAACTAACTCAACTACTATTATAACCACAAAAATTAATTGTCTCATGCGATAGACGTAGCCGATCATAGCACATTGTAATATTATATTTGGTGTGAAATTGTTGTCATTTTATGGTTGATCGAATAAATCAAATAAAAAATATAGAAAATAACATGAAAGAAAATATTATGTACAACACGTATAGTGTTGTTCATATATAACTGGGATTCAAATATAAAATGACTACTTCAATTTTTTCGATACTGTCCTTTTCGAAACTGTCATCTGATAAGCGCCCAAATGGAAGCCCACTTGGTAAGCTATTGTCACAGGCAATAGGGACAGACACCCGAGAGTCTGCGAATGAGTGGGTCACTGCCGAAGGCAGCGGGGAACCAAAACGGGCTTTAAAGCAATTTCATGATTTCTTTAAATTTTATTTTTGTTTGTAAAACGATATAGAAAAAATTTTCTTTAAATATAGTGACCAGCGAAGCGAGAAAAGCCTTCGTTGATTCACTACCTTCATTGATTTCATGAATTAAAAAATGGTTCATTAACAAACTTTGATCTATTGGCACGCAGGCAGCATCAGGCCGAGTTTTGTACATTACGAGCTTGATTTTGAAATTTTTCCCGCATTCGGAATTTGGTTCGTTCCTGAACCGGGCTTTGCTAGCGACTTCTATTTGTCTGTCCCTTTGCGTGTCTGTAAGTCTGTCTGTGTGTGTATGAGAAAAAAGTTGTGTGGTAGCTCTAGATTTAAAATAATAATAATAATAATAATAATAAAACTTAAATTGTATTTCGACATAAATTGTGTATAATAATAATTATTATTATTATTACTTATGCATATCGCTCAAAAAGCAATTCTGCTATTCAGTAATTTCTCTCATTTATGAGAAGGATACATCTCAACTTCTGTCAGCCGATAAACTGTTTAATCCGACGGATTCAGAAAAATCGTCCCTTTCATTTGATACCTTATTTGTAACGAATTTTTGATTAGATTTTTTAAAATTAATTAAAATATGAAAATAGACGTAGCTTTAAAATAGACATTTATATTTTTAATTGTTGCCATTTTTATTTCAGTATAGAATGAAATATGCTTTCACGTGAATATATGGATTGGAACTTTTTGTAAATATTGTGTATAGCTTATTATGTACTTATCCCAGATTAACTGAAAGGTTGAATATATTTTTTTATTTATGTAATGCCTATTTTAATCAAGAATTTTTAATATTCAATTTTATTATCTTTCTACTTATTCAAGCAATTTTATTTTTTGATTTTCAATCTGATTGTGTAATTTGTATAGTCTGATGACTTTGATTCAAGCATTATTAATCAAGAATTTTTAATTTTTAATTTTATCATCTTTCTACTTATGCAAGCAGTTTTATTTTTTGATTTTCTATCTGATTGTGTTAATGTATTTTAATATGTATAGTTTGATGACTTTAAATTTAAAATTGAATTACATATTTTCTATAAAATCACTCTTTTATTATTAATGTTCTTAGTAAGTTTGCAGTGCCTGGCAAGAAATGCTTTGGTTTCCCTCAGTATTGTGTCCGGTACAGGAATATTTATAGGGATATTCCTGGATCGAAATCAAGCTACCTATATTCTCCTCCTTCCAATCTTAAGTTTACAAAGTGTGATTCTTCTCGTTGCAAAACTTGCCCTAATGCATTACAGTCCCAAATTTATGATGATTTAAAATTGGTTCCTTTCTGTCAGGTATATAATGTCATATACAAATTAAGTTGTGGTATGTGTAAAATGCAGTATTTTGGTGAAACTTCAACCCCTTTACATATTAGAATTAATCAACATCGCTCAGACTCTAGAAAGTTATCATAACCTGTCCTTACTAGTAAATCAACTATTGAGTTAAGACATTTTAATTTACACAATTTCTGCTCATGTACTATTGAAATTCTTTGGATTCAAAAAAATAAAAGTGAGCGCCTTTTCTTTGAATCTCACTACATGAAATATTTTAATACAATTTATCCATATGGTCTGAATCATGAACATTTTAATAGGGTTGTTAAGGTTTATACTAACATAAATCCCCTTCATGATTATTCCCCTGTTTACCCTGTCCTTAATCGTAGTGTCAACCAGAAAACTTCTCGTTCACAACGAGGTCAAAAATCTAATAAATCTAATGACTGTTTAATATGAAAAAATTTCATTATTAAGAATATACTTACTTTACAGTCAAATTATCTTAACCATTATGATTGGATTAACATTAGAAAGTTTTTATTTGCTATCAGAAAAAAAGTATTTGTTCATTTACTTAAATGTCTTCAAAAACCAATGTTATAATCAACATTTTTCTGATATTTTCTATGATTTACTATTATACAGACTAAAACGCTTCAATTTAAATATTTCTAAAAAATCTCACAAAATACAATCTAATTCACAGCTTATTCTAAATTATTCTAATCAAATATTTAATAGCATTAATATTTCATCCATTCTAAATGATAAATCTTGCATGTTTCCAATTAGAAACATACATATTTCTCGCACTTTTAAATATCCTATTACACTTGGACACCTGTTTTTTAACTATAATTCAGTCTCTAAGTCTAATTTATCTTCTGTTGTGACTTGTAATTGTGCTGATCCCTCTTACGTAAAATATGTTGCCAGGGACCATGCACATATAATCACTGATGATCTTAACATTATTAATGACTCTAAATTAAAGAAATTTATGGATTACGGTACTAAATATCGACTCCCTTCAAAAACTAATATTTCACAAATTCTACAACAGTTATCATATGATATTGATTTTTTTATTTATAAACTCTCCATCTCTTATAATAAACCTATTGAATACTTCAATCAATGTAAATTTTTAGTGATTTCAAAATTTAAAGCTGAATTATTTCAACATCGATCAAATCTCACACATTATAATAAATCAAATCTCATTAACTCTATTAAAGAATTGCAACAAAACTTTGTTATTACTTATGTAGATAAATCTCCTAATAATTATGCTATAATCTGTAAACACTATTATCTTTCTTTACCCAGTTCATCCATACCTTCGAGTCCTAACTTTTATCCTACCAATAAAGATATTTAAAATTAATAACCGTAAAATTTACTGCTTTTATAAATTGCTAAAGCTTCTATTTAATAATTTTAAATATCCTTATATTGTACTTATTCCTAAATTTCACGAAACTTCTATTAAATTTATAACAGTCACTGTTGGTTATAATGCTTACAATAATAACGCTAACAAAATTCTCCTTGATATTCTCAAACAAATCTATGACTTAATTAGTAAATCAAAAAATTTCTATTGCCTTAAAAATAACAATCAACTTAAAATCTTATCGATGAACAATGTCACTGATATCATGACATATGATTTTGCTGACCTGTTTAATAATATTAATTTAACAGATCTTCATGATATCATCTTTAACCTTTTTGAAAAATTTTGAAAGTCAATTTTCTTTACAAAATGCTTTTCTGGAACATCATTTAAGAAACTTTTAAATTTTATTATTCATAACAATTACATTCTACACAATAATAAAATTTATATTCAAAAGATGGGTATTCCACAAGGAGGTTATAGCTCGAGTTTGTTTGCTGACTTATACCTTTACCATTATGAACAGGGATTATGTATTGAAAATGTCTATTTTTACCGATACATTGATGACATTATAATTTTTTATGTCAATAATTTTCCCTCTAATGTATTCAAATTTGAATATCCTTCTCACCTTACCTTAACTCATAATCTTCTCAACAACAATTGTATTAATTTCTTAGATTTAAAACTTAAACTTGAAGGTAGTAAAATTTATACTGATCTGTATGAAAAAAGACAAAATTTTTGTTTCAAAGTAAATTTATTTACGCATTTTAATTCTTGTCTTCATATATCTATTTACAGAAATATCATTCGCAATCACCTCTTTCGTATACATAATCTTTGTTTATATAGGTTTAAAAACAAAAATATCTCTCACATAATTAATGCTGCTACAAAAATGGGTTATCCCAAAAAAATTATTTATTCAATTGTTTATCATTAAGGGTCTCTGTATAACACAAAAAAATGGTAGATGTGTGGACAGATGTTTGATTAAGGAGGATGGGTGGGGTTGTTTGGCTGGTTGGTTGGGAGGGTTTGCTGTTGAATTAAAAAAAAAAAAAATGGGATTACTGGAAGTTACATTCTTCTTATTTTTTCTGGTTGATATTATGAAATTTGAACTCTTTTTTCGTTAATTTCGTTAAAAAGCATTTGGTTACTAGTGGCTTCCCTTATTTAGTTTGAACAATCAATCCAATTTAATAACAATAATAATATTTATAAAAAAAAAATATCATCACATTTAAAATAATAACCTTAATTATTGAAGACTGCCTTGTATTGCTTATCCTTATATGTGTGCTTTTTGGGATTATTGCTTGTGATTGAGTCTTTTTACAACTTAACATTTAATTCTTCTTAATACTTTGATTTTTATTCTTCTTAATACTTTAAGTTTAATTAATTTAGGTTTAATAAAATTAAGTTCAACTATTAGTTTAATTATTTTAGGTTTAACATTAACATGATCCACTAAACATCACTCTAATTATTTGATCGGTGCCACTTATTCTCTTAATCATGCAGTTAAAACTTCTTAAATACACTCCTTATCGCAGTGGTTTTATTATCCTGAAATAATTTAACTGACCTATTGTTTATCTAGCTAAACGCTAGATGGCGCTTGATCACTGCTGACTTATGTCTTCTTTCTTTAATCCTTTCTTTGAACGGTTTAATGATTCTTGTTTTTACGTACAATTTAAATTAACATTTATCTAGATTAAACTTTAATTAACTTTAAAATATATTTTGACTATCTCATTAAATAATTACTCTGTGTATTTTATCGTTAATGAAAATGCTCTGTCGTTCATTCATTGTCGATTAATCGATGTTTGCAAGCTTTTATTTTTAATTTCATTTCTTGTTGGCATCATCCTATTCTCCAGTTTGTGTTAAATGTTTTACATGTGGCTACTATGCTTTTTTCTAGTTTTCTCTCTGGTATCCATGAAGATTTTATTTAATATTTAATTTCTCATTCTATATGGTTTTGCTGCTTCGATCGGGGCTGAAACGATATAAATTGCTATGATTAGCTGTATTGTTTTACGAAATCGATGCAGCTTTCACAGCTTTATGAAGTACATGTCCCCTGACGAGTATTTTACTTCTAATTTTAAGCATTTTTATCCAACTATTTCTGTGGTTATTTATTTGTTTTCTCTGTCATTAAGTTTAATGGTCTTTTTTTTTTATTATCATTCATGTCGGCGTAAGTAATTTAAGTCATTTTTGTCTCTTATTGGTTCTTAATCTAAATCGCAACAATTTTATATCAGTCTTTCCTCTAAGTTAAAATCAGTTCTATATTTTTGTGTATTGGTATTGTTTTGTATCTATTAATTGTTAAATTTTAAGATTAAATTTTATTACGATATCTATCATTTATATATATATATATATAATATTAAATTTAAGTCTTTATGATGTCGTGAGGATCTAAAAAATGGCATCTATGAAATAATACTAATAAATTTTAAAGGTAATGAAGAGATAAATAAAGTGCAAAAATTTCGCACGGGCTTGGCAGCGAATGAATTATTTGAAGTAAGAAATAAATATAATGAAATGATCATTTTTCAACGGGCGCCTAAGTCGCCCCACTAACTAACTAGCTAGTAGTGCATAATTGCCCAAAACTTGATATCTGTAAAGATGAACATACTATTTAAATTTGGATGCCCATCAGATGAAAAGTGGCGCAGTTATCGTGCATTTGAGCCGATTTTCCTTCCAACTTCTGAAGGCTGAGGTTTAAAAGAGAAGTGCAAATGTTGTTTTCACGATATTCAGAACATGTAAAAGCATTCTATTTATTCTCTTTTACGGTGCTTAAAAAGAACTTTCTATTCATTGTTTATCGTAGAAGAAACAATTGCTTGTAGAAATAAACTTTTTATAATCTGAAAATATTATCCATACTCCAGAATCCTATTACACTGAGCGCTGAGGACATCTGAACCAACAGAACTGGCTCAACTTAGCAATCGGCTCAAAAGTTGTCCGTAAAGTTGTCGTCTGTAATAGCGCCGCAAGACTATTAACGAATTAGTGTATTTCTGAAAAAGAAGACACATTAAGCGACTTTTTAGGGTGTGTATTTAAAACTGATCGTGAAACATTTTCTGTTATAAATGCTGCATTATAATTTAAGTTATATTTTACGAGAGCCTACTAATTATTTAAAAATTAAAAAAGGTTACTATTAAGAAATTATAAGAAAATTATTGAGAAAATTAGCATATGATATGTCACAATAGAATTATAATGAAACGTACGCAATTGTATTTCGTGAAAGAAATTCCAGAAAAGCAAATGCACAGGTTTAAATTGTGTTATCTATACTAATATTATAAATACGAAAGTTTGGATGGATGTTTGTTACTCAATCACGCCACAAAGGCTAAACGGATCTGGATGAAATTTGGTACAGAGACAGATAATAGACTGGAATAGGACATAGGCTACTATTTATACCAGAAATTTGATTAGATTTTTTAAAATTAATTAAAATATGAAAATAATAAACTGGTAATTGTCTTTATATAAGCCATTTAAATTTTTAATTGCTGCCAAAAACGTGTACGTGGTATTTTTATTTATTTATTTATTTATTTATTTTTCCAACATAAAATGAAATATGCTTTCACGCGAAAAATAAAAAAATACCAAATGCTAAATTGGTGAATCAGAAAATAACGTCTTTATAACTTTAAAATAAAATAGTAATAATACAAATCTAGCATGTTTCTTCTGAATTTTATTTCATAGCATTTTTTTTATATACTTCAACTTTAGACTTTTTTTTTTTAGCACGGATGAATCACGCTTGGCATAAAAGCTAATTCAGCATCATATTAAAGATATTTACTTATTGAGAATTTTTTTAATTTTGATGCTGAATAGGTCGGACATTTTTCGCCAAGGCCAGTCACTTAAAGCCAAGTAGCGCATCAAAAATATAACTAAATTATAAAATATTGAAAAAGAAAGAAAATAAAAGGCAAAAAGAAATAGAAACAATGACCGCATAAATTATGTATTTTGGTCTAAAATGGCGACAAAAATTTAAAAGTCGCCAAGAGGAGCTACATTAAGGCTGTTCCCTGATCAGGTTTACATACTAATTAATTTTTTTTTCTACCAACTACTGTTAACTAAGCATGAAGTGTATATAACCACAAAAAATAATAATAATAATAATAATAATAATTGTCTCATGCGATAGACGTAGCCGCTCGTAGCATATTGTAATATTATATTTGGCTTCAAATTACTGTCATTTTATGGTTGTTCGATTAAATCAAATAAATATAGAAAATAACGTGAAAGTAAATATTATGTACATCCCGTATAATGTTGTTGATATATAACTGGGATTCAAATATAAAAGGGCTACTTCAAAATTTTCAGTACTGTCCGTATCGAAACTGTCATATATGATAAGCACCCAAATGGAAGCCCACGGGTAAGCCATTGTCGCAGGCAACAGGGTCAGGCACCGGAGAATGCGAGGAGGAACAAGACGCTGCCGGAGGCAGCGGGAATCCAAAGCGAGCTTTTGAGCGATTTCAGTGTTTTTTCTTTCTTTTCTTCATAAATCTATATAAAATTACTAAATTATATAGAAAGAGTTTCCTTTAAATATAGTGATCAGCGAAGCGGGCAAAGCCTGAAAAGTATGCGATATACTTGAAAATGCTGCAGGGTAAAGAAATGTCTGAAGCAGAAATGAGAAGAATTTTCTTTTATAAAAATACTGTTAAATCTGAAAAAGAAATAATTAGGTTAATGAAGTACTCTAAAACTACCATTCACAATTTAATAATTAGCACAAAAAAAAAAAAGGCTTGGAAGAAATTTTTTATAGCACAGGAAGATCAATAAATATTTCGATTATTTACTAAAAAAGGTGCGTCAGTTCGAGAAATTTCGAAATGCTTCAGCAAAAGAACCTTTATGTAACAGTTTGGAAGAGTTTAAAACAGGGGTGGCGCCAGCTAGGGGGCCGGGGGGGCACAGGTCCCCCTGTCGGGGAGTCTGTGACCCCCCATCGGGGCATACTCCTAAAATCTCTTGGGGAAACAAATACAAAATTTTCAGTTTTAGATTGATTTCTTTAGAAATCGACCTATTGCAATCACTTCGTTTATATATATATATATATATATATATATATAATGAAAATTTTGTCATCACGATAACTCCCGAAATAATACTCGAAATCGAACCAAATTTGGACAGTGAACTAATCTTATAAATATCTTGGATGAGTTCGTTAACCAAGTTGCTCCGACTTTTTGTTTTCAAGTGGCAGCCACTTGAAAATTTCAAACCGACATTGTAAAAAGCGTATTTAAAGGAAGATTTGCTTGAATTTTGTTGTAAATACAGGTCACATGAGGGTCTCAATGATGTTTATTAATGAAGTTTATCCGCCATTTTCAATAAAGTGGCAGATATTTTAAGTTAAGCGGGACCACTTGAAATCAGGCTACCACTTGAAAATTTAAAATCCCTATAACTTCCGAAATAATACGCCAAATCGAACCAAATTTGAACAGTGTCTTAACTTATCTTATAAATATCTTAGATGAGTTTGTTAACCAAGTTGCTCCGCCATTTTGTTTTCAAGTGGAGACCACTTGAAAATTTCAAATTCAAATTGTAAAAAGCGTATTCAGAATTTTTTTTAATTTTGATGTATACATAGATTACACAAGTTTCTCAAATAACTTTATTAATGAACTTTATCCGCCATTTTTAATAAAGTGGCGGATATCTTAAGTTAAGCGGGACCACTTGAAATTAGGCCACCACTTGAAAATTTAAAACCATGATAACTTCCGAAATAATACTCCAAATGGAACCAAATTTGAACAGTGTCTTAACTTATCTTATAAATATCTTACATGAGTTTGTTAACCAAGTTGCTCCGCCATTTTGTTTTAAAGTGGAGACCACTTGAAAATTTCAAATTTAAATTGTAAAAAGCGTATTCCGAAATTGTTTGAATTTTGATGTAAATACAGACCACATAAGGATCTCAATGAAGTTTATTAATAAACTATGTCCGCCATTTTTACTTCCATTACCCTACTACCGTAGGTAATGGAAGTATTGTATTCGGTCTGAAAATTCGATATCAGGTTTTCACCTGATTTACACGTTTTAAGGTCCCCTGAGTCCAAAAAAGTGGTTTTTGGCAATTGGTCAGTGTGTATGTATGTGTGTGTGTGTGTGTATGTATGTGGAGAATCTTCTGGCTATTATAGCTCAGAAACTAATAAAGATAGAGCTACGAAACTTTAGAATTGAAATACGTCTGGTGTACAGATGAAATTTCCAAATTTTGGTGAAAATTGAAAAACCGGAAGTGGGACATCGGAAACCGGAAGTGGGACCGTAAGTCCGTATCTCAAAAACGGCTCTAACGATTTTCTTCAAACTTGCTATATAAAAACTCTATTAGATGTCCTTTCGAATGGTATGGTTGGTTAGTTCAGGAAAATTGATAGGCGTCCTGTATAAATAGCTCAATTTCAGGCCTCGCAAAGGCGTTCCTTTAAAAACGGTTGTACGGATTTTTTTCAAACTCGCCATTTTAACTCACTTTTAAATATGCTTTTGTATGTAATTATTGTTTTCCTGTCAATAATTGAGTTTTGGTAAAAGTTGGTATCTCAAAAACGGCTCTAACAATTTTCTTGAAAATTGTTATATATATTCATTTCTTTCTTATACATCACGTAGTTATTAGAGGAAAATTAACAGCTACCCTGTTTAAATAGGTCAGAAGTTTAGGTAGATCTCGAAAATTGGGGTTTCATAAAATAACTCTACCATTTTTTTCTTCTTATTTTTTTACTAAGCTTCGTTTTATATGTCTTTACATGTGTATAAACTTTATCTTACCAGAAAAATGTTAGGTTTCTACTTCTTTAGGTCACTTTTATATCTTTTGATCACATTATCTCCAAAAAATGCATATAATATGTGTAATAGTGGGTAATGGAAGTCGTGTGGTTGTTTCACACCAGATTTTTAATAAAGTGGCAGATATCTTAAGTTAAGCGGGACCACTTGAAAATTTTAAATCCCTATAACTTCCGAAAGAATACTCCAAATCGAACCAAATTTGAATAGTGTCTTAACTTATCTTAGAAATATCTTGGATGAGTTTGTTAACCAAGTTGCTCCGCCATTTTGTTTTCAAGTGGAGACCACTTGAAAATTTCAAATTCAAATTGTAAAAAGCGTATTCCGAATTTTTTTTTATTTTGATGTATACATAGATTACACAAGTGTCTCAAATAACTTTATTAATGAACTTTATCCGCCATTTTTAATAAAGTGGTGGATATCTTAAGTTAAGCGGGACCGCTTGAAATCAGGCCACCACTTGAAAATTTAAAACCATGATAACTTCCGAAATAATACTCCAAATGGAACCAAATTTGAACAGTGTCTTAACTTATCTTATAAATATCTTACATGAGTTTGTTAACCAAGTTGCTCCGCCATTTTGTTTTCAAGTGGAGACCACTTGAAAATTTCAGATTTCAATTGTAAAAAGCGTATTCCGAAATTGTTTGAATTTTGATGTAAATACAGACCACATAAAGATCTCAATGAAGTTTGTTAATAAACTATATCCGCCATTTTTAATAAAGTGGCAGATATCTTAAGTTAAGCGCGGTCACTTGAAATCAGGCTCTCACTTGAAAATTTAAAATCACGATAACTTTTGAAATAATACTTCAAATCGAACCAAATTTTGACAGTGATATTATCATATAATTATCTTGAATGTTTTCACTAGGCAACTTGTCCCGACATCTTGTGTCTAAGTTCCAGCCACTTAAAATCACACTGCCACTTGAAAATATGCCATCACGATAACTTTTAAAATACTAAACTGATTCAAATAAAAGCTGGTTAGTGAACTTTTGGTTCAAATATCTAGGATAAGTTCACTTGATGACTTGATCCGCAATTTTATTTTCAAGTGGCGGCCACTTGAAAATTTGTCATTATGGTAACTTTAGTAAGACAGAATCAATTCGCTTCAAATTTGGGTAGTGGATTTATCATTCAAATATCTCAAATAAGTTCGCTAGGCATCTCACTCCACTTTTTTTCACAAGTGGTGCCACCTGAAAATTTCTTATGATTATAATTTTTGAAATTCTGATTTAATTTAAACTAGAACTGGACAATGAACTTATCGTACAAATATACTGGATGATTCCGATGGGCAAGTTGTTTTGCTATTTTGTTTTACAAGTCACAGCCACTTAGACTGCCACTTGAAAATTTGCCATAATAATAACTTTTGAAACACGGCACTGATTTAAACCACAGTTGGACAGTAACCTATGATTCAAATATCTTCGATGTGTTTGCTGGAACTTTAGAAATACTTAATCAATTCAAATCAAAGTTGAAAAATGGATTTATCATTCAAACAACAAAAATTTAGAAAATTCACGTAACTCATGAACCAATCACGTTATTGCGTCCATCTTTGGTATATCGATAATAAGTATTTTCTCCCCAAAAGTCGCCAAAAAAGTCGCCATAGGGGAAAAGTCGCCAAATTTGGCGCCAAATCCATTACATGCGTTACTGGATCTTTTTAATGCATTTTTAAGGTAAAATTAGACTATTTTAATGCTAAAACAAACTAGAAATGCAGGAAACTAACATTTTATCAACTTACTAAGCCTCTTTGAAAGAATTTCTACAAAAGAAAAATTATTTTCAAATTTGCAACGATATCTTAGATGAGCAACTTTCTCTGTCATTTTTATCGAAGTGGCAGCCACTTAATTTTTCAACACAATGACTTTTGAGATTTTGAATTAATTCGAACTATGTGTGTACAGTAGACTTATCTCACAAATGCATTTCATATATTTGTCAACTTAACCCACCATTTTTTTTCCGAGCGCCGGCCACTTGAAAATTTTAAATTCACATAAAAGTGTATTTATGAACCGATTTGCTTAAAACTTCATATGTGCATAGCCTACATCAATATTTCTACCAAGTGCATTAATAATTTGTAGCCGCCATTTTGAAACAAAATGACGGCTACTTGATAAGGAAAAAGAAATCAACCTACCCTTCCGAAAAAGCCGGAAGGTCTTGTTTCTACTTTCAGAAGCATTTTTCTTTCCTTTTACAAATTTGGAGCATTCCAGTTTTTCCATTCTGTATTCAATAGAAGAAAGTATTGGATTCGTAAAAATTTTCAGCTTCCAGTTTTCCATGAATATATACGTTTTGAGAGGTCCAGAACACGTTTTGGTCACGATATTTTTAGAAAATGTCTGTCTGTGACACGATTATCGCCAAAACCACGAGGAGTACTAACAAATGGAATGGTACAAATATTAACAGTAGCATTATTATGTAGTATTGAAGTTTTTGATAAATACTCATATAATAAACTCTCTTTATGTAGTGCCCCCCTGTCGGGGAGGTGGTGTCCCCCGTCGGGGAATTTCTGGTGCCACTACTGCTTTAAAATCAAATAGTAATGCAAAATATATGAATTTGTTGAAAATACCGAGGTTACTGAAACGTCACCAAGAAGAAAGAATGAAATGGGCTAAAAATATATCTCAAGGACAGGATTTCCACAAAAGAAAATTTGAAACCATAACTCTTATTTGGTAGTTTTTAAAGATAAACATAAAGGCATAACAACGATTAGTCAATTCTAAAGTTTCTAAATAAAAATAATGGTATTCAACTTTCCCTATGTGGGAATCCTATTCAAAGAATAAAGAACAGAAACAAGTGGTATTTTCAGATGAAAAAAAAATAATAACAATCTTGACGTACCCTAGATGGCTTGGAATTGAAGCGGACGCACCATTTCTCAGGGTAGATTATCAGATCTTACCGATGGACAATGGGTTTACCTTTTGTCCAGACGTATATCGTTTGATTTCGAATCCGAAAGACCCAGGATCAACCCAACCGGTCGCCAAATAGGTGACCCGGACGTGCAAAAATAAAACGCCCTAACAAACAATTTTAACCTGGTTCAATGGATGGCAGCACCATTCAGCCAATAAATCCAGCAACGAAAAGTACTGAGATAAATAACGCTCATGTTTACTCGCTGGAGGGGGAGTGGTGTAGCGGAAGCCGTTTCTCAGGATAGATTATCAGATCTTACCGATAGACAACGGGTTAACCTTTTATCCAGAGGTATGTCGTTTGATTTCTAATCCGAAAGTCCCAGGATCAAATCCAACCGGTCACCAAAGAATCTTGGAAAAGTCTGGACGACCCCTAACCTACCTGGATTAGGCCAAGTTTAATGGGTGTAATACTATCCAAAGGGAGCGAAAAACGCCAATTCACCGCATAGCGTCTGCACTTTGCGAGCTATCTGAAGGTGATATCAGACGAAAGAACATATATTTTGAAATATAAGCTACTGCCGCTCTAAAGATTCCAAACAACTTTATCGGAGTGTAATAGGGTTGTTTTTAAGCATAAACGAAATCCGGAAATGTAAACAAAGGACCCAATGTTTGGCGATAACTGAAAAATGTTTAAAAGGGAAAAGGTGAAAAGGATAGAGTCTGTAATCCTGATTCTCTGACTGGAGGACTTCATTCTAAAAACTAACGTATATGATTCTAACAGTCGAAAATGCATATAAGAAGATTATATGTGAGGCAAAAGTATCAAACGAAGATATTTCTTCAGTTTTCCTCATGAAAAACCTGTTTATGCAGTACTATGTGCTAAAGACGTTTATACGGAACTTCGTCTGATAGCTTCTTAAATGTCCCATATAAATTATCTGTGTCCGGAGGATCTTCGTTCCGACTTTTAACTGTAGTCTTCTATTTTCCTGTTGAGACTTCTTTAATACGATTTCACTTTTCAGATTTCTTGGATACGTTCCAAGAATACACAAATAGGAGCACAGAGAACAAGTGCCTGGATACTGCAATTTTTAACTAAATAAACAGTTAGCTGAGAAAAAAAGGAGGGAAAGTCGATTTGAGAGGAGAGAAATGGCCAGGGGGACCGCAGAAGTAGATTTGTATTCTTCGACCACATTTCATGAAACCATGGAAGTATCTGCGCATGTGCTAACTCAACGACTCCAATGCTAAAATAGGGGCGACAGTCATCTAACTCAGAGAAAATGAGCAATAATAGAGCGTGGAATTTCTGGATGTTTTCCAAATTTCAGGCTGGCATCCCTCCAACATTTTGGACGCGTCCTCACTGCTAGTTTTAGGATATGTGGCTGCACTGTACAGGAAATTCTTAGCTGAAAAAATGGAGGTACAAACAACAACAACAACAAACAAAAAAACTGGGGAGAGAAATTGCGATGACAACTCTGCATAAAAACCACTGAGAGAAGAAAGAAGCCGAAAACTAAAGGCCTCATGAAAATAACTATCTGAAAGAAATATTCTATAACTAGCAAACCCGTGCAAAATTTTCGCGCTTTATTTATTTACTTTCCTCTAATTTACATTTAAAACTTGATACTCATAAATCTTATACCAATTTTCCTACCCAATTTGAACTGTAATTTGCCAGAAGTCAAATTATTATTGGAGCCAAATTACTATTGTGCGATGGTGAAAACAAAACCATTCAAAGAAAAGTTTTGAAATAAAATTTATGTTTGACGACCCAATTTTCATACTTGCGCAGGTAATACAGTTTTAGTATAAGGCTCCCATGGTGACTTTTTTTAAGCATAGGGATCCCCATGACGATTTTTGTTGCCATGTGGGCAATACTTTTTGACTTTTTTATTTATTTTGACATAATTTTTTGTTAAGAAAAAATTGGTACCTATTTTGCTTATGCTTTTTATTATTGCGTTTTTTAGTGAATGTTTGAAAATAATTCATATTCTGTTTATATGTTTAAAGTATTGCTAGCTTTAAAATGACGCGTGCAGAGATTGTAAAGATACAACTTTTAAAATACATTTTCCTATAAAAAGACAAATGTCGTCATTTTTCTGATTAAATCATTGTACTTCATTGTACTAAGTCCACGTGCTTAAATATTGCAAAATAAATATTATTTTTTATCCTCGCGTATTTTATTAAATGTGTCACTATCGTATCGCTTCAACAAAATTTCATCGCAACTGGACTACGTTAGAGAAACATTATATAGATTATCACTGGGAGAGAAAGAAAAAATTTAATGATGTGCGTAAAAATTTATATATTGAACTAGGCGTGGTAGGGGATTAAAGGCTGAATCAAAAACATTTATGTACAAGAGTTACCGAAGCGAGATCGCCAGACTCTCGTAAGACACTCCGTGCCTTTCCGACAACTGTCCCCAACTGCACAGCAAGCGAACAGTTGAAGGATTACAGCTCAACTCCGAAAGAAAAGAAGCGACTGCGAATTTGGCAGCAGGACTAGCGCGGCAAAACAGGGCTTTTTTTTTCAACATTGTACGGCCATGGGATACTGGTTTATAAATTAAAATACAGCTCTACCAGTATTTCCATATTAACATAACGCACGTTTTACAAAAAAAAAAAAATGGCCGTCCCATGTTGAAACTTACAGTAATTATCTATATTAATAAAATCAGAGTTTTGTCTGTAAATTTTTGCGATATCTTCACGTTTCACACACCATGAAAGCCGAAAATAACTTCAGAAAATTTTGCCTGTGTGTGCGTGTGTGTGTGTGTCATCGTGTCTGTATGTCGCTTTTTTGTCCGGGCATCACTTGAGAACGGCTGGACGGAATTCAACGGCACTTGGCAGACACTTAGAACTTTACCCAACATAAAATTATATCTATCAACTTTTCAGAAATTCCCCCCGTTCCCCCCTGGGGAGGGGGGGGGGGCAAAAGACAAAAACACATTTGTCCGGGTTGTCCGGTTGGACTGAATTCAACAGCGCTTGGCAGAAACTTAGATCTTTATCCAACTTAAAATTATACCTATCAACTTTTCAGAAATCCCCCCCCGTTCCCCCCTGCGGGAGAAAAAGACAAAAACACGTTTGTAAGCATAACTCGGCTCCTAATTACTTCACAATAAAGAAATTCCACATGGGGAGACTTGACATGAGTACAAATAAAATATTATCTGCAATTTTTAAAGGAAGGAAGGGAGAAAATCGATTTTTGGCGGGAAATTTTGAAAATTCCTGATTTGAGTCGAACTCTACCAAAAATGGATTAAAGATGTTGAAAAAAGGCTATGCGATTTTCTTGGGATATTTCCTAAAACACATTTTTGAATTTTTGAGATCTGCCGGTTTTTTTTTTTTTTTTGGGGGGGGGGGGGTATGTGTTACAAAGGGCAAATTCGAGACTACCCTTTTAGCGCAAAATTTGTCCTGGAAAATTTATGAGAGCTGCGGTCACGAAGTTTGGTGCTTGGATTTTTTATATGCAACCGGCCCCTAAAGAAACGGGATTTATCGAAATACCCCCTTCTCCCCAGCGGGACAGGAAGCAAAAAAACGTTTGTAAGCATGACTCGGCCCCAAATTACATCATGGTGAAGAAATTGCACATGATGAGACTAGACTTGAGTATAAATAAAACATTATGTACGATTTTAGAATTATTGATTCTTAAAGGAGGGGGGAAATTTAAGAAATTCCGGATTTTTTAGTAGAGCTCTACTAAAGATATTACAAAGGTATTGAAAATAGCCACGTGTCTCCTTTAGATTTTTTTCCAAAACACATTTTCGTTTATATGTGATTTTCAATTTTTTTTTTTTTTTTTTTTTTTTTTGGGGGGGGGGGCAGTTGCAAATTCGAGACCCCCCCCCCCTAGCGCTAAAGTTGTCTTGGGAAATCTATGGGATCTGCGGTCGCGAAATTTGGTGCGCAAATTGTTTATATGTATCTGACACTTATTGTAACAAGATTTTACGAAATTCACCCACTTACCCCCTTGGGGTCGAGGGGGGGGCAATAAACACGCGTATAAACAGGTTATTCTGTTTGAATTCGCTTTACATTATCTTAGAATGATTCGTTTCGGTGTGTGGATGTTGATTAGCTGTACGCATTATGTACTTTGGTGAGATTTCGCAAAACTTCTAACTTACCCGCTGGGAAAGAGGAAGTAAGAAGTGGGTAAGTTGCTGACGAAGGCAGTGTGGACCCTGAATCCTCATTTTGCGAGCGGGAAAAACCTCTACGGAATACAGAGAAAACTTTAACTTAGATTTTTAATAATGTAATGGAATTTTGACAACTCATTTAAGTATAGTGCTCAGCGAAGCGAGCAAAGCCTGCTAGTAGATAATAAACATAATAATAACATGTAATTTTTAAATGAAAATTTTTAAATGAATAATTTTTAAATGCATACTTTTTGAGATATTGAAATTTAGAGGTAAAAATTTTTGACTTTAAAAGAAAAAATTTTAAAACTATATATATATATATTATGCATCATTTAAAAGCCTGTATTATAAGGTTTCTAATGATACCAATTTTATAGCTCCAAGTTAATTAGAGAAAAAAATATGCGTAAACCTTACGTTATGATAGTATGAAAATACTGATGGAAAGTTGCCTTTTAATTTATAATCAGCATCCCGTGGCCGTCCCATGTTGAAATTTACAATAGTTATAGATAATAAAAGTAAAATAATAATAAGAATTGTTAAAAGAAAATTAAATGTGTACATTTTGAGATATTGGAGGTCAAAGGTCAAAATGTTTGACTTTAACATGAAAATTAAAAAATATATATAGGGGAGACCCGTGTACCTAGGGCCGCTTTTTTTCAATGCTCAAAAACAGAGCCCTTGACCTGTTAAAAATTAAAAAACTGATATGTACATATCTTTAGGACTAATTACTTCCAATTGGGATTAACATAAATACCTAAAATAATAAATTCCGACAAACAGAAGGTTTTTAGAAAAACTTCACTCGTGGCCCTAGGTACAACACCCTCATTGTACCTGGGGCCAGATCTCATTGTACCTAGGGCCATCCTCTCTAAATTAGATTTCACTTTGTAATGAATAGAAAATAAGCACATAGACATGTATTTTATCAATGAAACAATATCAAGTAATATATTTATTTATCACATAATAATTATCATGTTGCTGCCTTAATTTAAAACACGAAATTTTTAACTTTTTTTTTTCCTTGAGATATTTTGACAGAATGTTTTTTTTTTTTTTTCCTTCTCTCTTCTTCAATTTCTTTTTTTTTTTTTTTTTTTTTTTCTGGAGTGTCCCTTGGATTTATAGATTCTCTGATTTTCGGTCACATCTTTTCTTTGATGTGGGAGGTTTTGCTTTAGGTAAAGGTTTTGCTTAGGTTCGTACCTGTTAAAGCATGACACACGAAAAGATGTTAGATATTCAAGATTTCCAAATTTCAACAGGCCACGAAACAGAGACATCCAGTTCTATCATTGTTAATTCACTTTCTTCCTGGATTTTTTTTTTTTTTTTTTTTTTTTTAATGGAGGGATTTTTTTTTTTTTTTTCAGTCCCATTTGAACTTTAATATTCATCCTCAGTGAATGTGTTTTGATTTATTGGCTATACGCCGAATACATGAAAGCCTGATAGAATTTTTACAGAAGTAAAGGAAGACGGACAGGACTTGCCAACACTTTCAGCTACGTCATATATGTGATTGGTTTACCAGGGTTTGCCAGTATCCAATTACTATAGGTTGTACTGTTTCTTAACATTTTCTCGACCGCTGACGTAGATTCACGTCATTTGAAAATATGAAACTCCACCAGTGGGTCGGAAGACCCACTGGTGGAGTTTTTGCTATTTGTATGTTATTTGTTTTTAAAAAATATACACAATATTCATATTTGTACAATTAGTATACTAATGGATACAAATACTTTGATTAGAGAGAGAGAGTATAATTATAATGCATATCCATTTTGTAATATAAATGTGAATACGAAAAATTTTGTTTTGAAAAACTGTAACTTATGAGAAAAACGCCCACAGGCAGACTTTACTGTCAAAAAGACAAAAACATGCGGTCGCTAAAGTGTTAAAAGGTCCAAACACAATGGCCCTAGGTACAAGGCAGCGACGTGGCCCTAGGTACAAGTTTTGGTAACTTCATTCAAAATGCCTTCCATTAAAAAATCCACGTGCAGAGAGGACTAATTAAATATCTCATTTATTACTCAATATAACAAGAAAAAATATACACTAGAGATGAAAGAAAAATATTTGACTGGCCTTTGTAAAATAGCAAAAGAGATGAGATGCAAAATTTTACTTCAAACCATGTAAATTCGTTTTCTACATGTAACTTGTGAAAACTCTCTCCTCAAAAGTTGCAAAGTAGTTGTAAAAATAGTAATTGATGTTGTTACTCGCCCAATTGAGTATTAAAACTTAAAATTAAATACTATTCAAATAAAGTGGGGTGGTCCTAGGTACACGGGTCTCCCCTATACATGTGATATGTCATTTGAAAGTCTGTATTACTATAAGCTTTCTAATGATTTTAATCTTTTATCTCTAAGTTAATTAGAAAAGAAAATACGGGTGCATATATAGTCTTGGAAATTTGCATTTTTTTACCCATTTTTGCAGCCCTGTATATCAAAAACTAAAAGAGATAGGGACTAGTTAATCGGTATACTTTCATTTCTCAGTAGAACAAATAAATGAGCCTAATATCATAAAATCTGAGGGGTCAGAGTTTTAGCTGTGTTGATTTGACTCATGAACGGCATAAAGATCATGAGATTGACAAATTTTTACTTAACGAAACAGTATTAGGTGAACGAAACCGGCATACGAATTATTGTTAGCGCTTCCATATTTTTGCTGCCGACTGTAATTGTATAGAAATCTTGAACTAAAATTTCTCAAGACGCTTATCTATTAGAGAAGAAACTATTTAATTTGTTTGTACAATAATTATTTGTATGTACAGTCGGTAACAAAAGTGTCCGAACACTAGCAAAAATTCCTATGTAAAAAAAGTACACTTCATACTGTTTTGTTAAATAAATCCTTGTCGAATCCTGTTCTTAGTCAGTGTAAGAACATGATTCGATAAGGATTTATTTAACAAAACCGTATGAAGTGAATTTTTTTTACATAGGAATTTTTGCTAGTGTTTGGACACTTTTGTTACCAACTGTATATGTATTTGTATATAGAATTATAATTGTTATTTCTTTGTTATATTTTTAATTTTCGATAAAAAGAAAGAATGGAAGAAACATTTAAATAAATAATAATAATTTAAAAGAAAAAAAGTTACCCTTAGGTAGTATGCTCGAACTCAATGCCTCTAGACAGCAGATGCAAACATTCCCAACCGTGGCACAGGAGCGAGCGTTGACTCTTTACCGAAATAACTTATACCTAAGTAATTACTGAAACTTTAAAGGGACTTTTCTCGAGACTGTGTGGCTAGTGCGCGCGACTGCTTTAATAGGCTGTTACCTTCATAGTATATAACAATTCTGCGAAGTTTTGTCCTGAACTGAATTTTCTATTTCGTGATCTCTCCTTGTAAGTAAATTATAATTACTGTATATTTTATTTACAGATTTCTTGCTAATAATGATATCATTTAATGTTTAACTTTTTTTTTTGTTTTTTTTTTTCCCCAGGAACGAGAATGTATAAAGGGGTCAGAGTGCGAAGGAGAAAATGCTTGCTGTACTACACAAGGAGGTGATAATTTTGATTGCAGAACAATTCAAAAAGAAGGTAAAAAATATTTACCTTCTATTAAATTATAAATTTAGTTGTCATAATTTTAAGGGAGTTGCAGGCGTTTCGAAGATTTTAAAAAAAGTCTCTCTCTCTTTTAATTTATTTATTTAGTTATTCTTTAAATATAATAAATGATTATATTTATTTTATTCAAATTTTTGATCGCATATCTAAAAGAGCAACATTTAAACAATATTTTATAAAATTTTAAATCTGGTTATTTTGAAAGAAGAGAATTTGCCACAATGCCAGTGGGCTTTAGGAAGAATTTGTGAGATTTATCCTGTCAAGGCTTAAAAAAAATATGTGTTGTTAGCGTTAAAACTGCATCGGGTACATATAAGAGACCTGTTTGAAAAAGATCATTACTACCAATGAAACTTTAAGTTCATTAATACTTACTTGTACATAAATTATTAGTTTTCTTGTTCTATGTATTAAATTATTGCATTACTAATATTGACATTCTTATATGAATAGCATTTGAGTATTATATTTCTTCATGTGTGGATTTCATTACACAACTATATTGTTTTTTGAAAAAAAAAATATATATATATGTATATTAGTTTTTAACAGTGATTGGATGTTTAATAAATATTGCAATGGGGGCCGGTATATTACGCTTGCATGCGTTAACACCGCGCCACCTATAACTTGTATTCTTTGTAAAGAACTTTGAAGTGAAGCGAACAGAATTTGTGTTGTGAAGTAAAGTGTGTTCGGCGACCGCAGAATGTGGAGTCGAGAAGTAAATAAATTTTGAGTGATTCAAGTGTATTTTGTGTTATAAATAAGTATTAAGTGCCTTTACTAACGTCTATGTGTTAACCGATGTGCTCGCTTACAATAACCATACTTTGAATTTTACATAGTATAAACGTCACCTGCTACGCTACAACGTATGCAGTGTCGTTCAAGTGTGCACAAAATTGGAAATTGTAAACAAACAAACGCTTGTTTTAAAAGTTCTATTTTTGGCATTAATATCTACAAACTGTCTTTTCGTAATAAATCGATGATGCTTTGAAATTTTATAATTCACATTTTTCCACTATCTTGAACCGTTTCCGAGATACGAACGCTAACTCCGCTGTTTACCCCCAGGTGGCGCTGTAGGCGGTTAATCACGCAGCACATGTCCACTATACCTACAGTGGTGGACATAATTATAAGACACCTATCTAATTTGAGAAATAGTGAAAGAAAAGATTCAGAGCTTTAAAATGTTTTATCAAATACGTGAAAAACATAAATTTATTCCGTTATAATATATAATTATTTTATAATAATGATATTTTCATACAATTTAATGGAAAAACTTAAAAACATAATGGACAAAATTATAAGACATCAACCGTTTTTTTCCAAATACAGTAGTCAAAATAATTAGCAGGCACTAATGGTCTAAAAAAATCCTTTAACATGGTTATTCAATATTTGGTGGAGCCGCCATTGTTTTTTATAACATGAAAGGTGTGATTTGGCATCAAATATATCAATTCCAACAAAATATCGCAACACAGTTCTTCCAAAGCACATTTTATAGCATTCTTTAGGTCTTCGACACATATAAACTGCCTCCCATTTCGGTAAACCGCACGAGATCCCCCACAAGTTTTCGATGGGATTTAAGTCTAGGGAGCGAGAAGGCCACGGGAGAACATTGATATTTTGCTCTGAAAGCCACTTTTTTGGTTCGAGTGATGCATGAATCGGCGCGTTATCGTGCTGGAAAGTGTAGTTTTCGCCACAAAGAAGTTCACCGTATATATGGCTAGTTGATCTTTAAGAAGATTCTTATACTTTTCGGAATTCATTCTTGAATGCACAAAAACAATATTCGTTTTCCCTTGAGCCGAAAAACCAGCCCAAACCATTACTGAGCCTCCACCCATTTGGCGACTCATTAGTACATGAGGAGACTTACGTAAATCAAGGTGTCTTATAATTATGTCCACCACTGTACATACCATTTTTATAACTATAGCTGCAGCCGTTCAGCAGTTAAATTTTCGGGACTGAATTTTTTCGGGCATCCTGTATTTTCTTTTGATTGTAAAGATGTTACAATGGGATCTATTTTTGACCAAGACCTTTACAACAATACAAAAAGTATCAAAATCGGATCATCCGTTCAGAAGTTAAAAACTAACAAAAAAAAAAAAACATACACTTTGAATTGAGAACCTCCTCCTTTTTTGAAGTCGGTTAAAAACTTAGAAATAAGACTGCTTTGCGACAACAAACTTATCTGATTTTTCTACATTTTCTGGTTGCGGTGGTTGTGTGGCTTAAGCCTCATTGACTACACTAAGGTGCCCTGATTATAGGTCGAATGCTTTCCTTGGAGGGTTATTTTAAGATGCCGGGTTCGATCCCAGGTCGCGCTCATCCGCCTAGACGTTCGAAGTTTTCTGTGGTTTTTCTCCGAAACTTGCGCAAATGCGGGCTAGGTCCCCTTAGAAAGACCCCCCCCCCCATGGAGAGGATTCCCCCTTAGACCTAGGACCCTAGTCCAGTCAGTCAATTTTAATCCCAACATCAACAGCACCTCGAAGGTGTCCTAGCCAGTATTTATTTGAGTCTTCGGAGAAAAACACCACGGAAAACTCCTAAGAGCTAGATTGATGAGCATGACCTAGAATCTCACTTCCCATCAACCAGCTTTCAGTGCGAAACCGCTCGGCGCTCGCCCAATGGTAGGGCTTTCAATTGCTGGAAAATTAGCTTTCTCGGTTTACCTTTATTCCCTCCATCGAAAAATATAGCCGAAAGTTGGTTGTCGGAAAAATGGCTCTAACGATTTTGATAAAAACTTAAGAGTTAAGTGTTTTTTGAGATGACGAATCCATCTGAGTTATCCTCTTTTTCCCCGAAAATTATCGTTCCGTGTTAATTTCTTAATACACTGCAAAATATTTCATAAACTATGTTTTCTCGTAAATAAAGTAAATGTAAAAAAAAAAAAAAAAGAAGAAAAAAAAAAAAAAAAAAAAAAAAAAAAGAATTAAGTTACATATATATATATATATATGAGAAACCTATTTGACATGCCCCTTATCTTCAGAAAAATCAGCGTTCACTCGATGGTAAAATATGGCTAGAATTTGTTTTTCTTGGAAACTGTAGAACGATTTTAATAAATATTTAAATTTTAGTGTTTTCTTAGATGACAATTCAAACTGAATTTCCCTCATCTTCAGGAAAATTAACGTTCACAGCTAATCTCCACTGCGCCCGTTGCAAAACTATTGCAGAAGTTTAGTTGTGTAGGAAATGGCTCTTACGATTTTCATTAAAACTTATCATAAGAAACCCTTAAAAAGAAATTCATCTGATTTATCAGCATCTTCATGAAAGTCAGCGCTCAGTGCTATTCCTCATTTCACCCATCCCAAAATATGGCAGAGACACTGTTTTCTTAGGAATCGTTTGAATGATTTTGATTTCTATTTGAAAAATTTAGATTTAGAGAAATTTTGAGTTTACAGTTGAATTGGAAACACAAAAAAAATAATAATAATAATAATAATAATAATAAATAATAATAATAAATAATAATAAATAAAAAATTTGAAATTCTGTAAAAGATTTAGTGTTTACCTGTAATCTGTCCTTTCTCCAAGTAAAAAAAAAAAGTTTTTTTTTTTTTTTTTTTTTTTTTTTTTTTTAAAGTGCTCGAGTGATAATTCATAAATATTTTAAGTTAGTATGTTTTTGGGATAAAATATTCGAAAAGAAATATTCTCACTTTCAGTACAATTAGCATTCACTGGCAACCTGCACACCCTCTGCGATAAATATGGCAGAAACATTTTTTTTTTTTTTTTCCCGGAAATCGCTTTCGGCAAAAAAAAAAAAAAAAAAAAAAAAAAAAACTAAAAAAGTTAAAGGATTTTTTTTTTTTTTTTCATTTAGATGAAAAACAGATCTCGTATTAGCTGTCCGCTAGTCCTTGCCTGGAACAAAATATAGCAGAATCTGGTTTTCTAAAAAACTGCTTGAACGATTTTGATTAGAAATTACAGTTAAAGATTGTACAGTCGGTAACAAAAGTGTCCGAACACTAGCAAAAATTCCTATGTAAAAAAAGTACACTTAGTACAGTTTTGTTAAATAAATCCTTATCGAATCCTGTCTTAGACTGACTAAGAACAGGATTCGACAAGGATTTATTTAACAAAACCGTATCGAGTGTATTTTTTTTATATAGTAATTTTTGCTAGTGTTCGGACACTTTTGTTACCGACTGTATATGATAATTCGATTTGAATTTTCCTTCTGTATAGGAAAATTTACTTTCATTGGTAACCCACGATCCGCCCTGGCAAAGAAATAAGAAACATAATTATCTGAAAACAAATCGCTTTGTTTACAGTCGGTAACAAAAGTGTCCGAACACTAGCAAAAATTCCTATATAAAAAAAGTACACTTTATACTGCTTTGTTAAATAAATCCTTGTCGAATCCTGTTCTTAGTCAGTCTAAAAACAGGATTCGACAAGGATTTATTTAACAAAACTGTACTAAATGTACTTTTTTTACATAGGAATTTTTGCTAGTGTTCGGACACTTTTGTTACCGACTGTACACTACGAATGATTTTTACAATGAGACCGAATAAACTCTGTTATCCAGGTATTAAATGAATTGTGGAGAAGAGTTTTGATTCCCAAAAGGACATCTGAAAGTATTCGCATGCGCTCATTACGAGAGAAGAGAAAATTTCACAATACAGTCGGTAACAAAAGTGTCTGAACTGTAGCGAAAATTCCTATGTAAAAAATGTACTCTTCATACAGTTTTGTTAAATAAATCCTTGTCGAATCCTGGTCTTAGTCAGTGTAAGAACATGATTCGATAAGGATTTATTTAACAAAACCGTATGAAGTGAATTTTTTTTACATAGGAATTTTTGCTAGTGTTTGGACACTTTTGTTACCAACTGTATATGTATTTGTACATAGAATTATAATTGTTATTTCTTTGTTATATTTTTAATTTTCGATAAAAAGAAAGAATGGAAGAAATACTTAAATAAATAATAATAATTTAAAAGAAAAAAAGTTACCCTTAGGTGGTATGCTCGAACTCAATGCCTCTAGACAACAGATGCAAACATTCCCAACCGTGGCACAGGAGCGAGCGTTGACTCTTTACCGAAATAACTTATACCTAAGTAATTACTGAAACTTTAAAGGGACTTTTCTCAAGACTGTGTGGCTAGTGCGCGCGACTGCTTTAATAGGCTGTTACCTTCATAGTATATAACAATTCTGCGAAGTTTTGTCCTGAACTGAATTTTCTATTTCGCGATCTCTCCTTGTACAGTCGGCTTCAAAATTATTCGAGCACTAGCCAGTAATTCCTATATTTAAAAAGTACACTTAAGACTGTTTTGCTAATTAAATCCTTGTCGAATCATGTTCTTAGACTGATTAAGAACATGACTCGACAAGGATTTATTTAACAAAACCGTATCAAGTGTATTTTTTTTACATAGGAATTTTTGCTAGTGTTCGGACACTTATGTTACCGAATGTACGTTCGGACCTCGACGTGAAAGAAAGACAAAAATGTGCTAAGTAGGTGTTCTCAAAAGAATGTTCATATTAATTGAGAAATATTACGATTTTGGATTATTCCAATTACTGAATCTATGAATTATTGTATTATATGTATGTAGCTTGCTAATGTAGCCATGTAATTGGACTATTTGTAGTATAAAGAATTCCAAAATGTAAGTAAGAGCTCTGTTTTATTTGTGTTCCAAGGCTCCTTGATTTTTAAGTTTTATTTTATTATAAGTATTAAGATAAATTTTATTGTATACGCAACAGGAATTATTTAGTTTACACAAATTTAAATGAGAATGCCTTAAATAATTTTAAAATCTTTTTTCAATTCCTACTATTAGTTCACACTCTCCCTATATCTTGTACAAATCTTGCAATCGATTTTTAACTAACTTCCCGACTAGCTAGAACTTTCAGGATTGCTCAGAACGCGGTGACAACACATTACTTCGAAGTCGGATTTTCGAATTTTTGATTAGCTTTTTTTTTTAATTATTATTATTATTATTAATTAAAATATGAAAATCAACATCCTAATAACGTTAAATTAGCCATTAAAATATTAGCTATAATTTAATTGTTGCCAAAAAAAAAACATTTACGAGTTCATTTTCTTTCGACATAAAAATAAATACATTTAATTAAACGTGAACATTAAAAAAATATAAAAAGTTAAATTATGCATCTCACAAAAATGGACGTCATTATCACTTTAAAAATTTTATGCACATTGATAAGAGCACTATGACTCATCAGAAAATTTAAAACATTGTATATATATATATCTTTTTTAATCTTATAATTATTTTTATTTCATTTTTCAAGCACGCTTTTTATTTCCTAATTCAAAATTATTATTAAAAAAAAAAAAAAAAAAAATTGTTGATAGTGTTTTTAAGTAGGAAGTGACTTAAAAATTTTCTTTTTATATTACTTTTTTGTTTGAAAATTAGAATTTCTGTTCAATCTTTAAAAGAAATGATTATTTTAGGTGAAGAATGTTACAGCAACTACACAAGCGAATCAAATATACAGAATAATTACTTTTTATTCGAGTGTCCTTGTGAGCCTGGTTTGCTGTGTCTTAGCGTAAGTATCTGTATCAATTTAACCAACAATCGTTTATATACACGGGATGTCGTTCCGAAAATAAGTTTTTGTCATTTTTTTCACACAAAGTCTTTTTAGAAAAAAAAAATAATAATAATGCATTACGGCATCATGTACTACTTTGCACTAACTTTTAACATAGCTGCCACCAACACTGAGGCATTTATCAAAGCGCGTGCAATGAGTTTGGAGAGATCACTCTGATAAAACTCTGTGCGGTGCGATGCAAGGAACTGTACACATGCAAGCTAGGGGGTACATACAAATTAAACACTTTCAGTTGCAAAGCCGTTTGCAGGCGTTCCAAATGCATGACTGCAGTCGGCAGCAAAAGTATCTGAGCACTAGCGAAAATTCCTATGTGAAAAAAGCACACTTAACACTGTTTTGTTAAATAAATCCTTGTTGAATCATGTTCTTAGACTGACTAAGAACAGGATTCGATAAGGATTTATTTAACAAATCTGCATTAAGTGTACGTTTTTCACATAGGAATTTTCGCTAGTGCTCTGTTACTTTTACTGCCGACTGTATTTGGAAAAAAACTTGCAAAAGTTACGTCATCGAAATTGCAAACGTTCCGTTTGTATGTAACCTTAGTTCCACCTAAACATTGCTTTGGGAATGATGTCCTGAGAGGCTGTCAGATAACATTATGTCCTGTCTCTAGCAATGTTGTTTTCATTCGTGGATGTTGAGGGATGCCCGCATCGACCTTCATCTTCTACAGTCGGTAACAAAAGTCTCCGAACACTAGCAAAAATTCCTATATATATATAAAAGTACACTTAATACGGTTTTGTTAAATAAATCCTTGTCGAATCCTGTTTTTAGACTGACTAAGAACAGGATTCGACAAGGATTTATTTAACAAAACAGTATTAAGTGTACTTTTTTACGTAGGAATTTTTGCTAGTGTTCGGAGACTTTTGTTACCGACTGTACATTCAGGCTTCTTTCACTGAACATGCAATTCTCCCGACCATGAAGCTCATAGACCTTATATAATAGAACACGCATCCCCTCTCATTATCTGTCTGCGACATGAAGTAGCTTCCCCAGCGAAATTATCACGTGATGCAGACCAGGAGAGTGAGACGAGAAGGAATATTATGTGATTTTTCCATAGGAAAGAAAGTAGTTTAGAGTTTTTTAATTTCTGTATTGTACACATACTTTTTATTTAAGCCTTTAGATTTACGCATCGTTGGATAGCTAAAATTAATACATTAATTATAAAAAAAAAAAAATTCTGAGAAACCATTCTGAAGGGGGGGGGGGAATTTTTGTTTGAATTCTTACAAAAATAAGTGCTTTCTTGTGGAAGAATCGCCCTCAACTCTCTATCACGTGACATACATCGCTGACCGCAAAGGATGAAGGTTTCAGATTACACCCTCATGTTGAAGACATTCACTATAATGAGAAGTCCTATTGGTGGCGTAGTGTATATATAAAAGGTCTATGATGAAGCTAGAGAAGAAGCCCTCTAGCTGCATGCCCACGACCTACCATTTGACAAGATACTTGACCTATACACCATAACAGGCGGCTAGACCTAGCATGATAGTATCTGCACTATTTTGTTCTGGTTGGCTCTCTTCGTTATTATATTACGCGAATTTCAACACTCGTTGTTTGTTGCTCCGCTCCGCGCGTGTCGCGCGACTTTGAAGAATTCGTTTTCGACTTGGAATTAAAACAAAACAAAAATAAAGAAATAGCTTCTGTTATTTTTTTCTTTAAATGAAAATTCATATGCTTTTATAATTAAAAATTATACTGAACTGAATCAATTCTATAATTAATGTGTTAATTTTAAATAATTTGCTAGCTAGTTTATTCATAAATTTCGTGAAATAATTATTTTAATGAAAAAGAATTAATTATTCTAATGTTTACATACAAAACTTTGATTTAAAAAAAAAAAAAAAAAAAAAAAAAATTGGTAGATTTAGGTAGAATATAACCGAATATTTTTTAAAAATATATTTTGTTTTTAAAAGTTAAAAATTTGAGTATTTTTCTTTTTTAAAAATAAAAAAAGTAAAAAAATGTATAAAATTTTTGTTTATAATGTATACTATTTATAAATATAAGTTTAGCATAAAATTAGTGTAGTAAAATATGAATAAATGCATCAGCCAAATAAGAAAAGAAAATTGTTTTATTTGTGATTAGAAATAAGTATCAATTAAAAGTCAACTTTCAATCAACAATTAGAAAATATCATTTATTTCTAAATAAAGTTATTCATTTTTATATAAAAAGTGGCATACATTTATGAGAATTATTTTAGTTACTTAAAATATTGGTTCAATGCGGATGGAAAAGTTTGTTTTTAAATAAATAAATATTTTAAGGTAGGTTAATATTCATGAAATAGCACAGAAGTACTATAAGGAATAAATTATAATTTAAACATTATTATCTGCAAGACATTTTAGTCTGTCGCCTGTCTGAATAACAAGAATAGATTTAATTAGGGGAGGAGGATATTAAAACATTATAATCTTCCTAATGAACTTAGGGTTTGTTAATCTTTATTAATACTATTATTATTTTTTACCTTTACAACTGTTATTATTAATAATTTCACTTTTTTTTTTTTTTTTTTTTTTTTTAACTAAAGATATATATTTGTTTTGCAATTATTTTAAAATTTACAATAAATATATTTGGAAAATTTTAAACAATTTTATTTTAAAATTTTAAATAAAATGTTATTTTGGATTATTATAAATTTTTTATTTTTGTTTTATTTAATTTATTTAAATTTGAAAACAGTTGCTGTAATTGAAACTTGTTATTTACAAAAATAGAAACTCAGAAGAAAAAAAAAGTCCCTATAATTAATCTTGTTTTGCAATTTCTATTTATTATTTTATTTCATTTACTTATTTTTTTTTTTTTAGAAATCAGTTCAGTTACTAGTCTATTCATTATGTAAATTTTCTTATACTGATATTTTAACATGTTGACTGCCAATTAAAAGATATATAATTTGTTTACTTGCTTAGGATAGTAACTATGAGTTACCTCATAGCTTGCATAATTGTCATATTTGTGCAATTGAAGGCAAACTCAACTCATAGTATATCACTGAAAATTAGAATATAGGCCTCAGGGAAGAGAACATAATACCAAGTTTGGTTTACACAAACAGAAAATTGATTAATAAACAGAAATTAAAGTTTATTCGAAATCAACAAGCAAAAAATATATTAGATGCATAAATCAATTTACTAACATCTTTCCGCAACAATTTTCCTTTGCAAAAAGTAAATAATAATAATAATAATAATAATAAAACATTAAATATGCTTTTTGATTATTACTATATGTACTATAATTTTAGTTTTTAATAATATAACATAAATCAAATTAAACAGGTTTTTTAAATTGGAATCTTGAAAAGCACCATTGCAGTCAATATGTAAAACCAGAATTAATTTAACTTTTGTCTTTTCCCTATTTGAGTTTCTGTTTCTTTTTAAATAACAAATTCAATTATAGTAACTGTTATCCAAATAATTTTATTGGAAATTTTAAAATAATTGCAAAACAGATATATATCTATCTTTAATTAAAAAAAAAAAAAAAAGTACAAATATTAATAATAGCAGTTGTAAAGATTAAAAAAAAAAAAAAATAAGAACAGTATTCATAAAGGCTAACAAACGCTATGTCGTTTATGAAAATAATATGTTTTAATACCCCCCCCCCCATACACACACCTAATTAAATCTATTAATGTCATTCAAGGAGGTGACAGCCTATAACGGATTGCCAATAATAATTTTAAATTTTAATTTATTCCTTTTAACACTTCTGTTAGAATTTCATAAATACTAACTTACCTTAAAATATTTATTTATTTAAAAACAAATTTTTCCATTAACATGGAACCAATTATCTAAATAACTAAAATAACTTTCATAAATGTATGCCACTTTTATGTAAATTGAATAACTTCATTTATTTACTTATATTTTTTATGTTTGTTTGTTTCATGTTAACGAAAAAGTATCATTTATTCTCTCTGTTACTGTTTTATTCTAGTAAGTATTACAACTGAAAGTGCCTCACTCTGAACTATCAGAATAATTATAATAAATAAAATAAAAATAAATTTAACAATCATTTAATAATTAAATATATATATATATTTTAAAAGTTACAAATTTATAATCATGTGTCATTCTTATATACAAATTGTATCAACTTTTCTTATGATGTACATTTCAAAAGAGACGCATTTTAAAAAACGCGTTTTCGCTTTCTTTACGTATGGAAACCATGGCAACCACTTTCGAAAATCGCTTTTCCCCGTAATCACAAAAAGAAAATCGCCAAATAGAGTTGTGGACCAACCTGCTAGTTGTTCCAAATAGAGTCAAAAATAAACTCATTTATAAATCTTGTAATTTCGCACTGATAATTTTTTAACATTACAGAATTAGATATTTCTGGGACATATTTCATATTTCTAAAAAAGAATCAAGAAAAAAATTCATCACCTAAAAAGTATAGGCTTTAGATTATAAGTGCTAGATTTTTTTTTCTTCTTCTTCTTAAAAAAAAAAACAAGCAATTAAATCAAAAAGCCAAATAATGACAAAAATTTAAACTTGCCAAGGGGGTTGCCATACGAGTACTAAAGTTGTAAAACAAAATGTTTAGATATCCGCGTTTGTAATGATCGATAGATGGCGCTTTTTCAGTTTCTGTTGTTAGTAAATATTATAGCCACGTGTATTTATTATTGTTCTTTTTGTTATTCTACTTAATATTCGTACTATAATTCCTCCGCCAATACATCATGGAAAATTGATTGCTTTTGGAAAAAATATTTCAATTTATTCACCGTTCGATCGGAAGTAGATTTTTAACTGAAGCTGAACAAATATTAGTTTCAAATCATCTGATTAATTTTTTACTTCCATTAGCCGAAGCAACTGAAATTTTAAATTTGTCATTTGGAAATAAATGGAAGCTTAATTCTGGATTTTTTTTTATTCTTGGAGTTACACTGTGGCACACAACAGTAAGTGTTATCTTCTTTACCGGATTTATTCATTTTTATTCAATAAATATATGTGAAACTAAATATCGGCCAGCAATGGCGTCTAGATGAATTCGAAAGCTATGCATGTTAATTGTAATTTCACCTTAGCCCACCAGAGGGAGAGCATTTCATTACAATCGCGGATTATAAATTTCTTTCTATTCTTTAAAAAAAAAAAAAAAAAAAAAGTGCATTAAATATTATGTATTTCAATTTGACATTGAATATGGGAATTTCTTTAACATTTTTCTGCGCTTTTGTCAATAGTGTTGTACACTATTAACATTTATATTCAGTGATCAGTGAAAAGCCTCGCAGGGGTTAATAAGTGAAGTGAACTGGGGGTTGATAAGCGGAGCGAGCAGGGGGCATAGCCCCCTAGTAAAATAAAAGATTATGTCAAAATAATTAAATAAAAAGTCACCACCAACATGACGGCAAAATTTTAAAAGGCGTCATGTGGGTACTATAATAAACCTGTAGTGGCTTCTGTAGTATGAAAACTGGGTTGTCGACCATGAATTTTATTTTGAAACCTTTTTTTGCATAACTTTGGTTTCACATTGCACAGTATTAATTTGGTTTTTTGATTTTAATAATGATTTGGCTTCTGGTAAATTAAACTTTAATTAGGCGGTGAAATTGTCATAATATTTATGAGTTTCACATTTTAAAGGTAACTAACAATAAATAAAGTGCGAAAATTTCGCAAGGGTTTGCTTAGTACGGGAATGTTTTGTTATGATTTATCCATAATGCATGATATTGAATTCGTTTGACACAATTTTCATAATGACGATTTGTTAGCAAATTGAAAGAAATAAGCACTGTAGAATGATTTTGACCACTGAAATATAATTAATTTCGAATTTTAATTTTTCAGAATGACGATCCACCGCCCTATATAATATGCAAGAAGCAGTAAAGAATAATTTTCAAAGATCTTCGAAATACAAGATAGAAAACTTCTGTATTTTTGCTTGCTATGAGTTTTTGAAAAAGAAGATTGATTTTCTAGATGCACGCTTTATTTACTATTGTCACTTTACATATTATTTGTCATATTATTCCAGGATTTGACATGCGTTGTATGATATGTATGTCTTGGCTATGTATTATGATGTGTATTATAAATATGATGCATTATACACTTATATACATTTTAAATTGTTTCATTATATATTTCTTTTCCCATTAAAGAAAGTCAAGAATAAGTTGTATACAGTTGAATGCTACCTTATATTTTAAAACCCTTTTGAGAAACATCAGTTTGCAGTATGAATTACTTAACTTAATTAAGCATATGCATAAACATTTATTTTGGTATTAATCTAAATGATTGGAAATTTTTTTTTTTTAAATAACACTACGCTGAAAAAAAAAAAAAAAAAAATCAAACCCTGGTACTATTTTTGTTGATTCTTATGTTAAATGACCTCTTGAATCCGAATATGACTCCCATTTTGCCCTGTCACCCATCGTTTTCCCGGGACAGCACCTCTTCCTCAATTTTTAACACTATTCTGTAATTTTATGGCCATGAATTTGATTTTGAGAATGAAAAAGAATTAATTTAACACTTAAAAACAATATATATATATATATATATATATATATATATATATATATATATAATGTTTAATAAATAACACCAATAATAGATTTAAAAAACATAAGAATTGTAATACATAATTTCAGTGGCAAATCACTCCTTGAATTTTCCCTTCCCGCAAATGTTCATGTTTTAGATTTTTTTTACCTCTGTAGCCCCTTAGAAGATATTTAACAGCTAAAATAATCCCCCCCCCCCTAAAAATCAAATTTATAGTCATGTTATGGTGAATTTTGAATTTCAACAGAAACAATATTTTTTAAATCTTAATATTTTAAATTTTACCAGAACTGTTTCATTTTTTTTCAAAACTTGTATACTTTTACAAAACTATATATTTTTTAAACCCTTAGTACATGAGAGTGAATTTTTTTAATTTATCAAATATACAAAACTATACCTTTTTATAATTTCTAAATGTCAGGAAACTAAATTTTTTAATTTACCAATTCGGCAAAAACTATATGTTTTTATAATTTTTTAAACTAAATTTTTTTTAATTTACCAATTCTGCAAAAACTATATGTTTCTATAATTTTTTAAACGTTACACGAATGGTTTAATTTTATTTAAAAAACTTTTATATATATTCTTCGTTTTTTTTTTATTCAAAAATTGGGTGTAGTTGCACTTAAGAATTTTCTTAGCTTATTTACGAAAACAAGATAGGCGGTGGGAATGGAATGACTTTTATATTTTTTTTGTTTTTGTTTTTACTTCGAGGGAAAGGAAGAGTATTTTGCCCACAGATGGTGTTGACAACAGTGTCGCAGAAATTTCCATTTTCTGGGAAAAAACAAGCGCTAGGGAGCTGTAGGGAATTTGTTCGTGTGTGATTAGTACCTCGTTCGCAGAAATTTTTGTTTTTGGTAACTCAAAAATGCTATCTTGCTAGTAAAAATGATGGAAGTATTAGGTAACTTGAGAATTTAAGGGGATCTTTGGATTACATAAATTCGCGGGCAGTGTCAGTCGGGTTCAGAGTTTAATTCTGGAATTTTGTGAGTTGACGAAAAAAAAATCCCAGATGTTTTTGTTTCACAAACAGGGCATCGGGCGGGAAATTTTTATTTTTTTTACTTCATTACATAGGGGTGAGAAAGGTCCCTCCTTGAGGCGAAGTGTCCTATCACCGCGTGGGGGAATCACGACTAGGTGTGGTTTTTTTTGAAGGAATGGATTTTCATTGGGTAGTGAATAATTTAGAAATCCCGGCTGGCAACACTAGCTGGAATGCTCTTCGCTTTTTTGGAAAAAAAATTAATTATTCGACGTTAGGACAGCGATGTACCACGACATGTGAAAAGGCCGCTCTTAAAAGGAAGGGGAGCTCGCGGGCTCCCCAGAATATGGCAGAAGTTTTTGAGTATTCGAGCAGCATGGTCGCCCCTTCGAACTTCTCCCTAAGGTCCGAGGTTAGGCCTAGAAATAGTCGTAGCATAGAAGCACTTCCTGTGCGTGGCCGCTAAAAACATTAATCCGGTTAGCATACTCGCTACTAGAATTTGATTAGTGATGTGTCAAAAGCAGTTTCTACTCATCTGTCCGAGAATCTGAGCGGTAATAGGCATCTATCCTGAATACTTTTCGCTCAGAGAAAATGGACTTGTGAAAGAATATCCGCCAGTTTATAGACAATCAAAGTTGCTGATGGGTTCAAATTCTAGGGCCCAATTTCGAATGTATGTAGGACCTCAAGAGCTAACGTGGAACTTGATGTTCTCCTTTGTGAGGCCGAAAGGAAATGCTGGTTATGAATTACCGAAATGCCAAGTGAGGGTTCAAGACATACAGAGAATATAATAATCCTCCTAGTATCCCAGTATCTACTCTCATGTTTGTCGACTACAACCCCCGCATTGAACGAGAGCCACTGCCTAGGTCTAGCAGCGTGAAAAGTCCCCCCCCCCTTCTTCGGACCACAACTACACGACTGGAAGACTCCTTCTTAATTTGTAAGTTTTATGCTATTTTTTTTGTATTCTCTACCTTGTTGAATGTTATCTTATAATATAAAATGATTAAATACTAATCCCAGATATGTTGAAGTAATTGAATGGGGTTCAAATATATATATATATAAAGCAAAAAAAAAATTTTGTGAAAATTATGGACTATAAATTCTTGTTTTTTTTTTTTTTTTTTTACCAATAACTGTGTGGTTTGATTTTGTCATTAAGTAAGAGTTATTTCTTAGAAATTATGTAATAAAATTTTATGAATATAATTTATTTTTATTTATTTATTTTATGTTCTAATACAAAAGAAAAAGGGGTAGAAACCTGATAATAGATAAAGAATTTATGAAGTTAGTAACTTTACAAAAAAAAAAAGTTTTATTTAATACTCAGTGATGGCGGTGTCTCCTTGTTAATTTTGTATATGATTAAGGAATAATTGAGCACATAGTTAAACCCAAAGTAATCGAATAGATCAGAGAAGCTATGATATAGGAATAGTAAAGCTTTAATATAGATTAAATGAAGCTGATAATGATTATCATATATATATAAAAAAAAAAAAAAAAAAAATGTTGGAAAGAAAAATTTATGTGAGTTTAAACACAAATATGGTCAGGAATCATGGGCAGTGAGTTGGTTCAATCCTCTGATTTGGAATTGTGTTTTGACTGCTAATAGTAATGTAAATAAAAAGAGAAAAGAGTTATGTGTATTATTTAGACTATGATAATAGGTGGTTATAACAAATGAAACTTAAATTTTTGTTGCTTGCAATTCCAGAGGAGGATTGAGCTAACAGTTTCCTTTTTAGGTCCAGATGTATGAAGAAATAAAGTTATTTTTAAGTTATTTTTCTTTTTCTTTTTATTTAATTTAAGTACTGCCCGATTCCTTGTGATAATAGAAATACTTGAATTAGAAGTGAAAATAAGCAGGTCTAGATCAAATATAGGAGAGATGTAAATTTATTAATAATATTTTAAATACTTAAATAGATTAAAGAAATTAATTAATTCATAACTGTTCAGTGTCCTTCAAGATAGGTAACAATTGGACATTGTTATCACTGGTGTTTTTTTTACCTGGGCTAAAATTGAAATTACACAACGCGGTTTTATTTTAGTTATGATTAAAGAAAATTATTCATTGAATTTGTTTTGAATATTCAATCTGAGGAGTAAAGAGTTCGTAATTTTCTTTATTTCACTATACGTACAAAAGTATAATAAATGCTGATGCTTTCTTTAGTAAAAGGTAGGGATATGAACTTGCTTGGATATAGATCTGTATGATTAAGATTGTTTGATAATTTAGTAGAAAAACCCTGTACCGTAACCTTTTGGCATTACATCAGAAAACATAGATATATTAAATTACTTGTAAAAATAATAAGTTAGAATTAAATTTATACTCGAGTTTTTTTTTGTGTTTCTTTATTTGATTTTGCTATCTCTTATATACAAAGAAAAGGTTGTAATCTATTGAATGTTAATATTTAATAATTTGATAAATTTTTATTTGAAATTAGAATTATTTGTATGGATAACAAAAAAAAAAAATATCCAGGCAGAGTTCAATTTACTAGTGTAAACAAAATTTGATGGTATATCTATTTCATAAAGAGTAAATAGTTTTTGTTTAAGGAAAGCATCAACTTTAAGAAAAGTAAAGAGAAAAGGCCATTAAAACAATTAAAGTAATTTAGTAGGATTAGGAAAATTTATATATGTAAAAGATAAAAAGATTAAATTTAAAAAATAATGTTGTGAAAAGTAAAAAGCTGAAAAAGTAAAAAATAACCACAACAGTCATAAAATTATCGAAAACCGTTAAAACAGGGGCCCGTCCCTAAAAAACGGTGGGTTAATGGGCAAAATGGGCGTCCTATTCGGATTCAGGAGGTCATTTTATATAAGAATTTGGAAAAATGGTGGTATGGTAATTTTCATGCCCAGCAGTGTATTCCAGCATGGCATGAACAAAACTTTATCATACTCTGTACTTGCGTATTTAATAGACATATTTCAAACTGAGGGTAACAATTATAGTGAATAGAAAAGTGCATAAAAAAAAAAAAAAGATTTCTAAAATAAATAAAAATAATAATAGTTTTAGGAAAAAAATTATTTGAAATATACTTGTGTGGGGGAGGGCGGGTAAGTCCCTCCCCCCTCGTCCCTGTGTTTGTTTTACAGTACCTATATTTATAGTGTTAAATTTCAAAGATTATACCAAATTATACAGAAAATTTTCATCCACACGACACCTTAGAACTTAACAGTCTCAGTCAGATTTTTCAGACGTACGATGCACATGATCTCCACATCAGTGATGCCAGATGGTCGAAAATTATTTCCTCAAATTTCCCAAATCAGGGTTTTTTTACGAAAAAATCCCCAACTTGATTTCTACTAAAAAGGGTAAATAAAGATTTAAAAAAAATATATATATATATATCAAGCAGATTTAAGCTCAGATTTTTAACCAAATGAAAACAATTTTTGAAAAAATAACAATAAAGCCATTGAAAGTCCCTAGTCGTAGGGATAAATCATTACGTTGCCAACATTGACAGTAAGTTGAAGAATTCCCCAGATTTGTCCCCAAAAATTTTAGAATTCCCCAAAAAAGTCCCCACAAATATTTGGTGTCCGAAATTGTCCCCAGAAGCCTCAAAATTCCTATTGCCGCTCCACATACACAATTTTAACTTCCTGCGATTATTTGTGTTTAGGTTATGTCGAAAATAGATATATGCAGAGATTAAAAGAAAATTGATTTACGTATTATTCATGGAATAATTCTCAAAAATGCATAATTATATAGACTAGTATCTCTCAGTAGTCTAAACACGACTATTTTTTCTGAGTAAGCATTTAAATAATCACATGTCAGTAAAATCCTACTTTCCTTTTTTTTTTTTTTTTTGTACTTAACTTTGGGCGTCTCTAATGTACTATGATACCAGTGTTGCCAGATTTCGGGATTTCTGAGACTTTTGGGGAAATATTTTAGTGGGGTACTGTTTGGGGAAATGAAAAATTTGTAGAGAATATGAGTGGGCCATGATTCTCAAATGTAGATCTTAAATCCTAGATCTTAGATCTTAAATATAAACTTGAATACTTAATTGCTTAATTAGCTAGAAGTAAGAAGAGCTCGAGACAAAGTTAACAAATAAATAACAAAGTTTATTTAACATTCAATATCAAGGTGGGCGTTGAGCTAACTCTATTATAACTTTTAATAAACCCCAGGAAATAACTTTAACAAAGCATAACTTAAAAGTGTCTCACCAATACTGATCTTGTCGATGGTAGCTCTCTGTTATCACTACTCTTCTCCCACCAGGATATCGGCCGGATTCCCGAAGCGCGATTGTTCCTTTTCTTAACTTACGCCACAATACTACACCTCTCTACCATCATACGCATAAAGCTATCACCATCAACATTACTCTTAACTCCACACTAATCAGCTATCAATTCATCACCATTCCATTACATTCTTCCTAGCAATTCACTATCCTTCATTTTATACTACATCCTAACAAACATCCTTTCCCTTCCTTTCAGTTAAAACTTACAATCACTTCCCATTCATCAAACACTCAGATCCTAATTATTTCACTGCAGCCTCATGCCGACATAAAACTAACTCGACCAAGACTTTCGCCGAGTTACTGGCGACGAAGTGATTTGACCGTCCCAACTTTAGATTGCTGGATTCAGCTGAAATTAAACGGACTGTGGAGACGTTCTAACGTCTCAACCTCACAAATTTTGGGGGGGAATATGGAGTTTTCATTAACATTAGCAAAAGAATTCTCCTAGAATCTTACAGGAAAAGAAAAAAAAAAAAGAAAGAAATAATAATCTGGTGTGTCACTCACACGTCTTTCTCTTACCCTGAAATTTAATACTATAAATACAGGTTGCAGATTAAGAGGTAAGATAACGAGTACTGTTACGTAAACCTGTGCTAAACGATTCAAATTAGGCTTCGGAAGAGTTTTATATGATAATTATAGTTCTGTGTGAGGGGGGCTACCGCCCACCTCAAGCTCCCGTTTCAATAATGCACCTACATTTATATAGAATTTAATTCGGTTATTAAAAAATAATTACGTTTTTATAAAGTAATTTATTAAAATGAGGTCAGATCAGTTTTAAAATATTACTTTCGATATTGGCAAGAACCCTATTCATTTGCAACATTCGAATTAAAAAACTTCGTAAATTATGATAAATTTACGATTTTCTTAACATGGGAGAATAGGACAAAATTTCACGTAAACGTGCATTAAATGGAAACTTTTTACTGTAAAAATGTCAGACCAATTTTAAAATATCAGTTTTGATGCCGGAATGAACATCAGTAACTATAAATATACTACTTTGAAAATTTCGCAAGTTATTGGAAATTTACGAATTTCTTAACATGGCAGTATCGGGCAAAACTTCATATAAACGTCAATTTTGAGAGATATTTTCGTCGTAAAGATGTCAGACTACTTTTGAAATATTATTTAGAACACTGGCATGAATAGTAATGACTATGAATTTTCCAATATAAAAATTTCGTAAGTTATTGGAAACTTACAAATTTCTTAACATGGTAGAATAGAGCAAATTTTCACATAAACGTCAATCTTGATGGATATTTTCTTCGAAAAGATGTCAAACTACTTTTTATACATTATTTTGGATACTGGCATGAATATCATAGACTATGATTTTTCCAATTTAAAAACTTCGTAAGTTATTTGGAATTTACGATTTACTTAACATGTCAGAATAAGGCAAAATTGAGCATAAACATCCATTTTGAGGATCATAAATACATTAGACAACTTCAAATTTACATTTATGATATTGGTTTGAACATGATTGAATACAAATATTCTAATAGGAAAATATCGTAAATTATTCGTAATTTACGATTTTATCAATATAGCGAAATTGTAAATTTTTCATATATAAATATGAATTTTGAGGATTATTGCATTGGAAATAGTAGCATGAAAACTAAACAACAGAATTGACCCTGATAAGATAAATTAATAGATTAGAATAAGATAAATATATCGAAGTGAACGGTGGATAGCCTATTAGGTGGGGATTTCATTCTGTCACTGTATCAAGCTTTGGTCAAATTCCTTTCTTTTAACATGATTATAATATGTCTCGCACTAGAAATTTATGAGAACATAAATATGATGGGAAACTGAGCAGACCTATGCCAACTAGTTTTTCATGCATTTTATAGTCCACAAAAACTTTTATATATATACACTAGCAGGCTTTGCCCGCTTCGCTGAGCACTATATTTAAATGAGTTGTCAAAATTCCATTACATTATTAATAATCTAAGTTAAAGTTTCCTATGTATTCCGTAGAGGTTTTTCCCACTCGCAACGTGAGGATTTCGGGTCCACACTGCCTTTGGCATCAGCTTACCCGCTTCTCACTTCCCCTTCCCCAGCGGCTAAGTTAGAAGTTTTGTGAAATCTCACCAAAGTACATAATGCGTACACCTAATCAACATCCACACACCAAAACGTATCATTCTAAGATAATGTAAGGCGAATTCAAACAGAATAACGTGTTTTTAAGCGTGTTTATTGCCCCTCCCCCCGACCCCAAGAGGGTAAGTGGCTGAATTTCGTAAAATCTCGTTACAATAAGTGTCAGATACATATAAACAATTTGCGCACCATGACCGCAGATCCCATAGCTTTTCCAAAACAAATTTAGCGCTAAAGGGGGAAGGGGGGGTCTTGAATTTGCAACTCCCACTAAAAAAAATAAAAAATAAATAAATAAATAAATAAATAAAAATCGAAAATCACAAAAAAACGAAAATGTGTTTTTGAAAATATTCTAAAGAAGATACGTGGTTATTTTTAATACCTTTGTAATATCTTTAGTAAAGCTCTACTAAAAAATCCGGAATTTCTTAACTTTCCCCCTCGAAAAACAATTTCCATCCCTCCTTTAAGAATCAAGAATTCTAAAATCGTACATAATGTTTTATTTATACTCAAGTCTAGTCTCATCATGTGCAATTTCTTCACCGTGTGGTAACTTGGGGCCGAGTTATGCTTACAAACGCTTTTTTGCTTCCTGCCCCGCTGGGGGGAAGGGAGGTATTTCGATCCCGTATTTTAATCCCGTTTCTTTAGGTGCCGGTTGCATATAAAAAATCCAAGCACCAAACTTCGTGACCGCAGCTCTCATAAATTTTCCAAGACAAATTTAGAGCTAAAAAGAGTGTCTCGAATTTGCCCTTTGTAACACATCCCCCCCCCCCCAAAGAAAAAAAAATGGCAGATCACAAAAAATCAAAAATGTGTTTTAGGAAATATCATAAGAAAGTCGCATAGCCTGTTTTCAACATCTTTGTTCCATTTTTGGTAGAGTTCGACTCAAATCAGGAATTTTCAAAATTTCCCGCCAAAAATCGATTTTCTCCCTTCCTTCCTTTAAAAATTGAAAATTCCTAAATCGCAGATAATATTTTATTTTTACTCATGTCAAGTCTCCCCATGTGGAATTTCTTTATTGTGAAGTAATTAGGAGCCGAGTTATGCTTACAAACGTATTTTTGTCAATGTCTTTATTCTCCCGCAGGGGGAACGGGGGATGGGGAATTTCGGAAAAGTTGACAGATATAATTTTAAGTTGAGTAAAGACCTAAATTCCTTTCAAGCGCCGTTGAATTCCGTCCAGGCGTTCTCAAGTGATACCCGGACAAACGTGTTTTTGTCTTTTGCCCCCCAGGGGGGAACGGGGAAGAATTTCTGAAAAGTTGATAGGTATAATTTTAAGTTGGATAAAGATCTAAGTTTCCGTCAAGGGCTGTTGTATTCAGTCCAACCGTTCTCAAGTGATGCCCTTACAAACGTGTTTTTGTCTTTTGCACCCCAGGGGGGAATGGAGGGGAATTTCTAAAAAGTTGATAGGTATAATTTTAAGTTGGATAAAGATCTAAGTTTCTGCCAAGCGCTGTTGAATTCAGTCCAGCCGTTCTCAAGTGATGCCCGGACAAACGTATTTTTGTCTTTTACCCCCCCCCCCCCAGAGGGGAATGGGGGTGAATTTCTGAAAAAGTTGATAGATATAATTTTAAGCTGGATAAAGATCTAAGTTTCTGCCAAGCGCTGTTGAATTCAGTCCAGCCGTTCTCAAGTGATTCCCGGACAAAAAAAGCGACATACAGACACGATGACACACACACACACACACACAGGCAAAATTTTCTGAAGTCATTTTCGGCTTTCATGGGGTGTGAAACGTGAAGAAATCGCAAAAATTTTCGTTTCTGACAAATTTACAGACAAAACTCTTATTTTATTAATATAGATTATGGAATAACAATAAATAATTAGAGGGGGAAAACCTGCACTCAGAAAGTTAAACCATAGCCTCCTTAACTAGATGCCTGTCACGTGGCTTGGAATCATGGCAAAAGTTGAAACGGTAGACAGCGCCACCTGGTACAGATTGTTGGACTTTTTTATTGAAATGCTACCAATAATTTTAAAAAATGATATATGATAGTTATAATCGACGTTTCTTCGATTCTATTCGGTTTTTATGTATATCATGTACCACTTTTAAAAATTTTTAGTGGCTGTTGAATAAAAATGTCGCGCAATCTGTATCAGGTGGTGCTGCTACTGCTTTAACTGTTGCCAAGATCCCTAGCCACGCGACAGGCATCTAGTTTAGGAGGCTACGGTTAAACAGATTGAAATTTTTCGAAAAACTAGTGTATTTAAAATTATTTTTATAAATGGAGATTTTTTCCAAAACAGAGCTTCATTCGGGGAAAAATGGCAGCTTAAATTTGTTAAATGTTCTTTAATTTTTTTTAAAAAAATTTACAATTTTAGTATAAATTGAGTTGGGGAATTGTTTGGAAAAAAACCCTTGATCTGGAGAAATTTGAAAACCTTTTGGGGAAATTGACTATCAACTATATAGCAACACTGTTTGATTCCTTGAATTCAGAAACACTGGTCTTTTCTTCCCATTAGGTAAGGGTTTTTCACCATAAAGTAAGGATGAAGATCGAAAGAATTCACACAGAACCTATAACAAATTCGAAACTCTTTATGTTTAAAACAGATTAATATAGGCTATTATTTACCTTTTAAAGTGTTTCTTTACATTGAAACTCCGTTTAGAGCTTGTGACATATTCAAGGCTGGGTCCTTTGTGCTCGCTAGACTGCGTGAGGTCCCTGGTGCCAGATTGTCTGCAGTCTCGAGAAACCGGGCATACCAGGGGTTAGGGCTGGATTATTTATCAATATATCCCTAAGTATCGATATTTTTTTAATATCCCGATAACAATGTTTAAGATCTAGCTCCTCCAATATATCCCTTTAACGATGTTGCCGAGTGCGCACCCGAGTGAACGAAACTCGAGCGAATGAAACCCGATCAGCCAACATACAACAGCTAACGAGAGCGAAACCGGAAGAAAAAAAGCGCCGAATATCTTATTTTAATACTCATTTTCTACTTTCCTCTAATTACTCACTGATAAACTAGAAAAAATAGCCCCACGCCAAACGATTTCTATTGCAACACTTTTACATATACTTCCTCATCCTTCATAAACTCAAATCTAAACATCACTGCTTTAAAAAGGCCACCGCATAAAAAAAAAAAAAATAATAATAATAATAATAATAATAAAAAAATATTTATTGAAAGCCATCTGCTTTGATTATCCCGTGAATAAGCTGACTTCGTTCAAGGTCACGGTTCTACCCCTTCAGAAAAAATTCATCAGACATACTCCAATATCACAATACCTATAATCAGCAGGTGTGTTTACTACGAAAGAGATTTGATATTAGTCGAAACGATATATCCCTATCCGAGATATCTATTATGGGTTCTGATATATTACACTATACTGATTTCCCAGATTCCCACTCTACATTCATGCATATCGTAGGTGATGGAAACCACAGAAAAGGCAATATGACGAATGAAAACAATATCTTCTGTTTTAGCTCCTTTCCTGCTATTGGTTCATAGATATCGGTCTATTTCAAAGTGTCGATATAAAATGGCCAATAACATGCTTCAACATGTGTTTTAAAGATCATCAAAGCCGAACTGATACAGTGATGCCAGATTGGGGATTTTGTCCCCATTTTAGGGAGTTTTGAGGCTTCTGGGGACAATTTTGGAGACCAAATGTTTCTGGGGACTTTTTTGGGGAATTCTAAAATTTTTGGGGACAAATCTGGGGCGTTTTTCAACTTTCTGTCAATGTTGGTAACGTAATGATTTATCCCTATGTCTAGAGACTTTCAATAGCTTTAGTGTTATTTGGGGATTTTTTCAAAAATTGCCTTCATTTGGGGAAAAATCTGAGCTTAAATCATAGAAAAATCTGCTTGATATTTTTTTTTTTTTTTGAAAAAAATTTTATTTTCCCTTTTTAGTAGAAATCAAGTTGGGGATTTTTTCGAAAAAAAAAAAAAAAAAACCGTGATTTGGGGAAATTTGAAGACTTGTTTGGGGAAATAATTTTCGACCATCTGGCGTCACTGAACTGATATCTACTAGAAGAGTTTTTTTGCAAATTTTCTTAGCGTTTAATAAAAAACTTCTGAAAATATAAGCAATTATGGAATGTATTTTTTTTTTAATATTATTTTATTATTATTAAATATTTCGATAAAATATTTTTTTTATTAAGACTGTACATCAGTCAGATAGCTTCCTTTCTCCTTTCCCATGTTATCCAATGGGATTTTCGTTGCTTCGTTTTATAAAAATATCTCATTCAAAAATGAAGTTTTTCAAATTCTGTTTTTTGAATATTACTCTTTGAACGGGTCGCCTTTTAGCTTAGTGAGCAATTTTTCAAAAAAATTAATTTAAATATTTTATTTCAATAAGTAAATTATGGACTCTAAGTGTGGATCTCTAAGTAAAATATTTAAATTTATTTTTTTCGAAAAATTGCTCACTAAGCTAAAAGACGACCTGTTCAAAGAGTAATATTAAAAAAACAGAATTCGAAAAAGTTCATTTTTGAATAAAATATTTTTATAAAACGAAGCGACAAAAATCCTATTGGATAACATGGGAAGGGAGAAAGGGTGCTATCTAACGGATGTAAAATAAAGTTTTATCGTCAGTAATTTTACAGTGACAGTTTCTTTATAGAATTATATAATATTGAATAGTTTATTACTTTTTTTTTATGTAGCATTTATATTTCTCTTTCCATTTATTTATTTATTTATTTTATTTTTAAAGCCGTACATGTTAAATAAAATTGGTTTAAATGCAAAATGAGTTACTTTAAGTAACAAAATGAAACTTCAACATAATTTTGTTTAAATAATATAATTTTTATACTGACAATGTATACATAAATACACACACACACATTATAATATGTAATTCAAATTTCAATTACTGTGAAACTATTACGAATGTGAATTGAACATATATATTTAAAAGATATTGTAATGATTTGGTAAGAGGATACAAAAATAAAAATGACAAGTAACTGACATTTAGGATGCATATAAGAGTTTTAAGTAAAAAATATTACTTTCTACAACCAAAAAAAGGTGTATTCAATGGCAATTCTGAACTATTTATAATGGCAATTCTGAACTAATTAAAATGATTTTCATTTTTATTTAATACCTGCATCTTAAGACAATTTTCCTGAAGCTTTATTTTTAGTAGAATAATGAATTTTGATATACTTGGTACAAATAAAACACAGATCACATATTAGCTGTGTTAAAATATGATTTTAAAATAATTAAAGCTTAAAATGGGAAGAATAGAGGATAAACTATACAGAGGTATACTAAAAAGCAATAGTATAAGTTATAAGAAACACAAAACATTAATTCACTTTTTATGATTTTTTTTTTTTTATGATGAAGTTATGGTAGTAATATACCAGAAAATACATGGAAAACACTCTATACTTGTATACTTTAAAATTCGTGTGCATATGTCTTTAAAAAATAACAAATGTCTATTTTTTTCTGTCTTGAAAGAAATATCGCAATATATCGCTAATATCGATATTAACTTGGTGATATATCGCGATATTTAATTTCTGATATCGTCCAGCACTACCAGGGGTTTTTTCATCCTCATGGTTACAGAGTAACCGCGATTTCACGGATGGCTTTGATGTGCCGCTTAGGCACCCCACACTAGGGTGGTACCCCGCCGTTTTGTCGCCATTTGAAACTCCAATGAACTGTTGACCTGAGGGTAAACATGGATACTCCTCCTGACCAAAGACTGTTTGATTGGTGTTTGTCGAGTGGGAAAAATTGTTCCCCCATTTCAGATCACCAAGATTTTTGGAAGGACTAAGGATTTCAGATATTAAATCGAGGACTTGGATTTATGACTGGAAAGAGAACGGACGTTCTCCTGAATCTTTTAAAATGTTAGGTTTCCACAGGTATCTGGGATGCCTGTAGTATGCTATAAAATGCTAAAAGTAGTTTTAATTAAAATTATGTTAAGTTTTGCAATCAAGCCTTATTATTCTTTGTGTGTTACTTATATAAAGCGTTGACTACTATCAATTGTGAACATGTGTTCCACGCTACTTACCGAATATACCACAGCTGAAGATAAAGTGGTGGCAGCAAGGAGGATGTGCGCCTAGAGTAAATTAGGTGCAGCCCAAGCCTTAGATGATAAGAAACGCATCAAGAAGATTACCAGCCCAACAGATGTCTCAGAACTACGAGTGGTGAGTCCCTTTCTTTTTCTATTTAAGTATCAGGGAGGTCTTAGTTGTAGGAGATTAGCTGTATTTTGGGGTAACTTTCTTACAGGTGTTAACTGATCATAGGAAAGATTTTTCTTTTAGATTTTCAATGGTTCTTTTGTAGTTAAAAGAAGAAAATTTTTAACGAAAGTCTTGGGAATCAAAAGGAAACGGGATCTTTGTTTCCATTTGTTTTGAATTTGCTTAACTCAATATTAATCCAAGTTGAGTGAAAAAAAAAAAAAAAAGTTAATTAATAATTTTTTTCTGTGCAAAATAAAAGGCATTTAAAATCGGGTTAATTTTAATATCATATTTTATTTTGGGGTATTTAATTGTTTTTACTTCGTTTTGTCAATTGAATTTCAAAATTCACTCAGTTGTGGTTGTAATAAGAACCGAAGTTCAGTAACAGTGAAGTGTTTTATTGTAGTCATTCATTTGTTTATGTATTTTTTATTATTCGCGTGAAAAAAAAAAAAAAAAAAAAAAAAAAAAGAAAAAAAATATTTAGTATCAATTATTTTTTTTCCCTTTCTCTTTTTTCTTTATTATTATTATTATTATCTTTTTCTTTTTTTTCTCTCTCTCTCGAGTGCTTGATCGGTTTTTTTTTAAAAAATGGCTTATTTAAGAAAATTCAATAAAAGTACTTTGCTATTATTAGCAACTGAATTTGAGACTGATGTATCGGAGGATACGAGGAATAAAGATATTATTCAGGCAATTTTAAACGCTTCTGATTACGATGAGGAAGAAGCAAAGGATTACTTAGTGAGAATTTTAAGTGATTTAGAAAGAGTGGAAAGAGAGAAAGAGTTAGAAAGGAAGGAAAGAGAGAAAGAGTTAGAAAGGAAGGAAAGAGAAAACATTAGGCAGTTTGAGCTAGAAAAATTGAGGCTTCAAAATGAGGCAGAAGTCAATTGCACAGCGTCAACGGTAACATCAGTAGAACCGGCTAGGAAACGGGTTCAATTAAGAGAATTGGTGCCTAAATTTGACCCAAAGCAAATCGACATTTCTTTATTTCTTATGATTTTTGAGCGCCAAGCGGCAAAAGAAAAAGTCGAAGAAGATTGTTGGGTATCCCAATTAATCCCGTTATTACCGACGGATATAGCGGAATTAGTTGTAAAGGAGCCTGCGGATAAATTTGAAAATTACCAGCACATAAAAAAACTATTATTTAAGCGTTTCAAGTTGAGCGCGTTGGCGTTTAAAAATAAATTCGAAGACCATAACAAAAAACCAGCAGCTTTATGGGCGGATTTGGTGTACGAATTAAGAGGTTATTTAGACAATTGGTTAGAAGCCGTAGACGTTAAAGATTTTGAGTCTCTAAAAGAATTGATGCTCACTGAACAAATTAAAAAAAGGGTTCCGTTTGAAATCCGAGAACATTATTTAGATAATTGGGAAGAGATAAATAATGCTACGAATCTCGCCGAAAAATGTGATAAATTTGAGGCGGTCAGACGTGACCACAAAAAATTCGAACGGAAAAATTCTTTCAAGAAAGAAAAAACAAATTTCGGGTATTCTAAAAATAGTTATGACGTGAAAGGAAAGAGTGATAAGCAGGGGAAAAGAGAACTAGGTAAGAAAGATTTGGTTCAGAATGAGAAAAATTTCGAGAAACCGAGAAAAATAATTTGTTATTTCTGCGGTCAAGCTGGACACATAAAGCCACGGTGTCCTTTGAATAATAAAGCAGAAGCACTCGTAAATAATTTAAGTACGGAGTGTGAACTAAGCGAATGTTTCGAACCCTACGTTAGAAATGCTATTATTAATGGGATAGAGCGGAAGTATTTGCGGGACAGTGGTGCGGAAATTGATTTGTGTGACAGTACATGGGTTAAACCCTCAGATTTATTAGGGGAGTCTGTCTGGGTTAGGCAGCCTCTCGATCTCGTGTGTAAAAATCTTCCTTTAGCAAAAGTCATTATTGAAGGGGATTTCGGTACGATCATTACGAAAGCTGCAGTAAAACCTGCGGAATTAAGTCAAGGTTATTACTTAATGGGGAATAAAACCGCTAAATTGATCGAGGAACAGAATGAAAATTGTTTTCAGGTGAATGCGGTCATTACTAGATCTCAAGCGGAGAGGAATAGGAAAAGCGAAAACGAAACTCAGCTGCCCAATTTAAAGGCCGAGTTTGAAAACGGAGGGAATCATGACGAAGGAACGGGGATTATAAGTGGGGAGGAAAGCTACCTCGTAGATTTTCCGAGGGTGAAAGAAGAAGATCGCCCATTGTTAGCCAAAGTGACAGATGTTGATTTTGAAGAGGCTCAAAGAGATTGTTTAACACTGAAAGAATGTTGGGAGGCGAGTAAACTGGAAAATAAAACTGAATTTCAAGTGAGAAACGGGAAGTTAGTTCGGGTTTCCAAATCAAAACGTGGGGATGAAAAGATTCAAATTTGCCTTCCGTTAGTGTATAGAAAGGATATAATGGAATTATGTCATGATGAGATTGGGGGACATTTGGGAGTTAATAAAAGTAAAGATAGAATTCTTGCGCATTTCTTCTGGCCTAATTGTTACAAAGAAATAGAAGAATATGTAAGAACTTGCGATCCCTGTCAGAAAATAGGTAAAAATAAAGATAAGAGAAAAGCGGAAATGAGACTTGTACCTATCATTTCTGAAGTTTTTAGACGTTTGAGCATTGATGCGGTAGGTCCTCTCGTACCGAGTGAAAATAAAAATAAATATTTGATTACTGCTATATGCTTGGCCTCAAAATATCCGGATGCGATTCCGGTAGAGAATTTATCATCGAAATCAGTTATTCAGGCATTAATACAAATTTTTGCAAAGACCGGTTACCCTAGGGAAATTCAGTGCGACTTGGGGAGCTATTTTACGAGTGAGCTGACTACGGAATTTTTTGATAAATTTGGAATTAAAGTAAGTCACTCATCCGTCTCACACCCCCAAAGTAATGCGGTTGAGAGATTTCATTCCACGTTGAAAAAAATACTTAAAGCATTATGTTTGGAAAAGGGGAGTGATTGGGAGGATATTTTGCCTATGGCCCTTTTTTCGTTGAGAACGGTGCGTCACGAAAGTACGGGTTTTAGTCCAGCTGAATTGGTACATGGGAAAAATTTGAGAATGCTTATACTATTGTGTATGAAAATTGGATAAATTCGGAAGAAGTGAGTCAAAATATAGTTGAATATATCCTAGACTTGAATACTCGATTAAAACAATGTCAAGACCTGGCAGTAGAGAGAATGACAGAGTGCCAACAAAAAAGGAAGGTTTGGTATGACCGAAATGCGGTGAGGCGGAAATTCAATGTCGGAGATCAAGTTTTAGTGTTAGCAACGTCGAAACCCCATAAAATGGCCGTAAATTGGCTTGGTCCGGGAGTTGTCACTAGTATAATTTCCGAAACTAATTATACTGTAGATATTCCAGAGAAACGCGATAAAAATACAATTTATCACGTCAATTTACTGAAACCGTATCATAAGCGACCCGAATTTGTAAACCTGATCATGGAAGAAGAAAAGCACGATATTGAGGGAACGCGAACATCCCATATCCTTTAGCCGACCCTACTCAGTTAGATTTTTGGGAGATGGTTAGAGAATGTAATCTCGAGGAAAAGGCTTCAGTAGAACAGATAGAAAATTTTAAAGAGGTTATTCAGAGGCATAAAAATGTTTTTTCTACAGATCCAGGAACCACCTCTTTGGTAGAAATGGATATAATTTTGACGGACAGTACCCCTGTTAGATCAAGACCATATCGTATGTCGCCGCGTCAGTCTGAGATATTAAGAGTGGAGGTGAAAAGGCTTTTAGAGTTGGGAGTGATCGAAGTGGGTCAGTCGGATTATGCATCTCCCATGATACTTGTAGAGAGTCCGGGTAAGGATCCAAGGCCCTGCGTGGACTATAGGGCCCTCAATACTAAAACTAGACTAGAATATTTTCTATGCCTAATATTGAGGAGGTTGTCGAAAAGGTTAGTGCGGCTTCTTTTATTTCTGTGATGGATTTGACGAAGGGGTATTTTCAAATTCCGCTCACGAAACAGGCCCAGAGGTACGCGGCTTTTGTGACCCCTTTTGGCAGCTATATCCCGAAAAAAATGATGTTCGGTCTAGTAAATGCACCTTTCTATTTTTGTAAATTAATGTCTACTGTATTAGGAGGTTTAGAACATTTTGTATTACCATACATCGACGATGTCGCCGTGTATTCGCCAACATGGGAACAGCATCTCAAAGATGTCGAGGTCGTATTAAAAAGATTAGAGGGAGCTAATCTTAAGGTTAAACCCTCAAAGTGTAAATTTGCGCAAAACCATGTGAAGTTTTTAGGCCACGAAGTGGGGTCAGGGAAGCGAACACCGAATGATCTTAAAATACAAGCGATTAGAGACTTTCCTATACCCACCAATAAAACACAGGTGCGGGCTTTCTTAGGCATAACAGGATATTACGCACGTTATATTAAAAATTATGCGGTAATCGCGGTTCCTTTAACTGATCTTCTTAAAGGTAAAAGAAAGAAGGAAAATATTGAATGGAACGACTCTTGTAACCAGGCTTTTGAAAGATTAAAAGCGGAATTGACGCAGAGTCCGGTTTTGTTTGCTCCCAATTTTGGAAACGAGTTCATTGTGCAAACAGATGCGAGTTTGTTTGGGGCGGGCATTGTTTTGTCCCAAGTGATTGACGGAGAAGAGCACCCTATTTTGTACTTGAGTAAAAAGTTCTCTAAAGCAGAGAGAAATTACAGTACAGTTGAAAAGGAGCTCGCAGCGATTGTGTATGGGTTAAAAAAGTTAAATCATTATTTGGATGGCCAACGATTTGTTATACAGACAGATCACAATCCTTTGACGTTTCTAAATAAAATGATGGGCACCAATTCACGGTTGACCAGATGGGCGTTGTGTCTCCAACAATACAACTTTAGGATCGAACACAAAGCTGGTAAATTACATGGAAATGCCGATGGATTGAGCCGTTTTGCAGGGATTGCGAACTAAAAGCATCTCTATAGTGAAAAGAAAGTTTTTTTGTATATAAGTGTCTAATTGATTAACTGAATGTCATCTCTATTATTATTTTTTTTTTTTTTTTGTGTATAGCATTGTGTAGGAATGTATGAAATTTTAATTCTTAGACGTATTAATTTTTAGCATTTTACTTTTCAAATTAATTTTTTTTTTTACTTGAGTGGTCTATTTATAATTTATTTTTTGTGGACTATGATTTATTTAATATTTTAAAATTGTTTGTGTGGTCCTTGTGAAGAAAAAAAAAAAGTGTGAAAAGTTTTAAAAATATTTGAAATCTTTCAGAAATACAATTTTTATTTATTATTAATTTAGCCTTTCAATTTTACGGTGGAGTTAACAAAGTTACGTAAAGAATTTTTGAATTTTTTTTGTGTTTATTAAGTGAATTAAGCATAATTCTGGTGTCGGAAAACTCCAACTGAGTGGATTGTTTTCAATTGTTTTTTTTTATTACTATTATTCATTTTATTTAAAGTTAACTCACTTTTAAGGGGTAAAATTGGAAATGGGTTTTAAGTTTATCTGGGGAAAGACCTCCCTGGGGCTTAATTGAAAAATGGGGGTCACCTACTGGAGTGCTGTTGGACGCCTACTGGAGTGCTATTTGTCGCCCACTTGTGTCGCCAACTTGTGTCGCCAACTTGTGTTATGAAGTTTGTGTCAAGAGCTGGATTTTGCTCTCCATAGTCGTGCAAAATCTTTTTATGGGGAGAGGAGCTGTGACATATTCAAGGCTGGGTCCTTTGTGCTCGCTAGACTGCGTGAGGTCCCTGGTGCCAGATTGTCTGCAGTCTCGAGAAACCGGGCATACCAGGGGTTTTTTCATCCTCATGGTTACAGAGTAACCGCGATTTCACGGATGGCTTTGATGTGCCGCTTAGGCACCCCACACTAAGGTGGTACCCCGCCGTTTTGTCGCCATTTGAAACTCCAATGAACTGTTGACCTGAGGGTAAACATGGATACTCCTCCTGACCAAAGACTGTTTGATTGGTGTTTGTCGAGTGGGAAAAATTGTTCCCCCTTTTCAGATCACCAAGATTTTTGGAAGGACTAAGGATTTCAGATATTAAATCGAGGACTTGGATTTATGACTGGAAAGAGAACGGACGTTCTCCTGAATCTTTTAAAATGTTAGGTTTCCACAGGTATCTGGGATGCCTGTAGTATGCTATAAAATGCTAAAAGTAGTTTTAATTAAAATTATGTTAAGTTTTGCAATCAAGCCTTATTATTCTTTGTGTGTTACTTATATAAAGCGTTGACTACTATCAATTGTGAACATGTGTTCCACGCTACTTACCGAATATACCACAAGCTTTTTCTCTTGTGCACTGCTTGCGGGCATTGAGAAGCATAGACCTTATATAGATAGACTACGCAACCAATAGGACTTCCCATTATAGTGAATGTCTTCAACATGAGGGTGTAATCTGAAACCTTCATCTTTTGCGGTCAGCGATGTATGTCACGTGACAGAGAGTTGAGGGCGATTCTTCCATAAGAAAGCACTCATTTTTGTAAAAATTCAAACAAAAAAATTCTCCCCTTCAAAATGGTTTCTCACAATTTTTTTTTTTTTTTTTAAATAATTAATCTATGACATTTTAGCTTTCCAACGATGCGTAAATCTAAAGGCTTAAATGAAAAGAATGTGTACAATACTGAAATTAAAAAACTCAAAATTACTTTCTTTCCTATGGAAAAATTACATAATATTCATTCTCGTCTCTCTCTCTTGGTCCGCATCACGTGATAATTTCGTTGGGGAAGCTACTTCATGTCGCAGACAGATAATGAGAGGGGTCTATTATATAAGGTCTATGTTGAGAAGGGCGGGGGGGGGGGGAGAAGGATTCTCTATGCAGCATCCAACAATAATCTGCTAATATTTTAACATTCCATCTTTCCTGAGATCTTCTCTGCTTTTCTTTGCTGTCTTTATGAAATAGCTCTCCTTGTTTTTTGGTCACATCACTTATAGATTTTTCCTGGAAATAACTCATATTCTGTTCACTGAGAACTGATAGCGAAAGTAAACAAAGCAGCGTGATTCTTGGCGATGCTGTTGAATGACTGGCGCTGGATTGAAAACAAACGGCATCTCTCTGACAAGCGAACGATTCCTTTTTTCGTTTGTTTATTTCGTAGCGGTGTTTTTCTTTCTTCAGGTGTTTAATGAGAATTATGGAAAATGAAAGCATGGAATAAATTTCTCGGAAGGAAAGATAAATGCAATGAAGTCAGAAAATAGTTTTTATCTAGCTGTCGCAAACTATACACACTTACAAGGAAGGGAAAGCTAACCTTCGATCAATATCAACAGAATCGTCTATTCAGCGAAAAACATAAATGTGGCAAACTCTGGTGATAAAACAGCAACCCTTTATGTTTAGTTTCGCTATCAGTTCTCCGCGAACAGTGTATAGATGGGAGTTCAAAAAATGGAGCTATAAGCTAAAGAAAATCCATTTTTTACTAAAACTGTACGTAATAGAAATTTTTAAATAGTTTTTCCTTAATCATCATTTAAAATAAAACAGTAAAACATATGACCTTGAAGAAAAAACTTTCATCGCAGACTTGTGTAATAAATATAGAAATTCAAAGTTTCTGTCAATATAATTTTTTTATATTTTATCCTAAAAATAGCTAACTAAATGAAATACATATATACATAACATAAACGCTGAGATATAGCCATTCCGTGCATGGAAATCAATTGTAGCATAGCAGCGCCATCTTCTGTTCGATATGCACCTAAATTGAATCATCATAATTTTATGTATTATCCATTAAACATACCATGTTTAGCTTCATTTATACATTATAGAAGCTTAGATATTGTCTTGTCACGAGCTATTTTACATTGTAGTACAGCAGACAGATACGCACTCAAATTAAAGCAACACAGTTTTAGAGAAAATCCACTTCATATATCATGTTTGATGCGTTTATGCACTACAGAAGTTGAGATACAGCTTTCACTTGAGTGGGGGTGAATTCACAGTCGCTATTGGATGATATATTCATAAAGTTACCTAGCACCGATTTGAATCAAAATTAATTTAAATTAAATATAAAACGGCCTTAAATTCCATCCTCTGGTTCATGAGATAAAAAGTTTTACTGACACTTTATATACACAAATAGTCATTTTCTAATAAAAATGGGTGAATCACGTTCAGGACATCTCAAAAGGTGTTAATTGATTGAAAACTCGGAGCCGAAAATTTTCACAAATCCAATACTTTCCTATGCATTTTTTATGTAATAGCGCCGTCTACCTGTTAACATGAACAAAAGTTTAATCATTATACACGGTGGTTATAATTAAACTTCCCCTATAAACAGCAATAGAAAATCGCCAAGACTCTTCTTGAAGATATTTCCAAAAGCTGATTTTTGTTTTTTTTTGTGAATTTCGATTTTTTGGGGGGCAGGGGGGGTTACAAGGGGCCAAATTCGTACCCTCCTTTTAGCGCTAATTTCATCCGGGAAAATCTATAGGAGCTGAAGTCACAAATTTTAGTGTATGGCTTACTTACGTGTGCCCAACACTCATTGTAATGAGATTTTACGAAATTCCCCCTTGGGGGTGGGGGCAATAAACCCGTTTCCAAGTATATCTTTGCTTCAAATTATCTCAGCAAGATTAATTTGTATATGTGGATTGTTTGTGCCTTCCCAACACATACAGTAAAGGGATTTTATGAAAATTCATCCTCCCCCCCCCCTTATAAGAGCGTGGGGAGGCAAAAAGACGCTTATAAGTGTAACTGTGGTCCAAATTATCTCAGAATAGCGTTTTTTTTTTATATATATGTCAATTGGTTATGCGTACTCAAGACACATACTAGAAAGAGATTTTGTAAAATTCCGTCCTGTCCCTCCTTGGGAGTGGGGGGGGGGCAAAAAGCATGTTTCCAAGCATAACTTTGTTTCAAATTATCTCAGTAAGATTAATTTTTACATGTGGGTTGTTTATGCATTCCAAACACGCATTATAAAGGGATCTTACGATCTTTTTCCCCTCCCCCCCCGCCGTCGAAGGTGGGGAGGAGGGCAAAAACTCTTTTAAGAGTATCTCTACTCCAAATTATCTCAGAACGGCGATTATGTCGATTGGTTATGCGTACTCAAGACACACACTACAGTGTATTTTGCAAAATTCCACCTTATCCTTCTTGGGCGTGGGGGTTGGCAAAATCATGTCTGCTCTAAACTATCTTAGGCGATTTTTAATGTGCGGACTGGTTATGCGTTCCCAACACACACTATTAGGGGATTTTGTAAAATTTCCCTTTTCTCCCCTTTAAGGGCGGGGGGTGGGGAGGACAAAAACACGTTTTAAAGAGTAACTCTGCTCCAAATTACCTCAGGAAAGCGATTTATTGATAGGTCGATTGGTTATGCGCTCAACACATACAAACTACAAAGGGATTATTTGAAATTCCGTGCTATCACCCCCTTGAGGGTTGTGGAGGATTAAAAACATGTTTCCACGCGTAACTATGTTCCAATCTATCTTAGAATGGAAATTTTTAATATGTGGACTGCTTATGCGTATTCAACACACACTACAGAGTGATTTTGTGAAACTTCACCTTACCTCTCCTTAGGGGGTGGGGGAAACATGTATTCACGTGTAACTCTGCAGTAAATTATCTTATGAAAAAAATTTTCGATGTGTGGGTCAGTTATATGTATCTAACTCATAATATAAAGATATTTTTCAAAATACCCCTCCTTCCCTTTAAGAGCAGGGGGGGGGGGTATAAAAGCGTTTTTAAACATAACCCGGCTTCAAATATTCTTAGAAGTTAGAAACCCGATTTTTTAAAACGTGGGTTAGGTATGTATATGCAACATGCACTATAAAAGGATTTCATGAAATGTGGCGAGTGGGGAAAACCGCTATCGAAGGTATAGAGAACTTTCACTTAGATTTTGACTGATTTTAATGGTTTTATCATTATTATTATTATTATTATTATTATTATTAATGATATGGCATTTTGAAACTTCATTTCAATATAATGATAAGTGAAGCGGGCAAAGCCTGCTAGTTTAGATATATTTTAATAAAACAACTTAATAAAATGCGTGATTTTTCTTAAGAATATTACTTACAATACAGATTTCAGATATTGCAATTTGTTGATAAGTTAGAGGTTAAAAGCAGCACAAGTGTATTTTCCACAGCTTACAGCTTAAAATTAAAGTATTAAAAAAAAAAAAATGCAGCAAAGATTCAGGTTGATTCGGGCAAAAATTGGGGCACTCTAAAGATGTTACTGCACAAATTTCTAATCTAAAGAATAGATCCTTTTACAAAATTTAAGTGGATAAAGTGGACTCCTACACAAAATTATATTTCCAAAAAATGGCCCTTTTACAAAATTTTATTTTATAAAAATAATCCTTTAATTGTGAGCAATAAATTTTTCAGGAAATAAATAAACTAAATTCACATTTCTTTTTTTTTTTTTTTTTTTTTTTTTTTCAAAAATAACTTTATTGACTTCTGAATACCATACGTAGAGAATGTAACACCAGTTTCGGAACATATCCATATTCTAATCAAAAATACTCGTGATTAAAAAAAAAAAAAAAAAAAAAAAAAACTTGGGGGTGGGTGAGCGGTGAGGTGCAAAAAATAGAAATTGAACACACACAATTTTTTTTTTATTAGCAGCCTCTGAAAGTACAAAATGCCATGTAATAGTGAATCCTAATCTCAAACTATAGCCCACGGATAAAACATAGCAATTGGCCTTCCCATAGAGGTAAAACCTCAGAATCTTCAATTACTTGTTCAAATACATATTCAAAACCTAAATCTTCGCTGGGGGCTTTGAAGAAATACCTAAAAAAAAAAAAAAAAAAAAAAAATGTATCAATAAAAGAACGTGTTATTAAAATATATAATAAATATCTCTAAAAGTCTAACTTCACTTCACAGATCCAAATTTATTCCATAAGACTTAATTGAGTTACAACTATTAAAGGGGTACAATTGTGTGACCTTTATAAATCGATCACATGCTGCGAGAACAGATCATTTTGTATTTTTCCTGTGATTTGCCTTTTTTGAAAACATGAAAACAAAGATATATGTATCATGTATATAATTTTTTATCAATACAGTACTTGTTACTAGTTATCAGTCACTTAATTTGATCAAATTGCCAGGGTCAAAATCAAATCAATACAAACTACTTTTAAAACCACTGATTAATAAAATCAGTATTGCCAATTAATACAATTAATAATAATAAAAAATCTTCAGTTGCAAAAATATGCATATATACACAAGGTAGACAACAAATTTTGATTCTGTCAGCATTTCTTTTTAAATTTTGAAATGGAAAATAAACATAGCAAGTTACCATATTACTTCTCTTAAAGCATCTATAGCATAGTAATCAAATAAGCACCTTATCAGCTGTCCTAGAAAGAAACAATGACCGTTTATTTTCAAAGTGAGTTATAATTAAATTTGCTTTGTTTAGTTCGTGATCTCTCTCAGGTGAGTTGTTGTTTTACTCTTTTTACTTTGTTTCCGAGCATACATATGTAAAGAAAGTATTGTAATCAAGTCAAAAATCCAACCTTGAGATTTTGGTGTTTCTATACCTTTTGAGGTTCCCTGAGTTCATTTTCGCTATTTTTATGGTGATGTTGATGTAAAATCTGTACCCTTTACATGTTGATTCTTAAACTTAAATTAAAATCGACTCTGTTGGTTAAGCCAGAGTGGCTGTTTCTCGAATCCGTTTGCTACTACAAAAGAAGTAAGAAATCTACATTCACTCTCTTATGATTTTATTCTGTTTGTAGCTGCTTTGGCTTGCATTAGCTAGCCGTTTTACTTCAATTTGCTTCAGTTAGACTCAAAGATATGTCTTTATGAAAAATGGAAATTTTGTGAAAAAATGGAAGAAACAATTAAAGAAATTGGCATAAAAGAAATCGATAAAGATCCCAACAATAGATTAATTGAAAAAACAAAGACAATCATTAAAGATGGTAAATGGCCTGATAATAACCCTCCTAAAATTCTTAAACCATGCACCCAGCACCCCTCGTATATTTCGTAGATTCAAAGATCACCCTCCCCCCCCCTCCCAAATTTAGACCAGTTGTAAACAAAAACGAAGCTCCCACTTACTGTCTTGAAAAGTACATGGCCGAAATATATCGTAAAATTATTCCCCCCACATAGCACGCATTAGAATCTACTGAAGACTTTATTAAAAAATTCAGGGAAATCGGAAATAAAAAAGAATACCATTTTGTCAGTTTCGACATAACCAATCTTTACCCGTCCATAAACATTGAAAAAGCTAGCCAAATCGTCAATAAAGTGATAAAAGAAAAATTCTCAGATCCCAAAATAGCTCAAACCCTTACTGCAACTACAAACTTCCTATTAAATGAAAATTATTTTAAATTCAACAATAGAATATATCAACAAAAGAAAAGGGGATCCAAATGGGATCGCCCATCTCGGGTTTTATTGCCGAATTCAAGTTAAGACTACTGGAAAAAGAAATTTTTAAAAAATCTAAAGAAAAAACATTTTTTTTTTTTTTTTTTTTGGGGGGGGGGGGGGGGGGTTAGATACGTCGATGACGTTTCTGCCGTCATCAATAAAAATTACAATGTTAAACAAATACTAAATGAAATTAATAGCCTTGACACCAACATTCAATACACTTATGAAGAAGAAACAGACCGACAAATAAACTTTTTAGATGTGAAAATTACCCGAACCGAAAATCAAATTACAACCACCGTTTACCGTAAACCAACCAATAGCAATGAAATTATCCATTATAAATTTAAAACCCCTTTCCATTACAAAATTAATGCAATTATGTAGTTCATATATAAATCGCGCTATATTAATATGTAATGATCCTTTTGACCTAAATAACGAATTTAATTTAATCAAAGAATTCACCAGAAAAGCGGGTTACCCTAACAAAATCATTAAAAAACTAATTTAAAATAGACTAAAGGCCATTGATAATACACCCAATTTAAAAAAAAAAAAAAAAAAAAAAAAACCTTCAAAGTTCACATCTTACATACTCTACGATTGCGGAGCTTCAAACAAAATTATAAATGCTGCAAATAAAGTTGGTATAAATTTTCCCATCAAACCTAACCCAAATATTTTTCAATTAATACGTAATGATAAAGACACCATCCCCTCTTTGGAAACCGCTGGAATATACCAAATACCTTTCAATAATCAAAACAATAAACCAGGTTCATACATCGGTGTAACAAAAAGGGAAATTAAAACCAGAATTAAAAAACATAAAAACGATATAAAAACCGGAAAAATCAATACAGCTTTAGCCAAAACATTCAGTAATAAAGAAATTAAAATAAACTTCGAAAAAACTATAAAACTCGCGAATTATAATAATTACAATTATGCAATGTATAGAGAAGCCATTGAAATAGCGACTACCCCGGATGTGGGCAACGACAGCGGTGCAATGGCACCTGACTGAATGTGGCGCCGACTTATGACAACTATAAAAGACCACCACTCTGGGAACTCAAACACATATGAAGTCGCTGAAAAGAACTGGGCGCCCAGCCGAAAATAAGCTTGAAGTATGTTTAAAGTTTATTATATTTTAATTATGTAAAAAGTACTTTGTTAAAATTTACTTTTATTAAGTACATACCGAATATTTAATTCATCCCTAATTTTTATGCCATCATTCATTACTAAAACTTTTATAAGAATATTCTAAATTAACTCATTCTTACTGTTACTTATTTTTAGAATAAAAATACTATGTCACTAATTTTACTTTCTGATTTGAGAAAATTATTATATTGTTATGAATGTTTAAAAAATTCTAATTAAGCCTGGTGAACAGGCTAAGTTTAATATATTTTGGTTCAGTAATGCATTTTTAAACTATTAAAAAATTAATTAATTTGATTATTAATTATTAAAATTATTAATTTGATATAAAATATTGCATACCAAATTACTAATTACTGACTTGTCAACATTTTTTAATTATACTGAATCATCTATTTTTTACAACACCTTTTCTGTAGAGTAATCTTGTTCAATATGTAAATACATTTAAATAATAATAATAATAATAATAAAAGTTACTCTTCTGAAAAGTAGTATGAACTATGCACTGTTAAATTTTCAGATAAAAACTACCATTAATCATTTTTCTCAAGTCTTACATAAAAATAAACGGAGATATTAAAAAAATCTATTTTATATTTGCATTTTTACGACTAATATTAATTTATTTAATTATTGGCCAAAATGCTTTTTTGAAAGTATCAGGTTTGTTGTATATGAAATGACCATTTTTGTTTTGGACTGGTTTTCTTTATAAAATATCTTACATAGTGTAAAGTTTAATATAAGTTGTTATACATCATTGTATTACTCATTCAATGATCTATTTGATCATACAACTCTATTTAGATTGGCCCATAGATATTTAAAAAAATCTAAATGAAGTAGGACTATGAAATCTCACTATATATGTGTCCTAATGCTTTATGAGTTCAAACTTGGTCATTATGCCGCTCAAGCAACTCGAAACGTCAATGCTGCGTTTGGGAAGTATACTGCTAAAAAACGCACAGTGAGACGCTAGTTTCAGAAATTCTGTTCAGGAAATACAGTCGAATGCAAAAGTATCCGAGCACTAGCAAAAAGTCCTATGTAAAAAAAGTACACTTAATGTTCTTAGTCAGTCTAAGAACATGATTCGACAAGGATTTATTTAACAAAACAGTGTTAAAAGTGCTTTTTTTATATAGGAATTTTTGCTAGTGCTCGGATACTTTTGCTGCCGACTGTAAGGTCATATCTCCTGAACAGAATTTCTGAAACTAGCGTCTCACTGTGAGATTTTAGAAGTATACTTCCCAAACGCAGCATTGACGTTTCGAGTTGCTTGAGCGGCAAAATGACCAAGTTTGAACTCATAAAGCATTAGGACACATATATAGTGAGATTTCAGGAAATAGTCCTATACTTTAGTCCTATACTTTATTTAGATTTTCTTTAATATCTATCGACCAATCTAAATAGAGTTGTATGATCAAATAGATCATTGAATGAGTAATACAATGATGTATAACAACTTATATTAAACTTTACACTATGTAAGATATTTTATAAAGAAAAGCAGTCCAAAACAAAAACGGTCATTTCATATGGAACAACCTGACAGAAACATTCATTTATAATTTTTACTGAGAAATTAAATAATAAAAATAGATAAAAATACAGAATAATAATTGAAAATCTCGATTACTTACTCTTAATTAAGAATTATTGTAAATTTAAAGAGACTTTGAATACACACTTCAATAAATTTACAGAACTATTGTACAAGGTACTAACAACTTTCTGGATAGTTAAGATATTTTCGCAATTCTGTTAATATCAATATTGTTATAGATTATTATTATTATTATTATTATTATTTATTTATTTATTTATTTATATATAAATCTTACAGATATGAAATCTGTTTTTGGTATTACATATAAAAGAGAATAAACTATAAAGAAAAAAAAAAAAAAAAAAAAAAAAATCTAATTTCTTTGGACTTTCTTTGGAAAAAGTTGTTTATTCAAGGTGACCAACATTAGAAAATATTTAAATTCCCTGACTATTTTTCACCATTTTCCCTGACTTACGCTGTTTTTCCCCCAAAAAATTTCATAAAATTATAGTGGGTTATGCTTTTAAGACTAGGGGATATAGGATCATATGGCTACACCTGAATGAGACAAAATAATCGAAACTTTTAGTGTTAGGTTTAACAAAAAAGCTAATTATATAGATCAGAGTAGTAACAATGGAGCAGGACTAAAGCCCTAAACTCAGTTCGTCCCGCTTCTCAAGAATTCCGATTAGGAGGAAAATGCTGCAGAAAATATAAGATGATAAGATCTTTTCTTTCTGAAGGGAAGTATAAGAAGATAACTACACAAAATTGTAATCCTGTAGGTGAATTTTTGCATTTAAGCTCTGATGGAAAAGGTAATATTGTTCCTTATAAAGCCAGGCTAGTCAAGTCAGTGCCCAGGGCTTTAGTCAAATCAAAGGGGAAACCTACTATGAGACTTTTAATCCTGTGGTCAATTTTGGTGTAATTAAGATTCTTTTTCCCAAATTCTTATGTACTTGCTGTCATTCACTACGGTATGTTTGTGAATCTCAACCAAATAAAAAATGCGCCTCTATTTTAAGGTAAATACAAGCTTTTTCATTTGGTACAAGCTTTTTCATCCCCGTTGCTCAGGTGGTGAGAGCACCATGTTAGTAATCCGGTGGTCCCGCGTTCTATACCCTGAAGGCCCGGAGTGTTAATTTTTGCAGACAATTAGTAGAAAAGACGTCAATTGATAAAAGAAAATTTATTGTTGACTACACAGTATCCTAAGAATTTTTGAGGAGTTTTTTAAGAAGCCTTTTTCTTACATCTCTTTTTAGAAGCAAAAGAGAGTTTTTTGTGGACTACAAGCGCCCTCTATTGGGCGGAATATTCACTAAAATATCAATGAAAACAATTAACAATACAAAATAAAAATGATTAGGAAAAACACAGAAACATTAACCAAATCAATAAAATGTTAAGTTATAATATAAAAAAGTAATAGTAAACTAAAATAATAATAAAAAGGTGCCTCAAATGAATAATTAAATTGCAAATATTGGCCCTTAATCAGAAAATGAAATTACAAAACTTATAGGCAATCGTGTGGTGCTGCCCTCTGTTGTGAATTTTAAGAAATAATTTCTCTTTTCTTAACACAGTTCAAATTTCCCCAATTTTGGTTAATAAACAAAAAAGTTACTTTTTTTTTTTTTTTTTCAAATTAAATTTTATTCTAACTTCGAAAAGATTTGTATGATACGCTATAATAAGAATTTGGGTTTCAAAAGTTTTTTTAAATAGATTATTCTCATTGCTTGTAAACTTTTTAAATTGGACCCACATTCAGTGTGATATAACTAGTGCTTATTTATATGCCCTTTAACTGAAAATATTTTTATGTCTCAGCCAGTAGGATTTATTTAACCCTGAAAAGAAAATTTATATTGCAAATTAAATAAAGCTTTATATGGTTCACATCAAACAGGTCGCAAGCAGTTCTATGAAATCCATAAAGTTTTGATAAATATAGGTTTTGTTAAATTTAAGTCATGTAATTGTGTTTATTTATAATAGATATGAAATTATTCTTTTTATTATACGTGGACGATTTAGTAATTTTTAGTAAATATAATAAAGCAAGGTCGAATTTGAAGAGATAAACGATCAACTTGAAATTCATTAACATCAATATATTAAAGAAATTTGTGACCAATTTAAGTTTTAAATACCCTATTTTAACTCTTCCCATAAGTAAGGTGTAATTTATTCTAGACCAAATTGTCCTAAAATGATTATGGAATACAAGAAATGCCCATGATTCCTTATAGAAATTTACTTGGGTGTTTAGTCTTTATTGCAAATAGAACTCATCCTGATATTTCTTATTCCGCAAATATTTATAGTCAATTTCAGTCTAATCCTGGAAAATCTCATTGGAAGGGTTTACACAGTTACTGGGATATTTACATTATAAGACTCACTGCGAACTAAAATTAAATTATAAAAGACTACAATTTGTAGTTTAATCAGCATCCGACTTAGCTGTAATCAGAGATGATTGTACTTCTACGGGCGGTCAGATCCTTTTATTACAGTCAGCAGCAAAACCATCCGAGCACTAGCAAAAATTCCGATAAGTACACTTAATGTAGTTTTTTTAAATAAATCCTTGTCGAATACTTTTCTTAGAGAGTTTAAGAACACGATTCGACAAGGATTTATTTAACAAAACAGTGTTAAGTGTGCTTTTTTTTTTTAATATAGGAATTTTTGCTAGTGCTCGGATACTTTTGATGCCGACTGTAGATAAATCCCCTGTAGACTGGTAAACTTTTATTGAAAAATCAGTCTGCCTGCAGGAGGCTGAATTTGTAGCAGAGGATGTGAAAGGTTTAATATTGTTTGATCATATTTTAAATGAGTGTGAATAGTAACCTAATTTATGAAATTAAAAAAGCTGTTTTAAATATGGATAATCAATTTGCCATTGATTTTATTAACTCTTTCGCAACGGGAGGTGTAAATGCGGGCTTACTGCTGAAGCCGGCACTTTTTCATGAGTGCCTGTCCAGGGCCGGGAGGTTTTTTGCTATTAAGCCTAAATCTATAAAATTACCGAAATATGAACACATTGTTTAATAATGTTCTGTGGAGTATGAGTGTATAAACAGCATATGCTTTTCTATTTTTAACACATACTTTATTTACTTAAGATATTTCTTGTTTAAATATATTTTTTTACACTTCTTTTTTCAGAATTTACTTACCATTTAATTTAGTGACTTTGACATTTTTCATTTAACTTTTTTTTTTTTTTTTTTTTTTTTTTTAGTTTTTAGTGTAAAAATTTTGAAAACAGGGATCTACGCACAATCCTACATCCCGCTCATTGCAGTGCACTTGTAATAACTCATTTGCCGTTTTGAAAGATTTTTGGGACAAATGAAGATGGAAATGTGAACAAACGCAGCATCGCCGTCTTACTTTTTTAACAGTTTCTTTTGAACAAATATAAAAGTGTCACTATCACTACACTCAGAGTCTGTATCAGAATCAATATCTGAAATATTTTGCATCATTTCTGCTATTTCAAGTTTAATTAAACACTTTCAACACTCAACATTGTAACAATAAAAAACAAAAATTTTCATGTCTACAAGATCATTAAAACTGCACTGCAAATCCAAATACCCAATGCTCTAGCGAAAATAAATCTCCCCTACTTATATGATTAAAAATTATTTATCTATTTCTCAGATTTTTATTTTTATTTATTTATTTTAACAAAGCATATTAGAAATTATATTTGTAATTCTTTTCAAAATGATTCATCAGCTGTGTGACAGTGAAAATTTATTTATTTATTATAACTTTTATTAATTTCCATTTAGTTTTGGTTCAAGTCTGTTTTCGAGTTGATAAAAAAATTTCTTTGTTGGACTGTCAGGTTTGGATTAATTTAAAATTCATCACCTAAGTTCGGGTTGAGTTTTACTCGAATTTTCGATATTATTATTATAGTCAATGACAATGCAATACATAAATATTTTTTTAGTCTTATCTTATCTGGGAGGGGGGGGGGGGATCCTAAGGGGGAAAATCTGGCTGCCTGCGTCATACTTTGCTATGTTTGTCTACTTAAGCAAAAATGGAGTTTTTGGAATACAGTTGAATCTCGAAATTCCGGACATCCAAAATTCAAAAATCTCTAAAATCCAGACTTTTTTGCGGTTTTAGTTTTACTTTTAAAATAAGATTTTGTTCTACCTTATTTACACATTTCTTATGGAATGCAGTTTAAAATCCTTTTAATTGAACACTGAAAACATAAACATAGTCATAATACATATTTTTATACTACATGATTGTTAATTAAAGATTTTTTTTTTTTTTTTTAAACAAGTTAAAAAAAAAAAAATGTATATATATAGAGAGAGACTAAAACAGCTTTAAATTGCTGAAATGTTTTAAAAAATCTACATAAAAATTACTTTGTTTCTATAGTTTTATTTGAGTATTTTTTAATGAATAAATAGTTTATTAGCAGTTATTTAGCAGGTATTATCAGTTGTCCAAAACGTTTTAGTTTAATGTGTTTACATTTTAATTCTAAATTATTAATTAATTTTAAATTAAATCCATTATATTTCTATTTTAGAATTTAATTCGCTGATTTGACCGGCGTTTATTTTCACTAGCATAAAAATTGCATTTTGTATGTCATTATAATAAAACTAGTATATAACCCCGTCAAAAATGACGGGATGTGAACGATAAATCTTGAAAACAATGTTTAGATCATGAAGCTTACCACGTGATCGTTTAAATGTATTTTCAATTTTCGTTTATAAATCAAATGTGTTTCGATATTTTATAATTTTTGTTCTGCAATTAAAAAAATTCTACCCGATCAATAAATATGAATGACAATAAAAAAAAAACTGCTGGTTGACAAAAAATATAGGCCCGACAACACAACAGCAACAACACATCCGTGCTCTATTTAAAGTCCTCATAATAAGACTAAGAGTAATCTGGTGTGTCACTGACACGACTTTCTCTTACCTTGAAATTTAATACTATAAGTACAGGTTGGAGATTAAGAGGTAAGGTAACGAGTACTGTTATGTAAACCTTTGTTAAACAATTCAAATTAGGCTTCGGAAGAGTTTTATCTGATAATTAGTTCTGGCCCCCCCTTAACCCCCCGTTTCATTAATGCACCTACATTTATATAGAATTTAATTCGGTTATTAAAAAATAATTCAGTTTTTAAAAAATAATTTATTAAAATTATTATTTAAAAACGTTATCTTGTATGATAATACAGACGATTTCCACATTAGAGAAGTAGTATAACACTAAATATCCACAAAAAAGTTGAATTTATTCTCAATATTAAAGTAAAAAAGAAAAAAATTGTTAAAAATGAAAAAAATCGATAAAGATCGATGATTCAACCATTCGTTTTAAAGGTATTGGCTAGTTCTTTTAAAAGATACCCATCATGAAAATTTACTCCCCTCGAGGGGGAGACGAGGCTCCTACATACACAAAAAAAAATTTCCCAGTTGACTATCTCTATTACAAAAAAATACATATTCGTTTCATTTGGTTTACTGCAGTCTATAGATGTTAAATTCTACTTACCTGCAATTTTTCCAATAGACGTAATGTATTTGAATACTTTTGAATGTCCCTGTACACGAACCATTTGCGTCATCTTAACGAAAAGCTTACCGTAGCATCCCTATATGATGCACATTTAGAATACCGAATTTGGAATTTCTGCTACTATTTGTTCTTGAGATATGCTGATAACAGACACACAGACATCCTCACAGACAGACACACAGACAGACACAAACAGAGACCATTCGCTAAAAACGTGATTTTCGTATTCAGGGTACCTCAGAACATGTAAGTATAACAAAAACTCACGTTCAAAAATTTGACCCTAAAACAATACTTTCTCGACCCTATGGGTAAGAGGAAGTAAATAACGATTCACTTCATTTTACCAAAATACTTTTTTTTAAGACTATCGAAGATCCTGTTTTCAAATACGCAAGCGAAGTGTGACGTCACTGAGCGTCCGTGGATGCAAGAAAAAGATTCCCTATGTTAATCGTCCAGTGGATTTTTTGTAAAAAATTATTAAAAATCGAAGAAAATTATTTCCCGATTTTAATACCCGTATTTGGGTATAGATATGTTATCGTATCTATGTGTTAGATTGAGTTATTTTGCTGTCAAATTGACAAAATTTTAAATTTCAAAACTGTGTCATCTTTGGCGTTTTTTGTATTTGGCGATTAAAAACATACTACGAAAATATACATGCCAGATGTTTATTTTCGTAATATGTATTGTACGAAATATTGTTTCATATAATTCATCGCTCTCTTAATATAAGTTGTTAAAATAACCATGATTTTTGAAAGGAATTAAATATGTTCGCCAAATAATTTGGCGATTTTTTTTTTCCGCCAGAGATGACAGATATATTAAATCTATTCCGCTGCAACATATGAGTATCGTATATCAGACACTTTATTTAGACATTTGAAAACAAATTTGACTTCAAATTATGATAGAATATTTATCATTTTCCTTTTAATTAGTATATTAGTTGGATATTTATTGTGTAAATATCTTCCTTTGAAATGAAGTGTTTTCAATCGAATATGGAAGTTTGCCATTTTTTTTTTCTAGAGTTTTGAAATTTAAAATGTAAATTTTATCAATTTTACAGCAAAAGCAACTTAATCTAACGCATGCATACGATATCATACATATCTATACCGAAATATGGGGATTAAAATTGGGAAATAATTTTCCTCAATTTTTAATAATTTTTTACAAAAAATCCAATGGGCGATTAACATAGGAAATCTTTTTCTTGCATCCACTGACGCCCAGTGACGTCATCTCTTTGCTTGCGTATTTTCTAACTAACTATCCAATAATTACAGATACTCCATGCTAACCCAAATTCACCTCTACTCGATACTTCCAACCAGCTATCTCACCCACATCATCGCCAAAATATCCAGGATCCAGGTAGGTAGGGACTTTCTCATTCTCAACCGAACATTTTATCTTGATTTGACATTATCACCTTAGATTACTCTACTTTCAATACTCATTTCAACTGGTGACCTTTACTTGCCCAACCAAACATTCTATCCCAACTATAACTTTACACTAATTTCAAAACTAAAATCAACTGGCGACATTTACATACTGAACTCGACACCAATCATACCTTACAATGTAAACAAACAATGAAGCTTGATAAAAATATTTAAAGACTTTAATATGTTTTTACAAATATTTTAAGAGTTTTAAGGCTTTAATATGTTTTAGGAATACTTTAAGCTTTTTTTTTTTTTTTTTTTTTTAAGAAACAGTCAAAGAGTCGTTCATTCGGAATTAAAGTGTTGTCCATTTGGAATTTGTATTTTCTGAATGGCAACAGTTTTGGTTTGTTTTTATTTGGTATTGCGTTGCTTACAATCATGAAGTTACATAATTCTATTTATAGGTTCATGTTTATAATAGCCAGTGATCCATTATATTTAATTTAGACCTTTAAACATTACAATTGAATAGTTTTTCACAGTTTTAGAGGAAATAAATAAGAATAAGTGTGATACAAAACATATTATATGTATGTTTCCGTAAGTTGAACCAGCTCAGTGAGTTGAACAAACGGAAAAAAAAAATGGCTACCAAAAATTTTTGTTTTGAAGCGGTCTAACCGGAATCGTTCATGACAGATGAGGGTCATTATTATTATTATTAATAATTGAAAAGTTAGGTATTTAATAAATCTCTATAATCCGGATAATTCAAAATCGCCGCAGTCCTGCCAATTCAATATTTTCGAGGTTCAACTGTATTTTGAGAAAAAAAAATTGTTTTTAATTTATGGAGTATTATTTATCCTTTCACTTGTGTTTTAAATAGCATCAGCTTGTTTTTTCGATCCAGATTCATCTTTAAAGGCTTTTTCTACTCCTTTTAACACAATTTTTTGCAACACTTAAATCAGGGCGCGAAATTTCCGCTCGCCAGCTCGCCATTGGTGAGTGGAAATTTTACTGTGGCAAGTAAAAAATTTGGTCTAATTGTGGCAAGTAAAAAATTTGGTCTAATTGTCTAATTTGGTCTAACTGTGGCAAGTAAAAAATTTGGTCTTTAATAGATAGAATTCTTATAGATAGAATTCTTACACGATACGGTGATAGAAAACAATCTTTTTATAGATTTAAATATGGTAAAATCTTGCCATCTTATAACCTCATATTTAACCTCTCCTCTTTAGATTCTCGGAGAGCCGAATCTGTGTATATGCTGCCCAAGATCGCCCCTGCCTGGGAAAGGAAAAATGCTTAGTGCATACATAAAAGTTTTGAACTCTTCGGCAGTTTCGTTTCTCCCACTGTGATTTCTCCAAGCAGAGTGAGAATAGACGAGCAGAGAGCCTCTTTGCCCGTCGCCCACTATCCGAGAGAAGAGATATGCGAAAGTTTGCCTATGCGGCATTGTCACATGAAAATGAGCCCGAGCCCTTTTAAAGATAATGCCTATGTTTATTTTGTTGAATAATGATTAAAAAAAACAGTTCATGTTTTCCATTTTTTTACTGATACGCCAATGATTTGCGCTTGTAATGACTTGTAAGCAACGATTATATCGAAAAAGTTATTCCGAAATGGCTATTTCAAATGACAACAATGAACAAGTTATACATATCAACATTCCGTCTGATTACAAAAATAAAATGGACGATAAATACATTCCTAATTTAAAAAGTTAAGTAAATAAATAAATAAATAAGGAAGCTTAATATTTCACAATAAAAAGATTTTCAGAAGATATTGTTTGACAAAGAATTTTTCTTCTATTTTTTTTTTTTTTTCTTTAATGACTCTTTGCATTTATGTTATTAGATATTTTAATCTTTTTCAAATCTCAAATACAATACATTATAATGATTTTTAATTATAGATGATTATGAAACATGATGATATACGACACACTTTTAATATATATAATTTTAGACATACTTGTAAAAACCTTTCAAATAGTTAAGAAAAATAAAAAATCCAAAATGTGTAAAAAAAGAAAAAAAAAATGACAACCCTATTTTGTGGCGAGTAAAACTTTTTTTTTTTTTTTTTTTTGCGAGGGTAACCTGAGTTGAAATTTCGGGCCCTGACTTAAATCATAAAATCTTACAGTTCTTTAATATTATTGCTTCACTCTATAAAGCATGGGAGTCTTTCATGAAGTCAATGATTGTGCTGAAAGTCACAGATGATTGGCCAATTTGCTTACATTATTGAAAATGTGTGCTAACCCTAAAGAAATGACTAGTTTTTTTTTTCTTTTTTACTTTCCGAACACTATAGTGAGGAAAGTATTGTAATCATGTCAAGAATCCGAATTCGAGATTTTGGTGTTTCTATACGTTTTGAGGTCCCCTGAGTCCGTTTTCACTATTTTTGCGATGATGTATGTATGTGTGTGTATGTAAGTGTGTGTCAACACGCTAGCGTCTAAACGCTTTATTCGAATGAGCTGAAAGTTGGTACGCATGTTGCAAGTCACCATAGCACGAACCCTATTCATTTTGGTGAATCTGGCACTTATAATGTTTTTACAGGGACACAAAGAAAAATTCTGTATCATTATGGTCTATGAGACCAAATTTTAAAAAGTGCGATAGCGTCTAAACGCCTTATTCATTTGAACAAAAAAATTATACACATATTATAGGTCATAGTATCACGATCTATATAGGTTTTGATGAATCTAGCACTTAGTTTTTTTACAGGGACACAAAGAAAAATTCTTTATCATTACGGCCTATGGGACCAAATTTTAAAAAGTGTTATAGCGTCAAAACGCCTTATTAAACTGAGAAAATAATTTATACACATATTATAGGTAATAGTTGCATGAATTGCATAGAGTTTGGTGAATCTAGCACTTCTCGTTTCTTTACAGGGGCACAAAGAAAAATTCTTTATCATTACGGCCTATGGAACCAAATTTTAAAAAGTGCGATAGCGTCTAAACGCCTTATTCATTTGAACAAAAAAATTATGCACATATTATAGGTCACAGTTTCACGATCTATATAGGTTTTGGTGAATCTAGCACTTCTAGTTTTTTTTACAGGGAGACAACAAATAATTCTGTATCATTATGGACTATGGGGTGAAATTATTTAAAGCGCGATAGCATCTAAACGTCTTATTCAATATAGCTGAAAATTTATATGAGTATTATAAGTCACTGTTGCACTAACTATAAGCATTTTAATGAATCTAGTATTTATAGGTTTTTACAGAGACACAACGAAAAATTCTTTATCATTATAATCTATGGGCTCAAAGTTCAGTAGCGTTAAATTAAACATCGTGTACTATATGGAGAAAAATACTCAAACACCCTATTATAATTTTCTCTCTTTTGTTTATTTAACAATTCCTCTTACTTTACTTTATCTACAAAACCGTTAATTACCCAATGTTCGGAAAGTCAAGTGGAGTCACTCCAGATTTTTTTTTATGTTGGCAAAATTTGGAATTGCTATGTTATTGATGAATGATTCATTCAGTACATCTTTGTGTAGGAAAAAGAAATGCTGCTTTATAAAAAAGTAGGAGTTCAGGAATAATTAGGCCCCAAAATACTGACTGATTAAATTCTTAAAATACAGACCAATCTTGAAAGTACTAACTTTTACTGATCATTTTTCACCTCTGACTCTGGACTAAATCAATAGAGGACACAATGAGTTGATAAATGTTCTTTGATTGTGTGAAGTTCCATGCCATTTCGTCTAATTTTTTTTTTTTTATTATTATTATTATTATTATTTTTTATATAGAAAATTTAACAAAATAAAAATTTCTAATAATTTGTTCACATACTGTAGTTTCTGCCAGTAGAAAACCAGCCCCGGATGCTGACTTGGTGAATAAAGCGTTATTGGTGATGGTGGTGTGTTTGCAAACTATAATTTACTGATGGTGGACATATAGGAGTTATATGTTTATAAACATATGCATGCAAATATAGTTTTTCATGGAAATGTATGATTTTTTCATGTACAGCACCCTCTATAGTAGAGAATTTTAACTATTTTTTTCTTTACCAAACAAAATCCTCTCATATCAAGAATAACTTTATTGTAAACTGTATTCAATTCTACTAATTCCTTAATTTTTTCCTAATTTTTTAAATGTCTACAGACTTATGGCACAGCACACATGGCAGATGCAAATAAAATGCATCTACCAGAGTTTAATCTAGAGATGCTGGAATGATTAGAAGCTTATCTCATGCATTAATTTATTGTTAATTTTATATGTTAAAATAAAACAGCAATAATAAACATTTTTTATACAAAAAGATATGTACCTCAAATTGTCAGATAAATCAGATTTAAACTGCCTGAGAGTTATATTTTTGCCTGGTATTTCCCCTAGTGCATCAGGCATCACAGGCAATTCACGGGTATCCTCACTAGGCATTGTAAGATAACACTTATATCCAACACCTTGTAACCAAGGAAGATTTTCTTCATCATTGAGCGAAGGGGATTTTCTTGTTGGCTTCCTAGAAGATAAAAATAAAATCACTTTATAATGCCACAATTATTTAATTTTAATTAAAATATTGTTGGCAACTAAGCCCAAAACTTGACTGTTATAGATGATTAACTCTACTTATTTTAATGTCTGTGATATGAATTCATAACTATTAAAATGATATTTAGTTATTTAAATTGAAGTCGCTAAGTTAATTTCATCTAACTATCATCACCTTCCATCAAAACAAACTAGACAAATAACATAATTATCTGGTTAGCCAACAGATGGTAGTAGGTGCCATGCTCCACGAGTCGGCGACGTCAGTGATAGAATATTTCTACTCTATCATTGTAAGCAGAAGGTGGCTCTTCTGGGAAGCAAGCCAAGTCACCGATGAGTATTTAACGCCGCTTAAATAGCCACACTCTCTCTCTGTTTTTTTTCAAAGACAGAGGTGCAAGAGTTTCAGTCTCAAAATAAAAGACTCTCACCAGCACTCTTTATCAATAATTTCTATTATGCTCAATCGCAATAAATTAAGGCACAAATATGATGCAAATTATTGATAAAAAATACACTGGTGCAAGTTTTCCGTCTTACGATTGAAACTCTTGCATCCCTGCCCAAGCCAAAGTAAAGAATTATGTTTACTCAAAAAAGTGGGTCCGTGACACTCGCTACGTTTCAAAACTCGGGTCCTTTTAGAAAATTCTAGGTCCCCTAAGAATATCTTTTTTAGCAGCATTAATAATTTTTAATGTAGATATCCATAATAAAGATGCACCAGAAGATCTGATGTTTAAAAGTAATAAATATATGATTGAATAACATAATGTAGCTGAATATAATCCATTTAAAGTTTATCAAAAACAAATATAAAAATAATAAATTAAAATTTTGTAGCAAATATGAGGTTGCAATAAAAATGCAAATATTTCTAGAAACACCAGCACAAAGAATATCTTCAGTCAGTATCAAATTTTTGTAGCACATTTTTTTCAAATATACATCAGTAAAAATGTGCAATTTATCATAAAAACTGAACAAATGCGTTAATAAAAGTTATTCTTCATACAGTACATTTAAAAATTATTGTAAGGGAAATAAGCAAATTCGCCCCCAATCTTTTGATTAAATGGTCTAAAATGTGAATTTCTTAAATTGTATATCTGAAATTGTAAAATTATCAGATAGATTATATAGAGAAAAGGAACATTTTTCATAAATTTTATTAGTATTTAATAGGGATGGACCAGATATCCGGAAAATATCCGATATCCAGCTGATATTTCAATATCAGAAATACCGTCGGATATCCGGGTCAAAACCGTTGGATATCCAGTATTTGAATATCTTTTTTTTTCTCTCTCTCTCTCTTTCATTTAGATATGGTGGAAAATGCAAGAAACAACTTTTGCCCCTCCGTTTGGGTGGAAACTTAAAAAAATAGCTTCTTAAATCACGTCACTAAAGAAATAATCTCATAAAATTCCACATCTGTATCTCCATTAGTTTGACTGGGCATAAATATATATACATACAGGGTGTTTATAAAGTCCCGGACCCATTTTGATGTTTAATAACTCATAAAATAATAAAGATAGATTAAAATTAATAACATAAATGGTTAGATAGACTCAAAAAGTTTCATGACCCTTGTCAATGAATTTCCATGTGTGCCCCCTTCGTCGCACGGAAAATATCTAGTCGATAGTCAATTTCACGCCAGGTAGCGGCAAGCATGTCGGCATCCACAGAGGCTATTGCGGTTGTAATTCTGACTTTTAGGCCATCAATGTTCGACACTCTCCTCCTGTAAACATTGTCCTTTACAAATCCCCAAAGGAAAAAAGTCCAGCGGCGTTATATCAGGTGATCTGGGTGGCCAAGGAATTGGACCTCCTCGCCCAATCCATCTTCCTGGAAAATGGTCATTCAAAGAACTACGAACGATGGTACCCCAATGAGGTGGTGCACCATCTTGCTGCAAAAAAACATGTGGCTGAAGTTCTTCTAGTTGTGGAAATACGAATTTTTCCGACATGTCTAAGTATACGACTGATGAGACCGTCTTTTCTGTAAAAAAGAAAGGCCCAATGACTCGATCGTGCATTAGTCCACACCACACATTAACCTTTGGGGAATCCCTTTGTGCCTCACGGTATTCATGGGGGTTTTCAAAAGAGTCAAAGAGTCAAAAAAAGTCAAAAGAGAGAAAAATGCAATTAATAAGCAGACGATATTTAAAAAAGTACAGATATTCAGACTGGAAAATGAAATTATCTGAAATTAACCACACGCGCAGACGATATTTACAAAAGTAAAGATATTCAAACCTGAAAAGAAAATATATGAGTTATTCCATCAATAAATGCCATAAGTTTGTTTATATCTTCATTATTTTATGAGTTATTAAACATCAAAATGGGTCCGGGACTATATAAACACCCTGTATATTAGACATGTGCTCCGTATTCGTATCCGTATCTGCAGATATCCGTGAAAAAAAAATTATCCGAATTCAGATCCGTATCAGCGAGGAAAAAATATCCGGATCCGTTTTATTTCTTCAACGGATCTTTTGTAGAAATTTACAGAAAATCAGGAAAAAACTGTGTGTAGGTGTGTGTAAAAGCAGGCGTGTACCCATTATAAGCTATCGTTAATGTATAACTAAAAGAAATACAGTATAGTCTCGCTTTTTCCCTGTAATTTACAATTTTTCTTTTAAATCTCTATTTTTCCTATGTATGCAATGACCTCCCGTCTTCACTTTTACATGACAAAATTTTGAATTTCCTGCCATTTGAACTTAATAAAGCACCAGTGTTTATAAAGGAAATACACTCTGTGATTTAATTAAATAATCTGGTGTGTCACTCACACGACTTTCTCTTACCCTGAAATTTAATACTATAAATACAGGTTGCAGATTAATAGGTAAGATAACGAGTACTGTTATGTAAACCTATTTTAAACAATTCATATTAGGCTTCTGAAGAGTTTTATATGATAATTAGTTCTGTGTGAGGGGGGCTACCGCCCCCCTCAACCCCCCGTTTCATTAATGCACTTACATTTATATAGAATTTAATTCGGTTATTAAAAAATATTTCTCTTTTTAAAAAATAATTTATTAAAATATTATTTTAAAAAATTATCTTTTATGATAAGGCAGATTACCATATTAGAGAAGTAGTTTTCCACCAAATATCCAAAAAAAGTCCATTTTATTCTCAATATTAGAAAAAAAAAAAAAAAGTACGATTTTAGTTTTTTTTTCGTTAAAAGTAAAAAAAATCGATAACTTTGTTTTAAATTATCGCAGATCGATGGTTCAACCATTCGTTTTAAAGGTATTTTTGAGCTCTTTTGAAAGATACCCATCATGAAAATTTACTCCCCTCGAGGGGGGACTTCCCCCCCAGGGGGGGAGGCGAGGCTCCTACATACACAAAAAAATTTTCCCAGTTAACTGTCTCTATTACAAAAAATATATATTTGTTTCATTTGGTTTAGTGCAGTCTATAGACGTTAAACTCTATTTTCCTGCAATTTCCCCCATAGACGTAATGTATTAGAATTCTCTTGATTGTCCCTGTACACGAACCATTTGCTTGATCTTAACGAAAAGCTTACTGTAGCATCCCTATATGATACACATTTAGAATACCAAGTTTGAACTTTCTGCCGTAATTTGTTTTTGAGATATGCTGATAACAGACAGACACACACACAGACACACACACACAGAGACACACAGACACACAGACCATTTGCTAAAAACATGATTTTCGTATTCAGGGGACCTCAAAACGTGTAAATATAACAAAATCTCGCGTTCGAAAATTTGAGCCAAAAACAATACTTTCTCTACCTTATGGGTAAGAGAAAGTAAAAAATCTCTCTCTATATAAATAGCTAAGAGAGCTTTCTTCCTGTTTGTCTGTGTGCTGACGCAAGTTGATTGGCTAAGAGAGATTTTCTTCTGTTTGTCTGTGTGTTGTTGCCACCAGCTTTTCCTACTTTAGTTAATTTAAAAAATTGTCACCAGCTTTTCATACTTTAGTTAATTTAAAAAATCTAACTGTCCGACTGATAAGTTAATTAAACCGACTGGTTCAGAAAAAATGTCCCTTTCATTTGGAACCTTATTTCTAATGAAATTTTGATTAGATTTTTTTAAAATTAATTAAAATGTGAAAATAATAACCTGGTAAACGCTTTTAAAAATGGACATTTAAATTTTTAATTGTTACCACTTTTTTTTTTTTTTTTTTTTTTCAACATGAAATGAAATATGCTTTCAGGCGAAAAAGAAAAAAAAAAAGTATTAAATATTAAATTTGCTCCTGCACATGAAAAAATGAAAATGGGGTAAAAAAAGAAAAAAAAAAAAAACTCAATTTTAGTTATTTTTTCCCCTTTTGTTTAAATAGTATGTTTTTGGCACGGATGAATCGCGCTTGGCATGAAAGCTAATTCAGCATTACATTAAAGAGCTTTACTTATTGATAATCCTGGGTAATTTTTAAAATTTTAATGTTGAAATAGATCGGACATTTTTCGCCAATCGTAAAAGCCACTTTAAGCCAAGTAGCGCATAAAAAATATAAATAAATTATAAAATATTGAAAACAGAAAAGAAAGAAAAGGAAAGGAAAGGAAAACTAAAAGAAAAGAAAGAAACAAAAAAAAATATATATATAAATTATGTATTATTGTTTAAAGTGACGATAAAAATTCAAAAGTCGCCAAGAGAAGCTACATTAAGGCTGTACCATAATCAGGTTTACATATTTCATTATTTATTTTTCTATATACCAACTACTATTAACTAACTCAACAACTATTATAACCACAAAAATTAATTGTCACATGCGAGAGACGTAGCTTATCTATCATAGCATATTGTAACATTATATTTGGTGTGAAATTGTCATTTTATGGTTGATCGAATAAATCAAATAAATATAGAAAATAACGTGAAAGAAAATATTATGTACAGCACGTATAGTGTTGTTCATATGTAACTGATATTCAAATATAAAATGTCTACTTCAATTTTTTTGATACTGTACGTTTAGAAACTGTCATCGAATAAGCACCAAATGGAAGACCATTGGTAAGCTATTATCAGTGTCACAGGAACCAAAGCGGGCTTTAAAGCAATTTCATGATTTTTTGAAATTTTATTTTTGTTTGTAAAGCGATATAGAAAAGAGTTTCCTTTAAAAGCGATAAAAGCCTTCGTTGATTCACTACCTTCATTGATTTCATGAATTAAAAAATGGTTTCGTTAACAAACTTTGATCTATTGGCACGCAGGCAGCATCAGGCCGAGTTTTGTACATTTTAAGTTTGATTTTGAAATTTTTCCCTCATTCAGAATTCGGTTCGTTCCCGAACTGGGGCTTTGCTAGTATATATATAAAATAAAAACATATGAGAGACGGATTAAGTAAAGCAGATGATATTTTTTTTAATAAATAAATAATGCACGAATATCGATATCGGGTAGCTGTTTATACTCAAAGCGACAGTTTGAAAGCAGGTGTGAATCAACTGTGAATCATTAAAAATGAAACATTCATTTTTATAAGATTGACCATGCATTATCGCTGAGACAGTAAATTTCAAGAAAAAGAAATTAACTATAAAAAGTAATACATATATTTCACATAATATATACTGCTGTCCATTAAAATTGCAACACCAAGAAGGAATGCAAATATCAGAATGATATTTATTGGGCACATACATTATAGTACGAAGAACAATTGATTGAAATTTCAGGAAATTTTAATCAATTTTAGGAAATTTGGAGTAATATATACTGAGAAAACAGTGCATAAAGTAGCGACCTCTGTAAGCGAAAACAGCACTTATCTGCCTAGGCACTGAATCAAACAGCGATTGGATGACATGTATGGGTAGAGCACTTCATGAAACTTCAACACGATTCCACAATTCATCGATCGTAGTTACTGGTGAGTGGTTGGGGCCAATCGCTTTTCAACGATTAAACAGTCATTTTCATTGGTGCGAGATCAGGAGAATGTGCTGGCCACAGCAAGAGTCAAACACATTCTGCGTCGATGAAGGTTCAAACAATACAGACGAGGTCTTGTATTGTCCTGCATTGCGCTTCAGAGGCCTTGAATATAGGGCAGAGCGACGGGCCTTAAATCGTCAGAAATGTAATTTCTGGTATTCAGAGTGGCAGGAATGTAAAAAGAGGTGATCGAGACATGTATCCAATGGTACTGCCTACCATCACTCTAAGTAGTGACCCAGCATGCAGCTACCAAAATTTTGATTGTCCTCAAAATTTCATCACAGATATGGGCGCCTTTAATGTTTGATCAACGATGAACCTGGACGTAGGAATGGCTTGAAGTCAACTTTCAGACAAATCACAATCCTATTTACAGTATCAAGATTGCCTTATCCGTATTTAACAGCATAATGAATAATGCATACATTGCCAGCTGGGATGTGACATGGTCACACCGTCCATCGCTTGCAGTGATGGTATGGGGTCCCATTGGAGTGTCTCGATTACTTTCTGTTTGCATTCCCGGCACTCTAAATAACGGTCATTACATTTCTGGAGAGCTAATGCTCGCTGCTCTGCCTTATATTCAAGGACTCCGTAGCACAACATTTCAGTAGTATAATGCACGACCGCAAGTTACCTTTATTGTACGGACCTTCCTTGATACAGAATGTGTTGAACCGTTGCTGCAGCCAGCGCGTTCTCCTGATCTCGCACCAATGAAAACAATCATTTAATCGTTAAAGAGCGAGTGGCCTGCCACCACTTACCAGTAACTACGGTTTATGAATTGTGGCATACTGTTGAAGCTTCATGAAGTGCTGTACCCGTACATGTCATCCAATCGCTGTTTGATTCGATGCCTAGGCAGATACGTTATGTTTTCGCTTACAGAGGTCGCTGCTTTATGTACTGTTTTCTTAGTACATATTACTCCAAATTTCCTGAAATTTTAATCAATTGTTCTTCCTCTTATAATGTATGTGCCCAATAAATATCATTCTGATATTTGCATTCCTTCTTGGTGTTGCAATTTTAATGGACAGCAGTGTATAATTTTCTCTTAAACTAATACTTGAAATTTTTTGAGACAATCTTTTCCTTTCTCTTACCCATATATATGAATATGGCAGAGAAAATATATAGTATACTTTTTTTTTTTATGGATGAAATTTTCAAAATTGAGTTTTTGTTATATTTACACGTTTTGAGGTCCCATGAATCTGAAAATCATGTTTTTAGCAGTTGGTGTGTGTATGACTGTTAGAATATCTTACAAACAAATAGTAGCAGGCAGTCCAAACTCTGTATTCTAAATCTATATTACATAGTGATTCTACACTAAACGTTTTGTTAAAATCAAGTAAATGATTCGTGTGCCGCGACATCTAAGAGAACTCAAATATATTGCATCTATGGGGGAAATTTTTGGTAAGTACAGTGTAACATCTATTGGCTGCCCTAAATAAAATGGAATAAACATGTTTTATTTATATGCATAAATACATGCTTCGTGGAATGGAAATCATTCATCATTCGTTTACAGGGCTACTTACAGTACTTAGATATATTGGGACTATATTTGAAAATTGCTGGAACAGGGTTCATACTCAAATATGGGAAAAAAATTCCCTGAGTTTTCCCTGAGTTTCCAGACAATTTTCAAGAAAATATTAGCGATATATTACTAGAAACGCTCCTCTAGACAGGATAAAATACAGCTACTTCCACTGTATGATGTCATAGTACTGCCGATCACGATAGAAATCATTATTTACATGAGTATTTTCACAATACTTAATCATTTAAATTTTGAAACAAAGCTAAACAAGAAAAACATAACTTGAGAGAAAAAAAACATTTGTTTTTCCAGGTTTTATAACTGATTTTCCCTGACTTTTAATGAAAATTTTTATTTTCCCTGAGTTTTCCCTGACTTTTTTTAACAAATTCCAAATTCCCTGAGTATTCCCTGTTTTCCAGGTTTTCCCTCATGAGTATGAACCCTGTGGAAATTTATTTCATTTTGTGTTAGATGTTTTTCATATAAAACTAAATTTAAGAACACAATGCGATTTGCATATAAATTATAGACAATATATAGGGCTACCTAAAATTAGAGATGTAAGGTAAGAATATTCTCCAAAGTTCCAAATTCAGAAAATAATCAAGAACGTTTTTTTTTTTTTTTTTTTTTTTTTTTTTGGGGGGGGGGGGGGGGGGGGCGGTTAAATTACATAATTTTTTTTCATGTTTATGACTTAAACTATAAAACTCATTCGTTATCTATCCGCGTTTGTAATGATCGATAGATGGCGCTCTCTGAACACTGCAGTTGTTAGTAAATATAACAGCCACGTGTAATTATTATTCTTTCTCCGCCATTTCATCATGGAAAGTCGATTGCATAATATGAGGATATGCAGTTGTGTGATAATTTCACCTGAGCCCACCAGAGGGCGAGCATTTCATTACAATCGCGGATCCATTTGACATGCATAACTAGAACATAAAGACTTTATTTCACGATATTTGCTTTACAATTAATAATTTTAAATCGAAGAATATTCTCTATTAAGTTCTACAAACCATTTTTTCTAAATATTCAGTACATATTCAAGGTAAAAAGTATTCAAAAGCAAATAATGAATAATTATTCATGTTAAAATACAATTTTTTTTTTTTTTTTATGCCAAAGACATGCTATAAAGAAATGAAAGTTTCAACCCTAAGCAAATTTTAGAGAAAAATATAGATGTTTCACTTTTGCAAAAGATGAAAATTTCTTAATATTCAATATATTATAAAAAGCATTCGAGACCAATATTCTTAGCTATTAGTTTTTGTATAAGGATTCTCTAAGACATAAAATTTCAATGGTCTTGAAAGCTTTTCAAAATATTTTGAATATTAAAAAATTTTCTAAAGTAAAATATCTATATTTTTCTCAGTGTTGAAACTTTCATTTCTTTATAGCATATCACTGCAAGAACACATTTTTATTTTATGCTTTTTAGGACTCAACAATAAAAAGCTTCTACTTAAAAAAAAAATTTTTTTTTACTTAAATTTTTATTTTGTACATTTTAGTTACAAAAAAAGTTTCTCCAAATACTAATAAAAAATTCTTAGGATACTGTGAAAACACTAAAAAATTTTCTTTTATCAATTAACACCTTTTCTATTAATTATCTGTAAAATTAAATGCACCGGCCCTTCGAGGATCGAACTCACAACCATCGCGTTAACAACATGACGCTCTAACCAACTATGCCAACGAGTGACAGAAAGACATGCTTACAGCACATTTTCTGCCAACTGAATCCAAATTTAACTTTTTCCAAGTAACGTAAATGAAAGAGAAGGGAAAAACAAAATTATATCCGTTTTAGGAATATACGTAATTTCTTTAGTCATTTAAAGGGTTCTGCATTTTTTTTTTTTTTTTTTTTTTTTTTTTTTTTTTTTTTAATTGTATGCATTTTCAGGGTTGCTACACAAATCAGGAGAAAACATTCCCTGAGTTTTTCCTGTACCTTTTAGATATAAAATAGATGACACGTAATCATGCAGCATTAGAATCTAACATGTTTACAAGTTAATTGAACATATTTAGGATATATTAATTTTATTAGCTCACTATAGTTGGGTTAAAAAAAAAAAAAAAAAAAAACATAATTGATTCATTATAAAGCACAAATTTTTTTTAAATATTTCATTATGAAAAAAATTTCCTGTGTTTTTCCAAAAAATTTCAAACTTCCCTGAATTTTCCCTGTTTTTGCAATAAATTTTGAAAATTCCCTGAGTTTTCCCTGTTTTTTAATAGATTTTCAAATTCGCTCCAGGTGCCGTAGCAACCCTGATTTTGTAAAAAAAATTTCCAATAAAGGTGGATATTATTTTCGAATGTACGTTATAGCAAAAGCAAAGTAATTTATAAGACTTTCCTTTTTAAATTCTGTAATTTCTTCATATATTTGGGTGATGGTAATGTAGGGTTGAGATTAAAGCAAAATGTCTATATTAGGGACCTTGAACCAATTGTGGTTATAATGCGATGTGTATGGAAGTATCCCATTTAAAATCTCTAGCTTCCCTTCACGCGAGTTTCAGAGAAAACCGTGAAAAACTTCAAATGGCTAGGGTTGACGAGTTCGAACAGGATTCACCGAGAAAGCATTTTCTAGGTTTACATTATTTTTACAGTTTTTTGAGCGATATTTACGGGTTTCCTTGATTTTTGTTCACTTAATTTCAAATTCACTGACTTTTCTAGATTTTCTAGGTTTTCATTTATTCATGGAAATGCTAGAAATCTGGATTTACTTAAAAAAAAAGAGAGAAAAAACTGGACATTTCACTTGTTTGACCACGGATATTACTTTCCTTCGTCGGCAACGGGAACACAAGGGATATCTGAAATTTAGTGAGAGACATAATTTCTCCTCCTCTATTTTTGTTGAAACAGAAATAAGATGGTATTTGTTAGTCATTATGTATGCAAAAAGCACAAAAGTTCGTGAAATTTCAATGAGGCAAGGTTTGATCCAAAATTTATAGTGGGGATGAATGGGACATTCCCGACTATGTGCTAATTTAAAATTGTAAACAAGAATTATATTAAAACAAATCGTAAACAGATTTTCAATATTTTTATAACCTGCAGTTCAGTAGTTATAACATGGAATTATAAAAAATAGCATGGATTTAGAGAAAAATAGATTGAAATTAATTGTTCCGATTTTTGTTTAAAAAATTATGATTAAAAAAATGATAAGTTAGAATATTCAATACAACTTAAATCAATAATATCAATAATTAAAAAAATAAATAAATAAACAAATAATACTTTGATTAAAATCACAATTTCAATCAAGCTGATTAAATAAATTTTGGTGATTATTAACGTATCACAGAATAGAATGCTTATTTTTCCCGATCAGTCGGAAACAAAAATGTATCTGGATAATTTGTACTCTATTATAAGGATTTATATCTTTCTAGTGTCTTATTTATTCATTTATTTTTAGATTAAATCTTATTAGATTAAATTACCAAAGCCTAGAGCACTAGGAACTGTGCGAACCAAAGGACTTTTACCTTTTGGTGTTAATTTGAGTCAATACATCAGTTTATGTAAAGTTCGGTAAATTCATAGTGTGTAATAAAATCACATAAACCAATTTAACTTTAAAAAATTATTTACTTTTCATTTTGTATTCTTTTCTTTGTTAACTCCAGTCTTGTCCCATTCATCCCCATAGGTGGGGATGAATGGGACAATGCACATGCATGTAAAAAAATATATATATATATATTATTAATTAAAAATGATAACTTTTTATTAAAGTTAGTATGTTTACATGCAACTGATTACTGAAGTGTACTTATGAGCAATGTTACAAAATTCTGAATTACATATGATGAACGTTATTAATAAAAACATGAAAATTGTCCCATTCATCCCCACTCTTCCCTATGATTTCATAATGGTTTGAATTTTTCTAGGGGGGGTCCAGAAAACTTCTCTACGCCTATGAAGATCATCTTAAGAAATAATACCTCACACAATTATACTGTCCTTTACAACAAAAAACTGGATTTAAATAATTATTTAATTTTGTTTTATTAATATTAAAAAATAATCTGATGTGTCACTCACACGACTTTCTCTTACTCTGAAATTTATTACTATAAATACAGGTTGCAGATTAAAAGGTAAGATAACGAGTACTGTTATGTAAACATGTGTTAAACAATTCATATTAGGCTTCTGAAGAGTTTTATATGATAATTAGTTCTGTGTGAGGGGGACTACCGCTCCCCTCAACCCCCGTTTCATTAATGCCCCTACATTTATATAGAATTTAATTCGGTTATTAAAAAATAATTCTGTTTTTAAAAAATAATTTATTAAAAATATTATTAAAAAAAATTATCTTTAAAAAAAAAAAAAAAAAAAAAAAAAAAAAAAATGTTTTTTTTTTTTTTTTTTTTCGTTAAAAGTAAAAAAAAAAAAAAAAAAAAAAAAATCGATAACTTTTGTTTTAAATTATTGCAGATCGATTGTTCAACCATTCGTTTTAAAGGTATTAGCGAGCTCTTTTGAAAGATACCCATCATGAAAATTTACTCCCCTCCAGGGGGGGGGGGGGGGCAAGGCTCCTACATACACAAATTTTTTTTCCCAGTTAACTATCTCTATTGCAAAAAATATATATTCGTTTCATTTGGTTTAGTGCAATCTATAGACGTTAAACTCCACTTACCTGCAATTTCCCCCATAGACGTAATGTATTAAAATTCTCTTGATTGTCCCTGTACACGAACCATTTGCTTGATCTTAACGAAAAGCTTACTGTAGCATCCCTATATGATACACATTTAGAATACCAAGTTTGAACTTTCTGCCATAATTTGTTTTTGAGATATGCTGATAATAGACAGACACACACACAGACATACACACAGACCATTTGCTAAAAACATGATTTTCGTATTCAGGGGACCTCAAAACGTGTAAATATAACAAAATCTCGCGTTCGAAAATTTGACCCAAAAACAATACTTTCTCTACCTTATGGGTAAGAGAAAGTAAAAATTTAATCTTATTGGTCATTGGTGTTTCAGTGATCTTGTATCTGTTGCTTGGCTTCTACTATGCTTAATAGATCATCTTTATTATATATATATATATTATAATCAATAAATTTCCATCAAATATTTGGAATTACTGTATGTTGAAAACATAACAAATATTTTCACGTCTTATTTTAATTTAATCAAAAGAAAAGTATTTAGTATAAAACTTACTCTTCACGTATCTCTTTTTTCTCTTGTACATCCTTTTCCAACATTTTAGATATTGTGCTTTTTAAGTTTTCATTTTGTCTTTGTAAAATGCGTTCTTTTGCAGCAGTCACTTTAGAATGTTGAACCATTTGCTATGAAGAAAGATTTTAAAATATATATATTTTTTTTTAAACCTAAAGTCTTGAATATTTAGAAAAAATAGTTATTTGAATATTTTGAGCCACAATACGAAAAGGAAGTTAATTTTATAAAATAAAATATTTATTATTAAATTTTATAAATATATCTGTTATTCACATTATATCATGCATACAAAAGCAACCTAAAATTTTAATTTGCTGCAAACTGATTTTTCCCCCCCCATTGAGCACGTTCCACTACAACTACATATATTATCTTTTTAACAATATTTATTCTTTTCTGATACTCATACTAAAGAAATTACTATATGGATAATCACACCTAAAATTTTAAATATTTAATACTGAATATGGTAAAATATTTTTATTTTAAGTGGATTTTTCACATAATAATCTTGAAAAAGAATATTAAATAATAATGATAACTAGGATTTTTACATAAAGATTGGAATTAAAATAAATAGTATGATGCGGCTATCATAAAACCTTTTATATCATTCTATCTAGTTGAGCTATATATCTGTTACAAGTTAACGTACACAAACATTTATTCAACATGGCTTCTATGCAGTTTGCTGCAATTAACTAATAGGTGCTGAGATATAGACGTCTGGAAAATTATAAAAAGATACCCTAAGAACATATTTATCCATAGTACATCCTGCGGATGTCCTTGGGATGTCTTCAGGGTTGCTACACAAATCAGGAGAAAAAATTCCTTGCGTTTTTCCTGTCTCCTTTAGAAGTAAAATAGATGACACGCAATCATGCAGCATTATAGAATCTAACATGTATACAAAACAATTGAACATATTTAGGGTTTATTAATTTTATTAACTAACTATAGTTGATTAAAAAAAAACCATAATTGATTCATTATAAAGCACTAAAATTTTAAAAAATATTTGATTATGAAAAAAATTTCCACTGTTTTTCCAAAAAATTTCAAAATTCCCTGAATTTTCGCTGTTTTTGCAATAAATTTTTAAATTCCCTGAGTTTTCCCTGTTTTTTAATAGATTTTCAAATTCTCTGAGTTTTCCAGGTACCGTAGCAACCCTGGTCTTTTTATCCACTGGATATCATCTGGCAAGAGTGTGCTGTTAGGGGAGTAATAGCAGTGCGATCAGCCAGCATATATATACCCTGGACATAATTTTGCATAATATCCATCTTAAATGTAAAGTTTGGTGCATTTATCTCACAGAAACTGATATATAGTCTTGTTATGAAAGGGAAAAATTGCAACATAGCAGTGCCCCCTCTCAGCTGATAGGCTAGGCATCTAAGTTGATTGGACATAATTTTGTAATAATCTCCATCTTAAATGTAAAGTTTGGTGCATTTATTCTCACAGGAACTGATATATAGTCTTCTCGTGAAAGGAAAAAAAATTGCAACATAGCAGTGCCACCTCTCAGCTGATAGTCTAGGCATCTAAATTAAATAAGAATACAATTTTTATTAAAATCACACAATCAACTGACTGGAAGAAAATCATATTTATTGAAATTTTATTTTTCCGACTGAGTGAAAATAATGCCTGGACCGGGAGTCGAACCCCGGATCTCTGACTTACAAGGTCAAGGCTCTATCAATTGAGCTATCCAGGCCGACAAGTGAGTAATGCCGACCGGTTGTCGGCCTGGATAGCTCAATTGGTAGAGCCTTGACCTTGTAAGTCAAAGATCCGGGGTTCGACTCCCGGTCCAGGCATTATTTTCACTCAGTCGGAAAAATAAAATTTCAATAAATAAATAAGAATAGTTTTACACAATGGCTCATGTATCAAATTTTGTGCACTTCACAGACACTGAGGTAATAAACTGAGATTCCTGTAAGTATGAAAAATTAGTTAAATGTGCATTATTTAGAAAAAATCGATAAGATCAAAAAGGAGAATAAATATAGCAACTCACTATAAATTGATTGTGGCATACTGATATTGTACGTTCTAAAGCAGCGACTTTCCTTTCATGTTGAAAAATCGGAATCGAGCCTGTTGATGAAACTTGTTGCAGTTTATTTTCTAGCTCATTATTTTTCACCTGTAATTAATTCAAACTACAGAGTCACTAAAATATGAATACAAAAATAATAGTAATTCCACAAATATACAGAATTAGTTCCATAATTTAGTGGGGGGAGGGGGGGGGAGGAATATAATTTGTAATTTTGCAAAAACATACTATGCATAAATATATACAAAATATATTTAAACTAAAATTTAAAAAGCATTCCTGACTACTAAGAAGCTCTGTATATTGCCTATATATTGTACATGAACCATAAGTTCAGTGCACTAAGCTATGGTGATTTAAAAATGAAAAAAAAAAAAAAAAAGTATAACACAGCTGAAAACAATTTTTGAAGCATTTTTATTGATAGCTTGTAATATATTTGAATTCTTTTGCATAAAACTGCAACACACAAAATATGAATTTCTCTAGATTTGGGAGATATTTTCAGCCCTAGTTAGATTTATTTGCTTGGAAAAGATAAAGTTCACAGGTTTTGTTGTATAAACAAACGTGGTGCTAAAACACATAAAATTTATCAAAGAATCAGATGTATTTACTCTGTATGAAGACATGTAGACTGAGTGCCTAAAAAAGTTTTCAGTTCAATAATCATTACAATTGCTTTTACACAAATTGTTCAGACAGGAAATTACTATGCATGTATCTACTTGTTTATTAATAATTTGAAAATATCCTTACAAAACTATACACAGTCCCTGGCCAAATTATTAGACGCACTATAAGATTCTATGTAAAATCTTAATTATCAGGTGATACTATACAGCTTTAATGTTTTTACTAGATACAATGTATATTTCTTTATTATCCACCTTATTATCTATTTTTTAACATAAATAAAACATCATAGTTATAGAAAAAAATACGTATTTATTAGCTCTTGAAAAAAACTTGAAATTAATGCAATTAAATGTTAATATTTTGTTGAGCCACCTTTAGCCGCTATGAGAGCTTCAGTTCTGCGCGGCATGCAAGACTGTACTGTCTCCTGCATTTGAGGATGATGATTCCACACATTAATGATCTTTTCTAAGAGTTGCGATTTGTTTGTGATCACATCCTTAGCCACTTCTCTCTTCATCAGCTCCCACACGTTTACAATAAGGTTCATATCTGGGCTATTACCCGGCCAATCCAACAGAGGGATATTTTACTCTTCCAAAAAAGCTTTAACAGGCCATGCTGTGTGGCAGGGAGCTACATCTTGCATAAAAATAAATGGTTCCCCATTTGGAAACCATTCTCTGAGCTGCGGAATCAACCGATTTTGTAAGACTTCTTTGTATTGATCTTGCCTCATTATACCTTTTACCCCGTACAGACGTCCAGTACCCTTGCCGCTGATGACTGACTACGACCAGATCATCACTTTTGAAAGGTGCCTAACAGTCTAAACGACACAGTCAGGATGAAACTTTTCTTCATGACGACGACGCACAAACAGAGCTTTATTTTGCAAAATTTCAAATGTGCTTTCATTGGTGAAGCTAACCCGCCAAAAATGCAAAAAAAAATAATAAACATTCTAAACATCTGTGCTGGTCTTTCCTTATTTCATATAAAAGGATATTAAATGCATCATTTGTGATGAAATTACACCAACTTACCGATCTCCAGAAGTCCACATATTTATCACGCTACTGTTTGGCCCACTTCAGACACTTTGCTTTCATTGCAGCTGTTAACTTGGGCTACCTGGCGGGGCGGCAGGCCTTAAAATCCAAATCTTTTAATTTTCTTCGAGCAGTGCGCTCAGAAGCATTCACATTAGCATCTTGGAGTTGCGATTTTATCAGTTTTGTGGTAGCAAATCTGTTTTTCAGGCAATATTTTTTTAAACATCTTTCTGACCTTGGAGTAAAAATAGGCTTTCTGCCGCATCTTTTCTTTCGTTTCGAGCTCAATTCGTCCCCTGACTCAATTTTCTTCTTTATGCGTGGTACGCTAGCTTCAGAAACCTTCATTCTTCGTGATATTTCGAGGTTTGAAAATATTTTAGCATTAACGAGGGCCTTTACTTCATCTTTTTTACGTGGTGAAAGATCGCCTTTTTTACCCATGATGAAAATGTTCCAATTGATTATTTAAACACTGCACAGAAAATAAACAAATAACTGCGTAGTATAAAACTGCGAAACAAATAAACACAGCGCATAAAGCCACAGAAACGCGTCCGCAACTGATGCACGAGAGAACGCGACTGAAACCGGTTTGCAGAGCCTGATTAAGAGGGGAGCACACATTATTTATACTTACACCGTTATTTTTTAACAAATACTTTCCTCCTATAATAAACACAAAATTCTGATTAAAAATTATATTAAAAGAATTCTGGTGTCTAATAACGGTGAGTAAATTGGATTGTTTTACACCGTTCATTTTTTATAAAAAATATTTCCTCGTCAAAGCGTGGAATTTCTATGACATGAAGTAAAAAATAATTGTAAAAATATTCCGGTGAGAGCGGAGATAATGTGTGCTTCCCCCTTAATCAGGCTCTGCCGGTTTGTACTTATTTGCGTTCGTGTATCAATTGTTTAACATTGTGATGCCATACGTTAAAAATAAATACAAATAGGAAGTATATAAAAAATCTCCTGAATAAAAACCCATTACTGTAAGTTTAAATATATAGATTTGGACTGACCCCTGGTATTACTACATTTAAACATCATTTAGAGCTAGCTAAATTCTGTTCAAGTTTTCAATATTTAAATCAATATTTCAACAACAAGCAAATTCAGCAAACAATAGAGCTTAAATCTGTACATATTCCACAACATCTGCTGAAATACATAAACAAAAGTCATAATCAAAACTTTACTTCTGAATTTAATCAAATCAGACTTAAAAGTTCTCTTAAAAATTGACAAGGGGAGTGTGAATGTAAAGTAAAAACTTCATGTTGTTAACCAAAATTTAGTGAATCAGAGACTACCATTAAAGTATGTAAATAAAAAAAAATAAGAAGTGAGGGGGTGGGACAGATTTATTATTTTAATTAATGAAGCACTTTCTGCAGTAATTACCTAATTATATTTTGAATCAATTATCCCATACAATATAATTATAGATTAATATGCAAATATTAATGAACCAGACAATTTTACTGTACGATTAAATAACTGAACACTCTATATTAACATACAGGGAGGATGATAGAATAAGAAATGTAACACTGCACACATACACGTTCTTCCTGGTAACGAGATTTAAAAAATTCAGCCATTTCTTCTGCCAATGACAACTTATTTTTCAGATTTTTTAATTCTTCTTCCATTGAATCCTCCTGAACTCTAAGTGGCTGGATAGTTTGATGAGATCTTTGTGGTTCTACTTCTAGATCTGATTTCCTTTACAAAATAAAAGAATTTACAATTTTACATTTCAAACAGGCACTGATGTTACGTAAAACTAATGCTTGAGAAGACAAGACGGGAGATAAATTGAGATGATAGAAAGAGATGAGATAATAGATGAAATACGAGAAGGAACAGAATAGGATCAGAAACCACACATAAGGGGAAAAAAACTAGATATAAAAAGGGATAAAAAGCTACACAAGACAAAATAAGAAACCAGAAGTGACAAGATTTATAGGGAAAAAAAAAAAAAAGCTAGACAAAGTAAGGTCAGAAATAAAAATATACAAGATAAGAAACTAAGCAAGGTATAAGGACACTCGATGAGAAGATATGAAAAGAAATGAGACAAGGGAAAAAAAAAAAAAAAAAAAAGCTATAAGAAATCAAATTACACAAGATAAGAAACTAAACAAGACTAGGTATGACTGGGGTTAAAAATAAATAAATAAATAAATAAATAAAGGCGGCTACAGAAATTTAGAAAAAAAAAGTTCCGTAATTTTTCCATGATTTCTGATACCAATTATATACATTCCATAATTTTGTGTATATCACACTCTTGTGTAACATGTTCGCTAAACCACTGCAATTCAAAAACTGTACTGTTGGGCAAAAATATCTCAATCTTTTATAATTTTTAATTTATCCACTTACAAAAAGGTAAAATAAAATGAAAAATTCAAAATTTTGGAGAAATTAAGAAAATTATAAAAATATGACTCATTTTAATTGCACAGCATCAAGACACTAATTCCTTAAGTTGTTGCACTAAAAATATATATATATAATATTCGTTTTCCAGAAAGCTTGGGATCTGGGGTATTCTGGATAAGGGTTTTTTCCGTAATTTGGAACACTTTACTATGAGTAGAAAAAAATTATTTAATAATTTCAATAAATAGCAGTGATAAATAATATGTATAAATACATTACTTATAGATTTGTTCATTTAATGAATTATTTGCACAAAATAAAGAAACATTCTTAATTACAATTTTTAAATTACAAATAATAAATAGTAACTAACAAACCAGGGTGGCAAGGTTTCGGACACTATGGTAAAAAACCCGGTCTAAACCATGGTTTTTACCGTACTGTCCAAAACCTTGGTGTCTTAAACTGTCCAAAACTATATTTTTTAGTAGAATTATATTTTATTAAAATTTTGCAAATATTGAAAATTTTACAAAATTATTATAATTATTGTTGTTTTGTAACATTTTCCAGTATATTCCATAATGTTTAGTGAAAGATACATATATTAACAATTACAATATTCAAAAGAAAAAATTTATTACTGAAGCTTTAATGGAAAAATGTGGATAATTGTACCGCAAATATTGATATTTATAATATTTACACACACATACACAGTATATATAAGCAACGTGAATAAATATATCAAGAGAACAAATACATAATTATTATTATTATATATATAAGATTTACAATAAATCATCTTGAAATAAATATTAAAAATGTGCAGCTACACAAACATATTTTATTTTTAAATAAATGAAAAAATATATATGTAAAAATATAAAATGATACACACTTTTTTTTTTTTTTTTTTTTTGGGGGGGGGGGGGGGAGGGGAGGGGGTATCTGCTGTTTTTGAAAATGCATATACTTCATTGCCTAATTATAACTTTTATATTTTATTTTTGGTATCTTTTAATGTATGTAATTTATGAAAGAACATTTAAAAATAATTTCTGTAAAATATTGGATATGTAAGTATTTTGTAATTGAAAATAAAAGACAAATTATTCATTTTGAATATCCTATCATACATTTTTTATTGTAAGAAAATTTTTTGAGTCATTAAAATTAAATTTTTTTACAGCTATTTATAAATTGTAAATTTCTTTTAACTTAAAAAGGTTTAAATTTTCAGTATAAAATATTTTTAATTACTAATTATAATTGCTACTGAGAATGTAGGGAATAGAATTTCTTATAATTTTAGGTTTCGGACACTTTCAGACAGTTTTGTACAGTTTTAGACAGTTTAGGACACTTTTGGACGGTAAAAACCACCTGTCCTGTCCAAAACCAGTTTCAGACGTCCTAAACCCCAACCCTGTAACAAACCCATGCAAAATTTTCACATTTTAATTCTTTTCGTATTTACCTTTAAAATTTGAAACTCAATAAATATTATACCAATTTCATCATGTTATACATTTATTAAAATTTTAATTCACCAGTCGCCAAATCATTATTAGAACCAAATCAATACTGTGCAATAGTGAAACTAAAATCATTTACAAACAATGGTTTCGAAATAAAATTCATAATTGACGACCCAGTTTTTATACTCCCGATACTGTTTTAGTATAGGATCCCGACAGGATGAACGAATTTTAAATTTTTGTCGCCATGTTGGCGATGACTTTATTTATTTTGGCACGATTAAAAAATAGTAATAATAATAATAATATAAATTCCTATTTTGATTATACTTTTCATGATTTGTTTTTTAGTCAATTTAAGATAATAATTCATATTCTGCATATATCTTTGAAGTATATCTACGTTTAAAATGACGCTTACAAAAACTTTTAGAAATACATTTTTCTATAAAATACTCTTATCAGACAAACGTCGTCATTTTTTCTTATTAAATCATTGAGCTGAGTTCGCGTGCGTAAATATTGTCCATTTATGAATGTTATTTTTTATCCTCGCGTATATTTAATCATAACTGGACCACGTTAGAGAAATATATAGATAATAAAGGAAAAACTAGAATGTTGTGGCCACCACATGACTTTCTTCTATATTTTCCTATGCAAATTCACTCAGTAAAAATAATTTATTAAAATCATTATTTGATAAAATTGTCTTCCATGATAATGCAGTACAATTTCCATATTAGAGAAGCACTATAGCACTAAATATACAAAAAAAGTTCGTTTCATTCTCGAAATCCCATAAAAAAAAAAAAAAAATCGATAACTTTATTTTAAATTATCGCAGATCAGTGTTTCAACCATTCATTTTAAAGGTATTGGCGAGCTCTTTTAAAAGATGCCCATCATGAAAATTTATTTCCCTCGAAGTGGTTGTCACCCCCCCCCCCAAGGGGGGCGGGAGGCGTGTTCCCACATGTACAAAAAAAAAAAAAAAAATTCCCAGTTGACTATCTCCATTATAAATAATTCTCGTAAACTTCATAGTGATTATTAAAAAACTAGAATGTTGTGGCCACCACAAGACTTTCTTCTATGCTTTTCTGTACAAATTCACTAAGTGCGAATAATTTATTAAAACTATTATCGGTCAATTGAGACAGTATAATGTCTCATAATGGCCTCCTAACATACCAAGTTTTGTTTGAAGGTACTCAATATAACCTGAGATATAGCTTTCCTTTAAATTTTAGCAATCGCTGTGTAGCGATTGCCATGTGTTGAGCGGTTTACACTAAAAGTTGATGGGCTTTAATGAAAAGATGTATCTACATACAAATTTATATACAATTCTTTGCTGTAGTTCCTGAGATATAGTCTTAAATTGCAGAAATCGCTGTATAGCAGCGTCACCTGTTGACCGATAAGCATTAAAATTGAATAATAATATCATAATAATTGAATAATAATGAAATAATAATATCTCATAATGGTCTTATCACGTATCAAGTTTTGTTTGATTATACGCAATAGAACCTGAGATAAAGCCTCCCGTAATATTGCAGAAATCGCTGTATAGCAGCGACACCTTTTGAGCGGTTTACACCAAAAATTGATAAGCAGTAACTTATGTTAAGATGCATCTACATACAAATTTATACGCAATTCTATGCTGTAGTTCCGAGATATAGCCTTCCCTTAAACTGCGGAAATCGCTGTATAGGTCTAGCAGCGCCACCTGTTGGCCAATAAGCATTCAAATTGAATCAGCGTAGTATCTCATAATGGTCTTTTCACATATTAAGTTTTGTTTGATTATACGCAATAGAACCTGAGATATAGCCTCCCAGGAAATTGAAGAAATCGCTGTATAGCAGCGCCACCTATTGAGCGGATGACACCAAAAGTTGATAGGCACTAATTTAGGTCCAGGTGCATCTATGTGTAAATTTATATGTAATTATGAGCAGTAGTTTTGGAGATATAGTTGGCACAAAATTTTTGTCACACACATACACACAGAGACAGACAGACAGACATTTTCTAAAAAAGGTCAAATCATGTTCTAGACCTCTCAAAACGTGTAAATCCGTCGAAAACCGGAAATCAAAAATTTTTATGAATCCAATACTTCTTCTATTGAAGAGAGAAGAAAGTAATAATTCTCTTTATGCACATTTATACAAAATTTTGTCCTATACCACCATGTAAAAAAAAAAAAAAAAAAAAAAAAAAAAGCGGGATGGCAACGCAACCTGTAAGACAAATTTTACCAAAAGTTGATAGGCACTAATTTATGTCAAGGTATAACTACATACCAATTTGTATGAAATTCTGTGTAGTAGTTCCTGAGATACAGTTGCCATAAAATTTTGTATCTCACACACACACAGACAGACATTTCCTAAAAATGGTCAAATCGTGTTCTACAGCTCTCAAAACGTGTAAATCCATCAAAAACCCGAGGTCGAAAAATTTTACGAATCCAATACTTTCTTCTATTGAATATAGAAGAAAGTAATAAATAAATAAATATGCGTATAAAATTAATTTTTAGAACTTGGGAGCAGAATCCTCTGATTTGGATTTTGCAAACATTTCTATGATAGATTTTGCTTATCTCTTGTATTAATTGTTCAAAATGTTAAAGTAAAGCCCATAATGCTAAATATTTCATGAAATGAATTATAAAAGTAATAGAAATTAATAAAAACTATTTAAATTTTTTATAACAATCTGGACTTTATGCATGAGACCTCAGTTCAAGGATAAAATTCGTCTGCTGTTAGCCATTCTAAGCAGTATTAATGTTTATTTATTAAGAATATCATAAAAATTAATTTTCTAACTTAAAATTTGCAAAATATCAAGTTATTTGGATAATTTTCTGCTCACCATATTTCTCCGGAATAACACAGTAGCATTAAAGAAAACTGGTCACAAAAACATAATTATGACTGATGCCATTGTATATCATTTAAATTTTGCTATAATTAAAAATTTTAGTTTCCATTTAGCATTCTGGTTTTCAAAACATTCTGGATAATGGGATTCCGGATCCTATACTGTATTTTATTACCACGTTTTTATTAACTTCTATTCTTGTTTGTTTGTTTGTCCGGTACAAATCTTGCAATCTATTTTTAACTAACTTCCCTACTAGCTAGAGATTTGAAACTTTCACAGTAGCTCAGAACCCGGTGACAACATAATACTTCGAAGTCAGATTTTCGAATTTTCCAATAGTTTTCTTTTAATTAATTAAAATATAAAAGTAATAAGCTCCTAATAGCAATAAAAATAGTCATTAAAATATTAGTTATAATTTAATTGTTGACAAAAAAAAAAAAAAAAAAAAATTACGAGTTCATTTTCTTTCGACATAAAAATACATTTAAACGTGAGCGTTAAAAAAGTGTATAAAGTTAAATTATGCATCTGGCAAAAATTGACGTCATTATCGCTTTAAAGATTTTCTTCACATTGATAAAGTGCTAATGTAGTTCATGATGCAAATATATGTTGTTCGGAAAGGATATTTTATTTTTAAAACCATTTTTTTTTTAAATTTAAATTTCCCATAACTCTTTAACCAATCAAATTAGAACGTCCATCTTTGGAAAATCGATAATAAGGATTTTCTCGCCAAAAGTCGCCAAATTTGGCACCAAATCCATTACCTGCCTATTGGAGCTTTTTAATACGTTTTAAAGAGAAAAATAAGCTATTTTAACGCGAAAAAGAGCTGGAAATACAGAAAATTGACATTTTATCAACTTACTAAGTCTCTTTGAAAGAATTTATACAAAAATAAATACAATTATTTACAATTTCGTAACAATGCGCATTGATAAAGTGCTAATGTAGTTAGATCTATAGCTATGATTCAACAGAAAATTTAAAAACATGGTTTATAAAAAGTTTTTTATCTTATAATTATTATTTTTATGTTAACTTGGTGAGATTCAACTAGAGAGCAGCCAATCCTGTGCAATCATGGTTAAGATAACACCTGTTGGCGATCTTTCAGTCATGCTTGTTGGGCAAAAATGAAAATTTCCATGATTTGTGGGCATTTTTACAAAATTCCTTGATTTTGTAATCATATCCTGCCATCAGACTTGATTTACGTGGAATTGCAGAAATCCACAATTCTTTATTGAAAAATGACTTAATAGAGGCATTACTATTTGAGAATATTAATAAATTTTTCATTATTTCCAAAAGATCTTTGAATTCTTCATTTTTAGATAAATAGATCTATAAAATACATCTAATCTGTTTTTACGGTCAGAGACATTTTCAGGGGTTGATCCAGGTTTTAATTTTTGGGGCTCATTTTTGTGAAAAAAACAAATTATTTTTGTGAAATTTTTATTTATTTTTGTGAAAATCAAAATATTTTTGTGAAAAACAGAATTGTCGCTAGAAATCTTTCATTTTAGCAGTTACTCTAATGTTTAATATCAAGTTAATAGCATTTTATTAAACAAGTGTAGACACTCGTTAAAAATAGCCCTGTCTGTAAACATGGAAAATTTTTACAAAAGTATCATTTTTATAAAACAAAATTTTGTGAAAGGGCTATTTTTATAAATCTGAATTTTGTGAGGGGACCCATTTTCTGAGTTTGAATTTTGTGAAGGGACCCATTTTAAGGTTTTGAATTTTGTGAAGGGGCCCATTTTAGAGATTTGAATTTTGTGAAGGGGCAGCAGAAGGGTTCCAATTTTTGCCTGGATCAGGCCCTGATTTTGAAATTCTTTTTGAAATTTATTATGTATTTTTACTTTCTTCTATATTCAATAGAAGAAAGTATTGGATTCGTAAAAATTTTCGACCTCGGGTTGTTGATAAATTTACACGGATTCGGATTTTTGACGGATTTTGAGGGATCTAGAACACGATTTGACCATTTTTAGAAAATGCCTGTCTGTCAGTCTGTCTGTGTGTGTATGTGTGTGTGACAAATATTTTGTGACAACTTTATCTCCGGAACTACTGCTCAGAATTACATATAAATTTATATGTAGATGCACCTGGACCTAAATTAGTGCTTATCAACTTTTGGTGTCAACCGCTCAATAGGTGACGCTGCTATACAGCGATTTCTTCAGTTTCAAGGGAGGCTATATCTCAGGTTCTATTACGTATAATCAAACAAAACTTTATATGTGAGCCATTATGAGATATTGTGCTGATTCAATTTGGATGCTTATCAACCAACAGGTGGTGATGCTATAGAGCGATTTCCACAATTTAAGGAAAGGCTATATCTCAGGAGCTACTGCACAGAATTGCATATAAATTTTTATGTAGATGCACCGGCACCCTAACATTAATTAGTGTCTCTCAACTTTTGGTGTAAACCGCTCAACAGGTGGCGCTGGTACACAGCAATTTCTACAATTTAAAGGAAGACTATATCTCAGGATCTATTGAGTATCATCAAACAAAACTTGTTATGTGAGGCCATTATAGAACATTATGCTAACTCAGTTTGGATGCTTATTGGCCAATGGGTGACGCTGCTATACTGCAAATTTCATCGATAACGGGATGGCTATATCTCAACGTCTATAGCATATAACTGTATGAAACTTGATATGTGAGATAACCATTATAAAAACGCATTTTTTAAGGTGCTATTTATAGACAATGAAACTATATTTCTTTGGATATTTAGTGTTAGATTTCCATAAGATGAAAATCATTTGCATTGGTCGTGTTAAATATTTTTAATAATACTTCTAATAAATTATTTGCACTTAGTGAATTTGTACAGGAAAATATAGAAGAAATTCTTGTGGTGGCCACAACATACTAGTTTTCCCTTTGTCTTCCGATTAAAAAATAAAAGTAAAGTAAATATATATAAAATCAAATCCATTTCCCATTATATGTTACAAATTTAGTGCACTTCCGTCGAAAAATTTATGCATCTCTTCGAGAAAAATTGTGCTTCACAAAATTCCGACTTTTGCCTGACATTTTTAACAAATGTTAATTTCCCTGACATTTCCTGTTTTTCTAGGTGAGTATAAACCCTGATTAGTATCATATTCTATTGGGAAAAAATTAGGATCAAGAGGAATGTTTTTAAAAAAATTGGTCCTCAAATGGACGTTGACTTTTACAGAGGTTTCATTGTATTAAAAATTACATAAATGAAAACATAGACTTATAAAAAAATAATAATAATTTACTCCAATCCTATTTTGGCTCCGTTTTCATCTTCTAGTCTTTTTTCAGGCTCTACAAAGTCAGAAACAGTATCAGTGTTTTCTTTTACTACTTCTTTAGTTTTGTCAATTCTGCCCTAAAACATGAATATGACACACAATTAAGCATCGTTTGAGTAATGAAAAATTTAGTTTAAGAAACAAATGGAAAAAAGAAATATTTCGAGGAAAGAAGTATTATGCCGTCAAAAATGGAAAATTGACACCCCCAAAGCAAATAAAAAATTAAATGCACCATGTTTGAGCGATAAAATTCTTTTGTTTGGGCACAACAGGTATAATAAGAACAAAATTGCAAGTGGCAACAAAAATGTGAACATCTTGAATTGCTGTTACATGCACAGTTGTGTACATATGCACTGAAATATAATAATAATAATAATTATATAATTAATTTTAGAAATTTATTTATATAAAATAATCTGGTGTGTCACTCACACGACTTTCTCTTACCTTGAAATTTAATACTATAAATACAGGTTGCAGATTAAGAGGTAAGATAACGAGTACTGTTACGTAAACCTGTGCTAAACGATTCAAATTAGGCTTCGGAAGAGTTTTATATAATAATTAGTTGTGTGTGAAGGGGGCTAGTGCCCCCTCAACCCCCCGTTACATTAATGCACCTACATTTATATAGAATTTAATTCAGCTATTAAAAAATAATTCTGTTTTTAAAAAATAATTTATTAAAATTATTATTTAAAAAAAAATACCTTTTATGATAATGCAGACGATTTCCATATTAGAGAAGTAGTATAACACTAAATATCCAAAAAAAAAAAAAGTCCATTTTATTCTCAATATTAAAAAAATAAAAATAAAAATAAAAATAAAAAATACTTTTTTTTTTTTTTTTTTTTTTTTGGTTAAAAGTAAAAAAAAAAAAAAAAAAAAAAAAAAAAAAAAAATCGATAACTTTGTTTTAAATTATCGCAGATCGATGGTTCAACCATTCGTTTTAAAGGTATTGGCGAGCTCTTTTGAAAGATACCCATCATAAAAATTTACTCCCCTGGAGGGGGGACTTCCCCCCCAGGGGGGAGGCGAGGCTCCTACATGCACAATTTTTTCCCCCTGTTGACTATCTCTATTACAAAAAATATATATTCGTTTCATTTGGTTTAGTGCAGATGTTAAACTCCACTTACCTGCAATTTCCCCCCATAGACATAATGTATTTGAATACTTTTGAGTGTTCCTGTACACGAACCATTTGCTTGATCTTAACGAAAAGTTTAGTGTAGCGTCCTTATATGATACACATTTAGAATTCCAAGTTTGAACTTTCTGTCATAATTTGTTTTTGAGATATGCTGGTAACAGACAGACATACACTACACACAGACCATTTGCTAAAAACATGATTTTCGCATTCAGGGGATCTTAGAACATGTAAATATAACAAAAACTCGCGTTCGAAAATTTGACCCAAAAATAATACTTTCTCTACCTTATGGGTAAGAAAAAGTAAAAATAACAATAAAATTTTTAATTTTCGAATTTTTTCCAGCAAAATTTTTTTTTTTAATTATTTCCCTCAATTATACATTGTTTTTTAACGATATATTGTAAATAATTTGAAATATTATTTTGTGGATACCTGGCAAGCTGATTTATGTTAAATATTAGAAGCTTTTTGTTTGAAATGGGCTTTGCCATCGTGTCACTCTAATAAACACACTGAGCTGGAGAATAACTGGAGCAAATGCTTCCAATACCTTTACACAGTGTGCGTGCGTGCCAGTTTTTCTGCAATCATTTCCCGTACAGAGTCAAAACTTGCACGGCAGACAACATTTGTCGGGTCGTCTATTACTATTATACTTTTTAAAGAATTAAAATTTAAAATTGTAATATCAAGTTTAGCATATGGTTGTTCGAACAGACAACCTTTACAAAATTTTACTTTGAAATCTATAAAGATATCAAATGCTTTCTGCCGTACAACGCTCCTAATTTCCTATTGGCCACACTACCCACCTTTCACGTAATACTATTGGTTGAAATAATTCGATCCCTCTCCTATATATACGAGCACTTCTCCAGATTCAGAATTCTTTTTGCACTGAAGACGGTACGCTTAAGGCTACCGAAACAGCTGTATGCATCTCAAATATTTTTCTTTGGCGTTTCTGACGTAGTAGGTTATTCGGGTTTTAAAATTTCCTCCAGTTGTTCTTCAGCTCAGTGAATAAACAAGGCGCCACCATTTTAAAGTAAATATAAGCTATTTGGTTTGTCGGAGTCCCCAGAGTAGTCAGATACTTCCCTTTCTCCTTCCCCATGTAATCCAATGGGATTTTTATTGCTTTGTATTTTCCAGATATTTCGCTCAAAAATAAAGTTTTTCGAATTCCATTCTTTGAACGGCCCACCAGCGGCCGAGCGGTTCTGCGCTCAAAGCTGGTAGATGGGAGGTGCCGGGTTCGATCCCAGGTCGCGCTCATCGACTTAGCCGTTCGGAGCTAGGACCCCTTAGAAAGACCCCCACGGAGGGCATTCCTCCTGTAGGCCTAGGACACATCGGGAGTCAATCGGCCTTAAATCCTACAACCAACCAACCAACCATTCTTTGAACATGAAACTTTTTTTTTATTAGAAAGCAATTTTTTTTTTTTTTTTTTTTTTAATTTAGAGATTTTATTTTATTAAGCAAACTTAAGGATATAATTTTCAATCTCAAAAAGAAATATTTAAATTGTATTTAAAAAAAAAAAAAAAAAAAAAAAAAAAAAAAATGCTTAGAAAGAAAAAAGCTGGCATGTTCAAAGAGTGGAATTCAAAAAACAGAATCCAAAAAACTTTATTTTTGAAAGAGATATTAGAAAAATACAAAGCGACAAAAATCCCATTGGATTACATAGGGAAGGAGAAAGGAAGGTACTGACTATGCTAATAACGCGATGGTGAGAGTTCGATCCACAAAGGTCCAGTGTGTTGAGTTTTACAGATAATTAGCAGAAAATATGTCAATTGATAAAAGAAAATTTTTAGTTGACTTAAGAATTTTTAAGAAGTTTTTTTTTTTTTAGATATTAGAAAACACAAAATATTTTAGATATTAAAAAAGCACAAATTGAGAAGTTTTAAGTAAAAAATACATAAATAAATATTTTTAGAAGCTTTATACATATATATGTACATTATATGAAATTGGATTTCTCATCGCATTTTCCGTCACGATAAATAATAATAATAATAATATTCTGGTGTGTCACTCACAGGACTTTCTCTTACCCTGAAATTTAATACTATAAATACAGGTTGGAGATTAAGAGGTAAGATAACGAGTACTGTTATGTAAACCCATGTTAAACAATTCAAATTAGGCTTCGGAAGAGTTTTACATGATAACTTTCACCGACAATACTCCTTGAAACGTACCAATATTTACCAAACGGCAACCTCATTTGATCTTCTAAATACCAAATTTAAATTTCAGTTATTTGTTTTTAAGTCTTATTGGTGATGGAGATTAAGGCCGATTGACAACACCAGGTTCCTAGGCCTGGTGTGGTATGGTGGGCCCTTTGTTTGGGCCTTTCTAAGAGGTATTAGACCATATTTACGCGAGTTTCCGAGAAAACCACGAAAAATTCCGAAAGGCTAGCTTGAGGAACGCGACCTGGGATCGACTCCGCCACTTCCCGTCTACCAGCTTTAAGTGCAAAACCGCTCGACCACTGGTGTAAGTTATATTGATAACAAACACAGACAGATCAAACGCTAAAAACATCACTTTTCTATTCAGAAGATTTCAAAGTGCTTAATTATAACAAAAAATCAACAATAAAAATTGAACTAAATGTTTACTGTATTGGTATGACAAAGTAATTATTTCTGGGCCCTTTTCCTGGAATTAGTGAAATGTAATAAGAAACATCAATTAATTACATTCAATATATAAATAAATATTTTTGCTTAATTTTATAGTTAGCCCTATATATTGTCTGTAAGTTATATATATTACACATAGTGTGTTTGTAATATATATATATATATATACAGTCGGTAACAAAAGTCTCCGTACACTAGCAAAAATTCCTATGTTAAAAAAGGTACACTTAATACAGTTTTGTTAAATAAATTCTTGTCGAATCCTGTTCTTAGTCAGTCTAAAAACAGGATTCGACAAGGATTTATTTAACAAAACTGTATTAAGTGTATATATATATATTTTTTTTTTTTTTTACATAGGAATTTTTGCTAGTGTTCGGAGACTTTTGTTACCGGTTGTACATGTCTTGTTCAATATGTAAAACACATAATACAACTTCACATGTACTTTAAACAATTTCCCAATTATAACCCTCATGCGTCCAAACTTTTTTTTTTTTTTTTTTTTTTTTTTTTTTGGGGGGGGGGGGGAGTGGGGGACACTGTGAACGAATATAGCGACTAACGATTTTCTATATGAAACATGTCTTTATGCATAAAAAATACATACACATACCTACACACACGCACATCTTTATGCTCATTTTATTTTGTTTAATGCAGTTTAAAGATGTTAAACTGTATCTGACAGAAATTTTGTCCATTTATGTAATGTAACAGAATTTCCCAAGATGTTCCTCTGTATTTGCTGTTCAAACCATTTGCTGAAGCTCAATGAAAAATTTAGTTTAGTGATTCAGCATCCATGCACGATATAGATTTAGAAAACAAATTGGAACTTGATGCTAATATTTGTGCCCGTTTTTCAGATTCAGGATAATCAAAACGTGTAAATTTAACAATCTCAATTTCAAAAATTTGACCCAAAACATAAATTTTTTCATAAATTTTATTTTTTTATTTTTTTAGCTTGATGTGATAAGATAGGGAAAAACAGAATTTTTTTCTTTTAATTGATCTAAATATACAAAAAAGTGTAAAAAAATAAATAAATATATATACATAGGGGGGGGGGGGTGATGTGTTTTGGGATTAATTTTTCATCTGGCTTTAATTATTTTGCATATATATATATATATATTACCTTAAAATATGAAGTTGCGTTGCCTAGCAATGGCTACTATATTCATTCCTTAAATTTATTCAGGACGTTTTATCTCCATTTTAATTTAATATTTTTAGCTTCTTGCCAAGGGGTTGGGGGGGTAAAGAAAAATTGTATTCAAGCGGTTTATTTTAACTGAAAGCAATTGTCCTGTTATCTTAATTCTTTTTTTGCCTCCTTGGCTTCATATGAGAATATACATGTAGTTTTTTACTTTCTTCTATTATGTAATATAGAGAAAGTATTGGATTCGCGAAAATTTTCGAAGTCCACTTTTTGATGGATTTACATGTTTTGCTATGTGGAGAACACGAATCAATAGTTTTTAGAAAATGTCTGTCTGTCTGTCTGTCTGTATCATTTTTTTGTGGACGCTGTATCTCACGAACCAATGAATGAAATTTAACCAAACTTGGTATTTAGTTGCACCCTGACATGAACTGGTGCTGATTAGATTTTGGGATCAATAGCTCAACAGGTGGCGCTGTAATCGCATTTTATGCAAATTTTTAACATGGCAGCATAGGACAAAATACCGTATAAATGGGCATAATGAGAGTTATTTTAAACTTACGATTGTAAAATTAATATGAATTATTGATAATAGTAGTAGTTAACTAGGAAACAAATTTTGTGCATGGGGGGGCATCGGTTCCCACCCCAGGGGGGAAAATCCCCCCCCCGGGGAAGTAAATTTTCAAGATGGGTATCTTTCGAAAGGTCGCGTTGATAATAGTAATAGTTAACAGGGAAAAAATTTTTGTGCATGTGGGGGCATCGGTTCCCCCCCAGCGGGGGGGGGGGAAGTACCCGAACGGGGGGCAAAGTTTCAAGATGGGTATCTTTCGAAAGATCTCGTCAATACCTTTAAAACGAATGGTTCAACTATAAATCTGTGATAATTTAAAACAAAGTTATCGATTTTTTTTTACTTTTAACGAAAAAAAACAAAAAAAAAAATCGAAAAAAAATTTTTTTTTTTTTTTTTTTTTTTTTAACGAAATTTAACCAAACTTGGTATTTAGTTGGTCCCCGACATAAACTGGTGCTGATTATGTTTAGGGATCAATAGCTCAACAGGTGGCGCTGTGATAGCATTTTATCTAAATTTTTAACATGGCAGAATAGGACAAAAATTCGTTTAAATGTGCATAATTAGAGTTGTTTTAAACTTGTGATTCTAAAATTAATATGAATTATTGATAATAGTAGTATGTAACTAGGAAAAAAATTTTCTGCATGGGGGGGCATCGCTTCCCCCCCAGGGGGAAAATACCCCCCCCCCCAGGGGGGGTAAATTTTTACAATGGGTATCTTTCGAAAGATCAGGTTGATAATAGTAGTAGTTAACTAGGAAAAAATTTTTGTGCATGTGGGGGCATCGGTTCTCCCCCCAGCGGGGGGGGAAGTTCCCACCCGGGGGGGCAAAGTTTCAAGATGGGTATCTTTCGAAAGGTCTCGTCAATACCTTTAAAACGAATGGTTGAACCATAAATCTGTGATAATTTAAACCAAAGTTATCGATTTTTTTTAGTTTTAACAAAACAAAACTTAGAAAAAAAAAATTGCAATTTTTTTTTTTTTTTTAAACGAAATTTAACCAAACTTGGTATTTAGTTTGTCCCCGGCATTAACTGGTGCTGATTATGTTTGGGGATCAATAGCTCAACAGGTGGCGCTGTGATAGCATTTTATCTAAATTTTTAACATGGCAGCATAGGACAAAAATTCGTATAAATGTGCATAATAAGAGTTGTTTTAAACTTGTGATTGTAAAATTAATATGAATTATTGATAATAGTAGTATGTAACTAGGAAAAAAAATTTCTGCATGGGGGGGGCATCGCTTCCCCCCCTGGGGGGAAGTACCCCCCCCGGGGGTGATAAATTTTCAAGATGGGTATCTTTCGAAAGGTCTCGTCAATACCTTTAAAACGAATGGTTGAACTATAAATCTGTGATAATTTAAAACAAAGTTATCGATTTTTTTTACTTTTAACAAAAAAAAAACTAGTATGTTGTGGCCACCACAAGACTTTCTTCTATATTTACCTATACATATTCAATCGGTAACAATATTTAAAAAAAAAAAAAAAAAAAAAAAGTACGATTTTTTTTTTCTAAGTTTTTTTTTTTTTTTTTTTTTGTTAAAAGTGAAAAAAATCGATAACTTTGTTTTAAATTATCACAGATTTATAGTTCAACCATTCGTTTTAAAGGTATTGACGAGACCTTTCGAAAGATATCCATCTTGAAAATTTATCCCCCCCGGGGGGTACTTCCCCCCCAGGGGGGGAAGCGATGCCCCCCCCATGCAGAAATTTTTTTTCCTAGTTACATACTACTATTATCAATAATTCATATTAATTTTACAATCGCAAGTTTAAAACAACTCTAATTATGCACATTTATACGAACTTTTGTCCTATGCTGTCATGTTAAAAATTTAGATAAAATGCTATCACAGCGCCACCTGTTGAGCTATTGATCCCCAAACATAATCAGCACCAGTTTATGTCGGGGACAAACTAAATACCAAGTTTGGTTAAATTTCGTTAAAAAAAAAAAATGCGATATTTTTCTAAGTTTTTTTTTTTTGTTAAAAGTAAAAAAAATCGATAACTTTGGTTTAAATTATCACAGATTTATCGTTCAACCATTCGTTTTAAAGGTATTGACGAGATCTTTCGAAAGATACCTATCTTGAAACTTTGCCCCCCCGGGTGGGAACTTCCCCCCCCCCCCGGTGGGGGGGCAACCGATGCCCCCACATGCACAAAAATTTTTTCCTAGTTAACTACTACTATTATCAACCTGATCTTTCGAAAGATACCCAATGTGAAAATTTACTTTTCCTAGTTACATACTACTATTATCAATAATTCATATTAATTTTACAATCACAAGTTTAAAACAACTCTAATTATGCACATTTATACGAATTTTTGTCCTATGCTGCCATGTTAAAAATTTAGATAAAATGCTATCACAGCGCCACCTGTTGAGCTATTGATCCCCAAACATAATCAGCACCAGTTTATGTCGGGGACAAACTAAATACCAAGTTTGGTTAAATTTCGTTAAAAAAAAAAAATGCGATATTTTTCTAAGTTTTTTTTTTTGTTAAAAGTAAAAAAAATCGATAACTTTGGTTTAAATTATCACAGATTTATCGTTCAACCATTCGTTTTAAAGGTATTGACGAGATCTTTCGAAAGATACCCATCTTGAAACTTTGCCCCCCCGGGTGGGAACTTCCCCCCCCCGGTGGGGGGGCAACCGATGCCCCCACATGCACAAAAATTTTTTCCACGTTAACTATTACTATTATCAACGAGACCTTTCGAAAGATACCCATCTTGAAAATTTACTTCCCCGGGGGGGGATTTTCCCCCCGGGGGGGGGAACCGATGCCCCCCCCATGCACAAAATTTTTTTCCTAGCTAACTACTACTATTATCAATAATTCATATTAATTTTATAATCACAAGTGTAAAATAACTCTCTTTATGCCCATTTATACGGAATTTTGTCCTATGCTGCCATGTTAAAAATTTGCATAAAATGCGATCACAACGCCACCTATTGAGCGATTGATCCCAAAATCTAATCAGCACCAGTTTATGTCAGGGTGCAACTAAATACCAAGTTTGGTTAAATTTCATTCATTGGTTCGTGAGATACAGCGTCCACAAAAAAATGATACAGACAGACAGACAGACAGACAGACAGACAGACATTTTCTAAAAACTATTAATTCGTGTTCTCCATATCCCAAAACATGTAAATCCATCAAAAAGTGGACTTCGAAAATTTTCGCGAATCCAATACTTTCTCTATATTACATATAGAAGAAAGTAAAAAAAAAAAAACTTAGAAAAAAAAATCTTACTTTTTTTTTTTTTTTTTTTTTTTTTAAATATTGTTACTGATTGAATATGTATAGGTAAATATAGAAGAAAGTCTTGTGGTGGCCACAACATACTAGTTTTTCTTGTTTTTTTTTTTTTTTTTTTTTGCTACCCACATTAATCATACCTTTCGAAAAATAATATTTTTAATCTTTTACTTTTATTAAAAATACGTTAAAAAGTCCTACAACTTTCATGTTTGCGTATTAATATATATATATAGATAGTACGGATATAAAAACTATTTTATTCCCCCCCCCCCTTTCCTCCCATAAAAGTATATGCAGCCTTCACTATTATATTTTATCAACTGCAAATGAAAGTTATTCAAAGTTTAATTAAAATCTAAGAGAAAACGTTAAAAAATTGGGGTTTTTTTATGGTCTTGTATATCATCCAAATGTTGCATACGCATAATGTGATTTTCTAAAATAATCCACACAGCACTGTAAATTTACATTGAACTGTTCCCCCTCTTACCTATAGATATCAAAATATGCTTAAAACATTACCTCTCAGAGATCGTATGCATCGCAAATATTTTCTGAATCTCCATATTCAAACTGTTTGCGCTGTTTAAACCATTATCAATAAAGAATATGTCATGATGAACTCTATAATAACAGGAGACTTGACGTTGGAATATTAAAAACCCGGATAAACTACTACGTCAGAAACGCCAAAGAAAAATATTTGAGATGCATACAGCTGTTTCGGTAGCCTTAAGCGTACCGTCTTCAGTGCAAGAAGAATTCTGAATCTGGAGAAGTGCTCGTATATATAGGAGAGGGACCGAAATTAGTTCTACCAATAGGATTACGGTAAGGTGGGGAGTGTGGCGAATAGGAATTTAGGAATGTTAGCTGTGTAAACTGTAGAAAAATTTAAAAAATGTGGACTGAATGTAAAATTTCCAACAATCAGACAAATAGGGAACAGCGAAATCACAATTTACAAGGTTTTTAAAATTTTTATAAATATGAAAAGCTTCCAAGAAATCGAGTTCATGAATGGATTTAGGTCTGCAAATTATTTTAGCTGAATTAAATTTAAAATTATGATTTTCCTCATAGCAATGTTTATAGCCAATTTATTGGTTTCTTGTTTGCAGACGTAATTCATATGTACTTTTAGACGAAATTTAAGACTGTGTTTAGTTTGGCCAATATATAATAAACCACAGTGACAGGAAATACTATAAATGCCCAAACTAAACGCAGTCTTAAATTTCGTCTAAAAGAACATATGAATTACGTCCGCAAACAAGAAATCAATAACTAGGCTATTTCTAAACATTGCTGTGAGGAAAATCATAATTTTAAATTTAATTCAGCTAAAATAATTTGCAGACCTAAATCCATTCATGAACTCGATTTCTTGGAAGCTTTTCATATTTATAAAAATTTAAAAAACCTTGTAAATTGGGATTTCGCTGTTCCCTATTTGTCTGGTTGTTGGAAATTTTACATTCAGTCCACATTTTCTTAATTTTTCTACTGTTTACATAGCTAACATTCCTAAATTCCTATTTGCCAAACTCCCCACCTTTCCCGTAACCCTATTGGTTGAACTAAATTCGGTCCCTCTCCTATATATACGAGCACTTCTCCAGATTCAGAATTCTTTTTGCACTGAAGACAGTACGCTTAAGGCTCTCTGTCAGTGAGCTTCAAGGTCATCGAAATCCCGTATCAATCTATTGTAACATAATCCCCATTATTACTCATTACGTAATGCATATTTTTAAATTCTGTTTTCTCATTCGGAAAATTCATGGCCGTTAAGAGTTCCCCCATGTTTCAAAAATTGATTTTTAAAATTTATTTTTAAGCTGTAAAAGTCGAAATTTTACTTGATTTCCTTTATCGCCCTCAAATAATTAACAAGTTGTTTTATCAATAATATAATTAATACTAGACCTTTTTAAATTATGTAACTTATTATTATTAATTTTCATAATATTTAAATTTTAAAAACGTATTAATAATTTTGGGGAGAAATGCAGTTTTTAGCTGCAAAAACTGGATTTCCCCCCCCTTTCCACCCTGCTGTAATTTATCACTGGTGGAAGGTAGAAAGCGCATTAAGGATGACAGGTCATTAGATTTCATTCTTATTAGTTGAAAGTGTGAAAATGCCATGAAGTGAATGAATGCTTACCCATGTCAGTAGAAAAGGGACAGAAGCAATACGGAATAAGAACTATCAGTTTGTTTTTCTGAACATAAACTATTCATATGCATTTATTACATAATTTCATTTTTCAATATCACAAATATACTGCTTTTTTTTTTTTTTTTTTTTTAATAATTTTGTAAATAGATTTTTAAAATAAATCTAAAGATCTCCTACTCTCCATTAATTAATAAATTTTTATCCTATATATATTTACCTAATCTTTATAAATTTAAATTCTTCTGGCGGAATTGAAGGGGAAATAATAATTTTATCTTCAGCATTCTTTTGCGCATTGCAACAAGTTTCAACTGTCCAGGACACAGTTTTAACTGATTATTAAAAAAATCCATATTATGTTCTCAATATTTTTAAAGTGAGTGCTAACTAAGTGCTACTAAGTGCATAAAAATATTTAAAATATTGCTCATTAGGGAAATTCGACTGTATTTCTTCTTACTAAACAATTGCATGGGGACATTAAAAATTAATTAATTAATTAATTAATTAATTAAAAAAGAAAAAGAACTTAGCTAAAGCATTTAAATTTGGTCGATGCAGAGATCTTTGTATAGAAACAACATAAAAATTCAAAGAACACAAAATATTGTTTCGGACTTATCGCTTTCACGCTACATTCGTGCCTACTTTTCCTTTTCTTTCTTTCGTTTTCTTTCTTTAATTTTCTGATGATTGTAACACTAAATAATTATTCCATTCTTTTGATTTTTATGATATTTATATACAAAGTTCTTAATATCTGAAGTTCACCTCCCCCCCCCCCCTTTAAAAAAAAAAAAAAAAAAAAAAAAAAAAACGAAAATTTAAATTAAAAAATTCAATTTAATTAGCTAGGTATGTCATACTGTTTAATACGTATATTTTTTGTAACTTTACCAAACAACATAATTTTTACTTTCCGAATATATATTTTTTGTAATAGAGATAATTAACTGGGAAAATTTTTTTTGTGTATGTAGGAGCCTCGCCTCCCCCCCTTAGAGGGAAGTCCCCCCTCGAGGGGAGTAAATTTTCATGATGGGTATCTTTCAAAAGAGCTCGCCAATACCTTAAAAACGAATGGTTGAACCATCGATCTGCGATAATTTAAAACAAAGTTATCGATTTTTTTTTTTTTTTTTGAGAATAAAATGGACTTTTTTGACATTTGGTGTTATACTACTTCTCTAATATGGAAATCGTCTGCATTATCATAAAAGATAAATTTTTTAAATAATAATTTTAATAAATTATTTTTTAAAAACAGAATTATTTTTTTAATAACCGAATTAAATTCTATATAGGTGTAAATGTAGGTGCATTAATGTAGGTGCAAGACATGGAATTCAGCTATTTATAAAGGACGCCTATCAATTTTCCTGAACTAACCAACTATATCATTGGAAAGGACGTCTAATAGAGTGTTTATACAGCAACTTTGAAGAGAATCGTTAGAGCCGTTTTTGAGATACGGGTTACGGCTTCACTTCCGGTTTCCGATGTCCCACTTTTGTTTTTCCATTTTTCACCAAAATTTGGAAAATTCGTCTGTACACCAGACCTATTTCAATTCTAGAGTTTTGTAGTTCTATCTTTATTAGTTTCCGAGATATAATAACCGGAAGTTTACACACACGCATACACACAACCAATTGCCAAAAACCACTCTTTTCGACCCATGAGACTTTCAAACACGTAAATCAGGTGAAATCTCGATATCTAATTTTTGGATCGAATGCAATACTTCCATTACCTACGGTAGTTGGGTAATGTAAGTAAATGAGCTGCTGTAGGTCCTAGGCTTGAGGAGAGTGCCATCCGTTGGGGGGGGGGGTCTTTCTAAGGGATCCTAGCCCGTATCTACGCAAGTTTCGGAGGAAACTACGGAAAACTCCGAACGGCTAGGCCGACGAGAGCGACCTGGCGAGAGCGACACGTGGGATCGCACCTCACGTGTACCAGCTTCGAGCGCAGAACCGCTTGGCCGCTGGTGGACACCTATTTTTCCGGAAAAATCCGCAATGTCTGTTTCCCGTCGATGCCGGATTATCGATGCTTCACTGTGTATATTAATTTACCTTTTTAATTAATCGATAGTATAAATTAAATTTTCATTGTTTTGTTTTATACAGTCTAATAATTATGGTAAAATTTATGAGAGTTTAATTTTTCTTTCTTTTTTTTTTTTTTTTTCTTTCTTTTAACACGTGTTTCATACGTTTTATATTAATTTTACTATTTGTATGGTAAAATTGAATTCTATAAAAATATTCCTGCATATCTTCTCATTATAATATTTCGTGAAATTGTATATAAAGGTGTATATCAAATTGTTATTATTTCTTGCATAATAATATATACATGCTTATTGACTTTGTTCTTTTTTCTAAATGTTTAAAAAGTTATTTCTTTTGAGAAATGGCTTGATTGTTGTTGCAAAACAAAGAAGAAAAAAGAGGTAAATAAATAATTTATTAAAAGAACAATCTGATAACGAAGTGAAGTTTTTTCTTCTTTATGTATTACTAGCAGGCGACGCCCGCTTCGCTGGTCCCTATTTTTAAATGAATCACTATAATTACTGAATTCTCAGAATTGCATTAATTTTTATCACGTGAAAAAAAAAAAAGTGAAACAAAATCTGATTAGGAAAAATGTCGCACCGGGTTCTCACTGCCTTCGGAAAAAATTCTCAAAATGCTCTAACTCTTATTTCTATTATTTTCCCCTTCGCTCTCCCCCCCCTCCCGTCTATCCTAATAATTTTACAAATTCAAAAATATCCGCAATCGATTTGTAAGTATCAAAAACCTCTATGCACCAGTTGTGAACGATCTATCTCTATTATTATTTTTTTTGCCCCTGCGCTCCCTACCCCTTCCCGCCCCTCCCAATAATTTTAAAAATTCAAAAATATCCGCAATCGATTTGTAGGTATCGAAAACCTCTATGTACCAATTTTGAATGATCTAACTCTATTTTTTTTTCCCTCCCCCGCCCTTCCCGGCCCTTCTACACTTTCGAAAATATCCCCATTCGACTTGCAGGCCTCTAAAACCTATCTGAACCAATTTTGAACAGCCTAACTGTATTTCTGTTTGTTTTTACCCATAGCCCCCCTTACCGCCCCTCCTAATAATTTTACAAATTCAAAAATATCCGCAATCGATTTGTAAGTATCGAAAACCTCTATATACCAATTTTGAACGATCTAATTCTATTTTTATTTTTTTGCTCCCCCTCTCCCCTCCCCCCTTCTCGCCCCTCCTAATAACTTTACACTTTCGAAAATATCCCCATTCGAGTTGCAGGCCTTTAAAATCTGTCTGTACCAATTTTGAACGGCCTAACTGTATTTCTATTTGTTTTTGCCCATAGACCCCCCCTTACCGCCCTCCTAATAATTTTAGAAATTCGAAAATACCCGCAATTGATTTGTAAGTATCGAAAACCTCTATAAACCAATTTTGAACGATCTAACTCTATTTTTATTTTTTGCTCCCCCCCCTCGCCCCTTCTAATAACTTTACACTTTCGAAAATATCCCCATTCGACTTGCAGGCCTTCAAAAACCTATCTGTACCAAATTTTGAACTGCCTAACTGTATTTCTATTTGTTTTTGCCCCCCCCCCCTGCTGCTCCACCTGGGGGCTGAATTTCTAAAATTCCAGAAATTGGTTTTTAGATATTTGCATTAGCTATATTTTAGAGCAAAATTTTCACGTATATCTTTTTTTTTTTTTTTTTTTTTTGAGATATATAGGATTATGTGAAATCAGGTTTCGCCCCCCCCCCCCTTGGGGACCGAATTTCAAAAATGTAATTTGAAAGTCATTCTTTAAATTCATTCTTTGATATTTTTAATTTTGCGATTTGAAAAAGTGCCTTTTTCTCCGGTGCCCTTTCTTCCGGATGCCCTTTTTACCGATGCCCTGTTTTTCGGGATCCCACTTAAAAGTTATGTTCGCATAAATACATATATATATACCTAGTTATAATATTTAACCATTTTTTAAAAGTTATTTTTCATTCTGCTTCTTTACGCTTTATCTAATATATCTAGAATGACTCCATTGTCCATTTAACATTCCAAACATCAAGTAATTAATGGTTAAATAAATATAGTAAAAGAAATCGTTAAATAAACAAAAAGAAAATTATAAGTTTTTTTTTTTTTTTTCTTTTTTTTTTTGTTCCTATAGTATGTTGTTTTATTTTACGCTATAGCCCTTCAAATGATTATAGCCCATAGATCATAATAATAAAGAATATTTCATTGTGTCCCTGTAAAAATATATAAGTATATTAGATTCACCAAAATCAATACAGCTTCTGCGACAGTGTTTTTTTAAATGTATATAAATTTTCAGTGCAATCAGATAAAGCATTTAGATGCTAGCACATTTTAAATAATTTGAGCCCGTAAGCCGTAATAATAATTTTTTTTGTTCTGTGTTTGTAAAAAAATCTATAATATATCCCCCAAAATCTATACAGTTTCTGTGACGATTATTTGTACAGTGAAACCGGTCAAGTTGAACACCCCTCTAAGTTGGACACTTTTTATCGGAACGGAATGTAGCCATAGGATTAACATTATGTCCAACCTCTATAAGTTGGACATCCCTCTAACTTGGAAGTTGGACATACAAATATTATCCTAAGTTGAACACTTTTACCCAATGAGACTGGAAAAAAAATATATAAAACTTGCATTTTCTCACCGTTTTTAGAAATTTTACTCATCCCTTGTAGAAATAACTGTAAATATCCAAAAAGCAATGTTTATTGTCACGCTATATTCACCTATGTATATTCATCTTATAAAAAAATATTTATTTTGTTCAACTGAAAAATTCACAAATTATTGAATTTTAGCGCTTAATGAAATAGTCTTTCTTTTTATTGATTTGCATGAATTGTTTTTGTTCTTTTCTCCAGGAAATATCCAGTAGAGACTTAGACTGTTTTAAAATGAGCATTAGACAATACATTTCGGTAGTTACAGTTCCTCTACATTTGTTCCTTTTATTTTTTCTACAAAGTTTTACTTGAGTGTATAATTGCACTAAACATAATATGTGAGCGATCTATCTATAGCGAAAGAAAATGCTGATTCAATTTGGATGCATATCAATCGACAGGTGTCGCTGCTAGGCTGCAGTTTTCCCCTTTCACAGGAAAACTATATCACAGTTTCTAGAGCGAATAAATTCACCAAACTTCATAAGCTATTAATATTATTAAAATGAATGTTACCTTAATTTGGGTGTATATCAGTAGACAAAGTGGTACTACTTTTAATCACATTCTCCGATTTTCCATATGACTATCACAGCGTCTATTGAATAAAATTGCAGCAAAATGCATATGCAAAATTTTTATTGTGAGAAGTTATATTGATTAAATTTTCGTGCATATTAAATGGTGGATGGCGCTGTTATATAAAAAATTATAAAAAAAAATTTATTATGGCCACAATATACCAGTTTAAATTTAGATTTTAAATTAGCAAATTAATCTTTTTTTGTATATAAGTTATGAGTATACTTAATTATTTTATATTTAGATGTGATTAAATGTTAAAAGGCATGCATAGATGCAGTTTAATTAAATCGAAAAATGTAAGCACCCCTATAAGTTGGACACGTTTTCCTGGAACCGTAGGTGTCCAACTTAGAGAGGTTTTACTGTAATATGTATATAAATTTTCAGTTCACTCAGATAAGGCATTTATTCATTATATATATATTTTTGTATTTTTATTTAAACAATTAATTTTGCTTTGCTTATTTAATTTTTACAAAGCATTTATAATATTGAAATAAACATTCTTTTTTTCTTTTTTTTTTTTTTTTTTTTTTTTAATAAATGCTTTTTTCATAAATGCATTATCTGTCAAAAATTATGATATACTAGCTACTAATTTGCTTTCCTATTCTAGAACGATTTTTAAATACTTTTTTATTGAATATTGTAATCAATTAATATTGTATTAGTATTCGCTGTAAAAGTTTTAATTTTGCGCGTGAAGTAATAAAGCAGAGGAGGGAGCCCTATAAATTTTCTCTCACACCGGCGTCCCCCGCTTACTTGTTACGGCACTAACTAACAATATATATTACAGACAATATATTTATCTTATTTAGTTTATTATAGAATAAAGAAAAAATATCGAGGCATTCATTCAAAAGTTATACCTTTCTAAATATATATATACCTAAATATACTTTTAAACAACATATTCTTTTTTTATTCCATTTTATTTCTTACAATTTATCTCAAAAATTGCTCAAGAATATTTATAATAAAACATATTTATAAAGATACATACACAGAAGATCAAATAAAACAACGCTATACTGTAGACATATTTAAGGTGAATATAGGATTTAAATCTCTTCGGAAAAAGCTATTTATTATGAACATGTATTAATATGATGTAATTTCAGTTGTAGATAGATACATACATCTAAATGTTAGTAATTATTAAAAAATATTAACAATAAACCTGGGAGGAAGGATAGATTACTCCGAGCAATAAACATAAAATAAGAAATTTCCTTATTCTACAAAAACTGACATATTTCAGTCCCTTTTCCTCTAGCAGTAGAAGGACACCCCCTACCTTCTTGTCTTCAAGTAACGCCTACTCGACAATAAATTCCGAATGTTGACAGCTTTAACAAAGAATGAACTTTAACGGAAATTGGACTAATGACTTAGTAAAGGGGGTGAAAATATAAAAGGTATCCCATAGACGCGAAAGCTGAATCGTAGAACTTGAAAAAAAATTGACTGACAAGTAGCCTTAAGGCTACCGAAACAGCTGTATGCATCTCAAATATTTTTCTTTGGCGTTTCTGACGTAGTAGTTTGTCCGGGTTTTTAATGATGAACTCTAATCGCATAATATAACTACTAAGCATTTAATTACTATTAACGGAAATTAGAGAGCTGACAGACAGATGAATATATTAATTGAAGCCATAATCACTTCACTTTTAACTAGTGCTATGCCGATTAATCGGTTCGGTTAATCGATCAATGCTTTGCCCCGATCAATTTTTTTAATCGAGTTAATCAAATCGATTAATTCGATCAAAAATTTTCAAAATCCGATTAAAATTTTCAAACTACGAATTAAAGTAAAAATGCTGTTCTGCCTACAAAATATTTTTTCACATATTTTGCTAACAAACATTCTAAGAAACCTCCATCAAATAATGAAAAAGCAAAATAATAATAATAATAAATAATAAAATAAATAAATAAAAATAAAACGTCTCAAAAGAAGATGTTGCACTTTTGTTGATAGAGAAAAGGGGGAGGACAGTTATTAAACAAAATGCCGCTTCATGTGCATGCTGGAGCAACACCACCTGTCTGTAGCCTTCTACAAAAAGTGTTGACCAGGGCAATAGTATTCTCAGAAACAAAAAGCTTTCAAAAAATGTAAATGCTAAAGATAAAAAAGAAAAGAAAAGAAGGGATTGAGATTTCCACTATCCCTCTGATAGGGAGAATGTCAACAGAGTTTCACAATATCTTCAAGCGTTTATTGTCTGTTCAGAATTGCTGATAGTAATTATCGAATTAGAAGCAGAAAATAACATTATATGTTCTACTCCGAAGTAACGAGGAAGAACTGAAATATAAGAATTTGAGATTTTTTTTGATAATGATATGGAATTTTGAGAATTCATTTAAAAATAGTGACAAACGAGATGGACAAGGCCTGCAAATATAAAACTAAAATATTCAATGAACTCTATTATTATTTTTTTGCCCCTCCGCTCCCTACCCCTTCCCGCCCCTCCCAATAATTTTAAAAATTCAAAAATATCCGCAATCGATTTGTAGGTATCGAAAACCTCTATGTACCAATTTTGAATGATCTAACTCTATTTTATTTTTTTTTTTTGCCCCTCACCCGCCCTTCCCGGCCCTTCTACACTTTCGAAAATATCCCCATTCGACTTGCAGGCCTCTAAAACCTATCTGAACCAATTTTGAACAGCTTAACTGTATTTCTGTTTGTTTTTACCCATAGCCCCCCTTACCGCCCCACCCCTTCCCGCCCCTCCTAATAATTTTACAAATTCAAAAATATCCGCAATCGATTTGTAAGTATCGAAAACCTCTATATACCAATTTTGAACGATCTAATTCTATTTTTATTTTTTTGCTCCCCCTCTCCCCTCCCATCTTCTCGCCCCTCCTAATAACTTTACACTTTCGAAAATATCCCCATTCGAATGGCAGGCCTTTAAAATCTGTCTGTACCAATTTTGAACGGCCTAACTGTATTTCTATTTGTTTTTGCCCATAGCCCCCCCCCTTACCGCCCTCCTAATAATTTTAGAAATTCGAAAATACCCGCAAATGATTTGTAAGTATCGAAAACCTCTATAAACCAATTTTGAACGATCTAACTCTATTTTTATTTTTTGCTCCCCCCCCCCCTCGCCCCTTCTAATAACTTTACACTTTCGAAAATATCCCCATTCGACTTGCAGGCCTTCAAAAACCTATCTGTACCAATTTTGAACTGCCTAACTGTATTTCTATTTGTTTTTGCCCCTAGCCCCCCCCCCCCTGCTGCTCCACCTGGGGGCTGAATTTCTAAAATTCCAGAAATTGGTTTTTAGATATTTGCATTAGCTATATTTTAGAGCAAAATTTTCACGTATATCTTTTTATTTTTTTTTTTTTGAGATTTATAGGATTATGTGAAATCACGTTTCGCCCCCCCCCCCCTTGGGGACCGAATTTCAAAAATGTAATTTGAAAGTCATTCTTTAAATTCATTCTTTGATATTTTTAATTTTGCGATTTGAAAAAGTGCCTTTTTCTCCGGTGCCCTTTCTTCCGGATGCCCTTTTTACCGATGCCCTGTTTTTCGGGATCCCACTTAAAAGTTATGTTCGCATAAATACATATATATATACCTAGTTATAATATTTAACCATTTTTTAAAAGTTATTTTTCATTCTGCTTCTTTACGCTTTATCTAATATATCTAGAATGACTCCATTGTCCATTTAACATTCCAAACATCAAGTAATTAATGGTTAAATAAATATAGTAAAAGAAATCGTTAAATAAACAAAAAGAAAATTATAAGTTTTTTTTTTTTTTCTTTTTTTTTGTTCCTATAGTATGTTGTTTTATTTTACGCTATAGCCCTTCAAATGATTATAGCCCATAGATCATAATAATAAAGAATATTTCGTTGTGTCCCTGTAAAAATATATAAGTATATTAGATTCACCAAAATCAATACAGCTTCTGCGACAGTGTTTTTTTAAATGTATATAAATTTTCAGTGCAATCAGATAAAGCATTTAGATGCTAGCACATTTTAAATAATTTGAGCCCGAAAGCCGTAATAATAATTTTTTTTTGTTCTGTGTTTGTAAAAAAATCTATAATATATCCCCCAAAATCTATACAGTTTCTGTGACGATTATTTGTACAGTGAAACCGGTCAAGTTGGACACCCCTCTAAGTTGGACACTTTTTATCGGAACGGAATGTAGCCATAGGATTAACATTATGTCCAACCTCTATAAGTTGGACATCCCTCTAACTTGGAAGTTGGACATACAAATATTATCCTAAGTTGAACACTTTTACCCAATGAGACTGGAAAAAAAATATATAAAACTTGCATTTTCTCACCGTTTTTAGAAATTTTACTCATCCCTTGTAGAAATAACTGTAAATATCCAAAAAGCAATGTTTCTTGTCACGCTATATTCACCTATGTATATTCATCTTATAAAAAAATATTTATTTTGTTCAACTGAAAAATTCACAAATTACTGAATTTTAGCGCTAAATGAAATAGTCTTTCTTTTTATTGATTTGCATGAATTGTTTTTGTTCTTTTCTCCAGGAAATATCCAGTAGAGACTTAGACTGTTTTAAAATGAGCATTAGACAATACATTTCGGTAGTTACAGTTCCTCTACATTTGTTCCTTTTATTTTTTCTACAAAGTTTTACTTGAGTGTATAATTGCACTAAACATAATATGTGAGCGATCTATCTATAGCGAAAAAAAATGCTGATTCAATTTGGATGCATATCAATCGACAGGTGTCGCTGCTAGGCTGCAGTTTTCCCCTTTCACAGGAAAACTATATCACAGTTTCTAGAGCGAATAAATTCACCAAACTTCATAAGCTATTAATATTATTAAAATGAATGCTACCTTAATTTGGGTGTATATCAGTAGACAAAGTGGTACTACTTTTAATCACATTCTCCGATTTTCCATATGACTATCACAGCGTCTATTGAATAAAATTGCAGCAAAATGCATATGCAAAATTTTTATTGTGAGAAGTTATATTGATTAAATTTTCGTGCATATTAACTGGTGGATGGCGCTGTTATATAAAAAATTATAAAAAAAAAATTATTATGGCCACAATATACCAGTTTAAATTTAGATTTTAAATTAGCAAATTAATCATTTTTTGTATATAAGTTATGAGTATACTTAATTATTTTATATTTAGATGTGATTAAATGTTAAAAGGCATGCATAGATGCAGTTTAATTAAATCGAAAAATGTAAGCACCCCTATAAGTTGGACACGTTTTCCTGGAACCGTAGGTGTCCAGCTTAGAGAGGTTTTACTGTAATATGTATATAAATTTTCAGTTCACTCAGATAAGGCATTTATTCATTATATATATTTTTTTGTATTTTTATTTAAACAATTAATTTTGCTTTGCTTATTTAATTTTTACAAAGCATTTATAATATTGAAATAAACATTCTTTCTTTCTTTTTTTTTTTTTTTTTTTTTTTTTTTTAATAAATGCTTTTTTCATAAATGCAGTACCTGTCAAAAATTATGATATACTGGCTACTAATTTGCTTTCCTATTCTAGAACGATTTTTAAATACTTTTTTATTGAATATTGTAATCAATTAATATTGTATTAGTATTCGCTGTAAAAGTTTTAATATTGCGCCTGAAGTAATAAAGCAGAGGAGGGAGCCCTATAAATTTTCTCTCACACCGGCGTCCCCAGCTTACTTGTTACAGCACTAACTAACAATATATATTACAGACAATATATTTATCTTATTTATTTTATTATAGAACAAAGAAAAAAATATCGAGGCATTCATTCAAAAGTTATACCTTTCTAAATATATATATACCTAAATATACTTTTAAACAACATATTCTTTTTTTATTCCATTTTATTTCTTACAATTTATCTCAAAAATTGCTCAAGAATATTTATAATAAAACATATTTATAAAGATACATACACAGAAGATCAAATAAAACAACGCTATACTGTAGACATATTTAAGGTGAATATAGGATTTAAATCTCTTCGGAAAAAGCTATTTATTATGAACATGTATTAATATGATGTAATTTCAGTTGTAGATAGATACATACATCTAAATGTTAGTAATTATTAAAAAATATTAACAATAAACCTGGGAGGAAGGATAGATTACTCCGAGCAATAAACATAAAATAAGAAATTTCCTTATTCTACAAAAACTGACATATTTCAGTCCCTTTTCCTCTAGCAGTAGAAGGACACCCCCCTACCTTCTTGTCTTCAAGTAACGCCTACTCGACAATAAATTCCGAATGTTGACAGCTTTAAAAAAGAATGAACTTTAACGGAAATTGGACTAATGACTTAGTAAAGGGGGTGAAAATATAAAAGGTATCCCATAGACGCGAAAGCTGAATCGTAGAACTTGAAAAAAAATTGACTGACAAGTAGCCTTAAGGCTACCGAAACAGCTGTATGCATCTCAAATATTTTTCTTTGGCGTTTCTGACGTAGTAGTTTGTCCGGGTTTTTAATGATGAACTCTAATCGCATAATATAACTACTAAGCATTTAATTACTATTAACGGAAATTAGAGAGCTGACAGACAGATGAATATATTAATTGAAGTCATAATCACTTCACTTTTAACTAGTGCTATGCCGATTAATCGGTTCGGTTAATCGATCAATGCTTTGCCCCGATCAATTTTTTTAATCGAGTTAATCAAATCGATTAATTCGATCAAAAATTTTCAAAATCCGATTAAAATTTTCAAACTACGAATTAAAGTAAAAATGCTGTTCTGCCTACAAAATATTTTTTCACATATTTTGCTAACAAACATTCTAAGAAACCTCCATCAAATAATGAAAAAGCAAAATAATAATAATAATAAATAATAAAATAAATAAATAAAAATAAAACGTCTCAAAAGAAGATGTTGCACTTTTGTTGATAGAGAAAAGGGGGAGGACAGTTATTAAACAAAATGCCGCTTCATGTGCATGCTGGAGCAACACCACCTGTCTGTAGCCTTCTACAAAAAGTGTTGACCAGGGCAATAGTATTCTCAGAAACAAAAAGCTTTCAAAAAATGTAAATGCTAAAGATAAAAAAGAAAAGAAAAGAAGGGATTGAGATTTCCACTATCCCTCTGATAGGGAGAATGTCAACAGAGTTTCACAATATCTTCAAGCGTTTATTGTCTGTTCAGAATTGCTGATAGTAATTATCGAATTAGAAACAGAAAATAACATTCTGTGTTCTACTGTCTACTCCGAAGTGACGAGGAAGAACTGAAATATAAGAATTTGAGATTTTTTTGATAATGATATGGAATTTTGAGAATTCCTTTAAAAATAGTGACAAGCGAGATGGACAAGGCCTGCAAATATAAAACTAAAATATGTGTAAATTCATTTAATGTTTCTTTGAAAATGAATTGAAAAATTAATTTATTTAAAAAAAAAAAAAAAAAATAAATAAGTGAAAATATCAGGGATGGAACACGGGCGCAGTATTCATACCACTATCAATGTAAGAAAATTTTCTACTTCTTAAATCAACGATATCATAGGTAGTAAAATTTCTTAAACAGATTCCGGTATGAATTCTGCGCCCGTGTTCCATCCCTGAAATATTTATATAAAATTAACACTTAAAGTCACCAATTATTACTCTGAAAACTGATTTAAATTTCAGCTATGAAACAGATATAATTGATTAGACAAAAATTTTTGAAATATATATATATATATATATTAGTCAAACTTATGAATAATGTGTATATATATATATACATATATATACAATATGGGAGTTTTATTCATCATTGAAATAATGTTATATATATATATATATATATATATATATATATATATATATAAAAGAAAACCGATTAAAAATCCGATTAATCGATTAATTAACTACGATTAGCCCAGTTAAAACTCTTAATCGATTCCCGCCCCTACTTAAACCCATATCGTATGACTTTTAACCCATATCAAGCATTGAAAAAATATTTTTTTTTCTTTATGAAATCTTAAATATACGTTTCTTTAAGCCTATGTATACACACAAAATCGAAAAACTTACCAAACTTTCATTAGCTTAATCGGTACAAGATGTCCTAAAAATAGGACAATGGTTTAAAACAGTCTTGGAAATATAAGAGAAACAGACCATCTCTCTCTCTCTCTCTCTCTATATATATATATATATATATATATATATATATTATAACTGTTTTACCGTTACACAAGTGTAGAATATTAGCTCAATAAATTTATATGTCCGTTATTTTTTAACCCTTTGCCGTGCGGGGTAATTCGAATAATTTAAATTACACTGCCACCGGAATTCACGAACCAAAATAAAATAAAAGAAATTTTAAATTTTAAGGTTTCAAAACAGGGCCTTTTCTACTATGTTATAAACGTAATGTTTGCTAAAAATTTTCCGGGATGAGTTTTTGCACTTGAGACTTAAAATTAGGTGTTCCATCAGCGGGAACACTGCACCGAAAAGGGTTAACGTAAAACCTTTTTATGTAACAACTTGTTGAAAATGTAATGAAGAAATTTTCAAAAATCGTCATTTAAAAAATTAAATATATATATATTAAACGTTAATTTAAACTAACGATAAAGACACATGTGTATTTACTGGGACTTTTGAATAATATATCGCCTTTAATTTGAATTAAAATATTCAAAAGAATTTATATAAATACCCCTTATGTCCTATTTTTAGGACGATGGTGAAATGTGGGTTAAAGATAGTTGAAAAGTGTTAAAGTTGATAAAAAGTGTTTTGCTAAGTGTTTAAAAGTGTTAAAACACAAACGAAAATGGAATTGCGGTAATTTCCATTCATAGCATTTATTGTATCTTAATATTTTGTCGTGGCCTGGCCATGTCTTTGTAAACCTAAAGGCTAATCAAACCATATTATGAAACCCTTTTTAAAGATTGCACAAGATGAAACCGAGTATCACACGAAGAACTGGAAAGAACATGAATAAAGATTTCTGAAATATATATATATATATATGTGTATATATATACAGGGAGAGGCGTATAAAAAATAAATGTTAATTTCATTATTATTTGTGTTTTGAAAAGGTATTTAAATATGATTTATAAAAATGCCTCTCGTGAAATGCAATGCATCGGGTTTCTTTTGCATGTCTCTAGACATAAACCAGTCATGTTATGTTGTTTGTTATGCATGCAATATTTATTAGAGAACATACCATAGTGAACTTGAATAACTTATATCATTAATATATATATGTTGCAAAGTATTAAAAATAAGCTTAACTGAAGAAAGAGCTACATTTCCCCTCTAAATAACAGTACACATAGTTCTGTTTATATTATATATTAAGATATAAAATAAAATTTATTATTCTGCAACCTTATTAATTAAATAATCTGATATGGAAATCATACGACCTTTCTCTTACCCTCGATTTCCATACTATAAAACAGATTGCAGAATAAGGGCTAAGATAGCAAGTACTGTTTATTTCCGTGCTGTATATAAATATAAACTTACGTTAAAAAAAAATTCAAACTAGGATTAGAAACAATTTTATTTTGCAAATAATTCTGTGTCAGAAGGAACTACCGCCCCCTCAACCTCCTGTAATACCAGCATTTTATATAGAATTCAAGTCTCTTATGAAATTTAAAAGTTTATTGACATTTTTCAGAGAACTTCCACACACATATTTAAAAAAAAAGCGCGAAAAATTTTACTTAAAAAAAAGACTTAATCTACCGTATATGTACGAGGAATAAATTTTCATTTCGATGAACTTTTTGGGGGCATGGTGATAACAGACACACAGACAGAAACACAGACCAATCGCTAAAAAGGTTTTTCGGATTCAGGATTTTCAAAACGTGTAAATATAACAAAAAGTCAGTTTTGAAAAATTGACCCAAAAGCAATATTTTCTATACCTTCTATACCCTATGAGTGCGAAAAAGTTGAAAAAACAAAGAAAAGCGTTAATATAAAATGTGTGCATATATATAGAATGAATGTTTGTATACACATAATGTAGAGTGTATTTTTTCAAATCAAAATTCCAGTTCTAATACTTTTTAGTGAATATATTATAACATAAGAAAATATTGAATGCTGAGCAAAAAAATGATTTAAATTAATAAAATATACATTAAATGCTTATTAAACATATATTCTGACATGTTGCAAAATGAATGGTGTTACAAAACTAAACCCTTTCATTTCTTTTCCTTTTTAGTTAAAATAAAAACCTTATAACACAATGAAAAAGTGTATATTGATAATGATGAAAGTAAGGTTATTTACTACACAGAACACCCTGAACCCAGAACACCTGGTAAACAGAACGCCTGGAACCCAGTTGTCCACTGTAGTTATTTTCCCCTACTGTAAGCGGTATTTTACAAAGCATCGTTTGTTTTCAAAACAACACCACCAACGTTGACATATCGAAAAGGTGTGGGAAAACATTTTTCTTTGACGCACAGACAACAGAGCCATTGGCGTCGTTGAAATTTCTAGAGAAATACAACCTGCATTTTTAGAAATTAGAATGACTAAACTGTAAGTTTCAGAGAAACAAATTGAAATATTTTAACATCTGTTAAAAATATAAATTTGATGGCAATTATTAAAATATTAGTTTTATAAGCCAATTAACATAGTTAAAAAAGTGTCCCACTACTGTGAGGAAGGTATTGTAATCATGTCAAAAATCCGAATTTGAGATTTTGATGTTTCTATATGTTTCGAGGTCCCTTGAGTCCGTTTCCACTATTTTTACGATGATGTATGTATGTGTGTGTGTGTGTGTGTGTGTGTGTATGTATGTAAGTGTGTATGTCTGTGAGTGAACACGCTAGCATCTAAACGCTTTGTTCGAATGAGCTGAAAGTTGGTACGTATATTGCAAGTCACCATAGTACGAACCCTATTGATTTTGGTGAATCTGGCACTTGTAGTTTTTTTACAGGGACACCAGGAAAAATTCTTTATCATTATGGCCTATGGGGCCAAATTTTTAAAAGTGCGATAGCGTCTAAACGCTTTATTAATCTGAGCAAAAAAATTGTACACATGTTATAGGTCACATTGCACCAACTGTATAGATTTTGGTGAATTCAGCACTTACAGTTTTTTTTACAGGGACACAAAGAAAAATTCTTTATCATTATGACCTATGGGACCAAATCTTTAAAAGTGCGATAGCATCTAAAAGCCTTATTCAATTGAACTGAAAATTTATATAAATATTATAGATCACTGTCGCACTAACTATAAGCATTTAGGTGAATCTAGCATTTATAGGTTTTTACAGGGACACAACGAAAAATTCTTTATCATTATGATCTATGGGCTCAAAGTTCAGTAGTGTTAAATAAAACATCGTGTAATATAGGGAGAAAAATACTCAAACACTCTATTATGTTTTTCTCTCTTTTGTTTGTTTAACAACTCCTCTTTCTTTACTTTTTCTACAAAACTGTTAATTACTCAACGTTCAGAAAGTCAAGTGGAATCACTCCAGATTTTTTCATATGCATGAGCAAATTTAATATTTTATAATTTTTTATTTTTCGCGTGAAAGCCCATTTCATGTTTAAAAGAATAAAAATTAATTAATTAATTTTTTTTTTGGCAACAATTATAAATGTTCAATTTTGAATTTATTACCAGGTTATCATTTCATATTTCAATTAATTAAAAAAAAAAAAATCTAATCAAAACTTCGTTACAAATAAGGTATCAAATGAAAGAAGCAATTTTTCTGAATCCGTCGTACTAAACAGCTTATCGATCGGACAATTAGATTCTTTAAAATTAACTAAAGTGTGAAAGGCAACTTGCTACAAAGATGAGTACGAACCGGAATCGTCATCTCACTTGCAAATTATATAAATAGATTTATATTTATTTATTTATTTTTTGCCTACTAATGGTCAAGAGATTCCGCTCTCGAAGCAGATAAACGGGAAAGGGAAGCAAATAAACAGGATCCGAGATCGCATTCGTCAACGTAGTTGTCCAGAGTTTTATACGGTTTTCTCTAAATTATGGTAGTAGTTGTTAGGAAATATTATTTACTGTGGATATTCAATTTTTTTTTTTTTTTTTTTTTTTTAAGATTTTACATTTTAAAAATTAATTATTTTTAAAGCCAAAAAATGATCTATATATTAATACGCAAACATGAAATTTGTCGTACACTTTTAATTAATTAGGGTAGTAGAGGCTTGAAAGTGGTGTCGTTCGAAAGGTATAAAATTAATGTGAGGGTTTTATTATTATCATTATTATTATTCACATTCTCTTATGATTTCGAGAAGGTATTTAAAAGTGCATTTATTTTTTATGCACTTTTTCTTTTCAGCACATATTTGTTTGTATTGAAAATTCCTAAAAAAGAAAGTTGTTAAATCTGGCAATTTATTATAATTCAAATAATACAGACACAGTAATTTATATAGATGTAGCATCTCTATATATTCTCGACTACAGGTTTTCTATTTTTCATTCAGAGAAGTCAGTCATTATAGTGATAGAAATGCATATTGGGTGAATGAGTGGTAGATCTTAATTTTATAGGTACTATTGAACATATACGCAAATTAAAAACGAATTTGATTCATAAAAGTTCTTTTTTTTTTTTTTTTTTTTTTTTGTCATTTGCGTCATTTCTTATTTGAAAATATTAATTTGGGGTTAAAGTAATGCATTTCAATTAATCGACTAATTATTATTTTTTTTATTTTTAAATACAGTTTTATATTACTATATCGGTACGACTATAGTATTTCCCCACAGCTGAATTTGGCGATTTTTCTTTGGCGCCGATTTGAACGATAACGATGTCGTTCTGAACTGTTTGCGATATAATATGGCAGCCTGCATGCTATTTATTGTGGATTTATGATTTTATGATTTAGAATTTAGCTTATGATTTTATCATTTATGCTATATGATTTATGATTTTTACATTTATGATTTAGCCATAATCGCCAAATTCAGCTGTGGGGAAATACTAAAGTTGTTCCACTATATCTTATGCACATATAAGGAGGAAGTGTAAGATTCGGAAAAATAGCTTTTTAGCAATAATTTTGTTCCGGGGATTATTTTTACATACTTGGAACAAATTGTTCAATAATAATAATAACAATAATAAAATCGCCACAGACATACACACACACACAAAAAAAAAAAAAAAAAACTTTGAGTTAGAAAATCCGCCTATACTTTATTTCTAAAGGTTTTAAAATGCGTAAAAGCATTATTATCTACTTATCAGTACAAGTATAAATAAATGACAAGTTTACGCCCTTCTTTCCTTTCACCCCGATTCGAAAATGACTGTGACTGTTTATTGAGATTACTATAGAATTTGGGGTATTTGGCATACATACTCTTTGCGATAGCAAAACACGCCAAACACCCACTGAGCTAGAGAAGCTCAGTGCATACACAACGCCTATGGAAAATACAGGAAAAATAAAATATAATAGTTAACATTCTTACCTGAAACAAGCCTCGAAAATATAATATAAATCGGCGAAATTTATTGAAAACCATTGTTACAACAATCCGTTCACGAGCAGCAAAATAGCAAAAGATACTAGACAAGCACAAGACACAAACCAAACCACTCCTCTACTGAACGCTGAACTGAACAACTGATTGATAAGATTTATACAGCGGAACTCCCCTCCCCCTTACTTTATACGAGTGAAAATTAGAGGGACGTCGAATATTCCCTCAAATAGCAAAAAATCCCTATATCAGGGCAGGCTTTACAAAGGTAGCATGACCTAAGCAATAACCGGTCAGCAGGAGTAAAGGGGGACGATACTGATCAGCAGACGTAAAGCACTCTGATCTGATTTATCCAGGAATAATGTAACAAATGAAATTTCTTTCACTATAATTTTTCGAAACTGGATGGCAGATAATGTATAAATGGAAGCGAGTATTTAACACAATTAGTTGAAATAATTTATTTTTAAACAAATTGTGTTTAAAGTTTAGATAGCTTTTAGTGGATATGCGGCGCATGCCTATCATACCCAGAGAATACATCACTGATATATATATATACAGTAAAACCTCTCTAAGTTGGACACCTACGGTTCCAAGAAAAAGTGTCCAACTTAAAGGGGTTAGACATAATGTTAATGGATACATTCCGTTCCGAGAAAAAGCGTCCAACTTAGAGGGGTGTCCAACTTGAGAGGTATCACTGTATATATATAAATATATATTACCCGCCGTTTATTAAAATCACATTCGTGCAGAGCCAAAGTGATTTTATTAAGTGGCTGATTTTTATATCCCGCGAACGTTTCTGCATTGAAGAAAAGAGTATATTACTTCTCTGATTTTGGAAAAAAAAAAAAAAAAATCGAAAAGTAACAGTTAATGAAATTAATAAACAATAATTATTAAATTTTGGCAGATAACTAATTAATTGTTCCTCGGGAAAAAATAAATTAAATACATCCCTGATGCCCTTTGCTTTGAGCAAAATCATAGCTATTTTGCTAACAGGTCACAATTTTCTTTAAAATTTAAAATCTTTCCCTTTAAACCTTGCTTTTTAGTTATTTCAAAATAAGAAATTCTTTTTACTTTCTGTTACCCATAGGGTCGAGAAAGTATTGTTTTAGGGTCAATTTTTTGAACGTGAGTTTTTGTTATATTTACATGTTCTGAGGTCCCCTGAATACGAAAATCATGTTTCTAAAGAATGGTCTGTGTGGATGGATGTCTGTGTGTCTGTTATCAGCATATCTCAAGAACAAATAGTAGCAGAAATTCCAAACTCAGTATTCTAAATGTGTATCATATAGGGATGCTACAGTAAGCTTTTCGTTCAGATGAAGCAAATGGATCGTGTACAGGGACACTCAAAAGTATTCAAATACATTACGTCTATGGGGGAAATTGCAGGTAAGTAGAGTTTAACATCTATAGACTGCACTAAACCAAATGAAACGAATATATATCGCTGCTAAGCTTTGATTGAGCTTTGCTGCGTCACTCAAAAAACTATGATTTTTTGTAATAGAGATAGTCAACTGGGAAAAAAAAAAAAAAAAAAAAAAAAAAAAAATGTGTATGTAGGAGCCCCCGCCTCTCCCCCTGCGGGGGAGGGGGAAGTAAATTTTAAAGATTTTGAATGTAAATTATAAAGACTTTTAATGTGTGACGGCTACTGGTGCATATTTTGAACGTTTAACCAGTGTTCGTCACCCCTGACGAACACTGGTGTTTTAACATTTTTAATAACTGGGTAACTTTTTTGATTACAAATACTATATTTTTGTTTAGAATTATGATGGTATACTTTTTACTTTAATTGGACTATCGGCACCAGTAGTCGTCAGGGGTATTCGCAAATGTAAACAAATGTATTTTAACCCCAAGAACGTGACCTGCATTACAATTACACTTGTAACTTTTGTATAGCTTGTTTAAACTAGTTGGGATAGGTGGACTCTGCTCAGTTCCCCATCATATATAGGTTCTCATAAATTTCTAGTGCGGGACATATTATAATCATGTTAAAAGAAATGAATTTTACCAACGCTTGATACAGTGACAGAATGAAATCCCCGCCTAATAGGCTATCCACCGTACACTTCGATATATTTATCTTATTTTAATCTATTAATTCATTTTATCAGGGTCGATTCCGTTGTTTAGTTTTCATGCTACTATTTCCAATGCAATAATTCACAGATTCATATTTATATGAAAAATTTGCAATTTCGTTATGTTGATAAAATCGTAAATTACGAATAATTTACGAAATTTTACTATTAGAATATTTGTATTCAATCATGTTCAAACAAATGTCATAAATGTAATTTTTAAGTTGTCTAATGTTTTATGATCCTCAAAATGGAAGTTTATGCTCAATTTTGACTTTTTCTGGCATGTCATGTAAATCGTAAATTCCAAATAACTTACGAATTTTTTAAATTGGAAAAATCATAGCCTATGATATTCATGCAAGTATCCTAAATAATATTTCGAAAGTGGTTTGACATCTTTACGATGAAAATATCCCTCAAGATTGACGTTTATGTGAAGTTTGACTCTATTCTGCCATGTTAAGAAATTCGTAAATTTCCAATAACTTACGAAATTTTTATATTGGAAAATCCATAGTCATTAATATTCATGCCAGTGTCTTAAATAATATTTCAAAAGTAGTCCGACATCTTTACGGTGAAAATATCGCTCAAAATTGACGTTTATGTAAAAATTTTCCCTATACTGCCATGTTAAGAAATTCGTAAATTTCCAATAACTTGCGAAATTTTCAAAGTAGCATATTTATAGTTACTGGTGTTCATTCCGGCATCAAAACTGATATTTTAAAACTGGTCTGACATTTTTACAGTAAAAAGTTTCCATTTAATGCACGTTTAAGTGAATTTTTGTCCTATTCTCCCAAGTTAAGAAAATCGTAAATTTCTAATAACTTACGAAGTTTTTTAATTCGAATGTTCCAAATGAATAGGGTTCTTGCCAGTATCGAAAGTAATATTTTAAAACTGATCTGACCTCTCTGCGATCATTTGTTCGTGAGATATCGTGTAAACAGACTAACAAAGTAACGGACTAACACACTAACGGACAAAATATTTTATTTTTCACTTGTAGGGGCTGATTTAATTATAATTAAACCAGCCCCTACAACTTATGTGTTAATTTGATCTGATCTTTAGTTGAAGGTTTTCTCAGTGTTAATTTACGCTTTTGGGCTGCTTTTTGTGCTTTTTATTTCTTCATCAGGACATTTCTCCTCAATAATTAAATCATGCGAATCAGTACAGTTTAATGACTCATTATTATCCTGAACCTTTCTATTTTAGTTCCCCATCATACTATAGGTATGGGGAACTTAGGTAATCGTGAAAATTTTCGACCTCGGTTTTTTGACTTTTCTACACGTTTTCAGGTGTGAGGAATCCGAAAATGACAAAATTTCTATGGTGTCTGTCTGTAGGGTAGGGTGTCTGTTAGTGTGTTAGTGTGTTAGTCCGTTAGTTTGTTAGTCTGTTTACACGATATCTCCCGAACAAATGATCGCATAGAGGTCAGATCAGTTTTAAAATATTACTTTCGATACTGGCAAGAACCCTATTTATTTGGAACATTCGAAATAAAAAACTTCGCAAGTTATTAGAAATTTACGATTTTCTTAACATGGGAGAACAGGACAAAAATTCACTTAAACGTGCATTAAATGGAAACTTTTTACTGTAAAAATGTCAGACCAGTTTTAAAATATCGGTTTTGATGCCGGAATGAACATCAGTAACTATAAATATGCTACTTTGAAAATTTCGCAAGTTATTGGAAATTTACGAATTTCTTAACATGGCAGTATAGGGTAAAATTTCACATGAACGTCAGTTTTGAGCGATATTTTCATGGTAAAGATGTCAGACTACTTTTGAAATATTATTTAGGACACTGGCATGAATATTAATGACTATGAATTTTCCAATATAAAAATTTCGTGAGTTATTGGAAATTTACGAATTTCTTAACATGGCAGTATAGGGCAAAATTTCACATAAACGTCAATTTTGAGGGATATTTTCATCGTAAAGATGTCAAACCACTTTCGAAATATTATTTAGGATACTGGCATGAATATCATAGACTATGGTTTTTCCATTTTAAAAAATTCGTAAGTTATTTGGAATTTACGATTTACTTAACATGTCAGAATACAGCAAAATTGAGCATAAATTTCCATTTTGAGGATCCTAAATACATTAGACAACTTCAAAATTACATTTATGATATTTGTTTGAACATGATTGAATACAAATATTCTAATAGGAAAATTTCGTAAATTATTCGTAATTTACGATTTTATCAACATATCGAAATTGTAAATTTTTCATACAAATATGAATTTTGAGGATTATTGCATTGGAAACAGTAGCATGAAAACTAAACAACGGAATTGACCCTGATAAAATAAATTAATAGATTAGAATGAGATAAATATATCGAAGTGAACGGTGGATAGCCTATTAGGCGGGGATTTCGTTCTGTCACTGTACCAAGCTTTGGTCAAATTCATTTCTTTTAACATGGTTATAATACGTCTCGCACTAGAAATTTATGAGAACATATATATGATGGGGAACTGAGCAGAGTCCACCTATGCCAACTAGTTTACTATTAATAAGCAAGCAAACAGATGGGATATGCGTACACATATTACCTTTAATAGAGTTATCAAAGCACGTGCATTGATAATTATGGAAGCATTTGTTGCACAACTAGCAGATCACAGGACATTCTGACTTACACATAGATCCTTCAGACACTGTATACAATTCACCAATTATTGAAGATGACTTTACTAAATAGATATCATTTGCTTCAAAAATCTCCAATTTTGTCGTTGTACTAACACATATTTGCCAACATCCTAATTAATATTCCATAGTGTTGTTAGTCTCTTTTTTTTTTTTTTCACACCAGTAAATTTTTAGAGAAATAGTCTCCAAATGCAATTACGATTAAGTAAAAAGGTAATAACTCTAAAATGATACTGGTGTGAAAAAGAAGGCGGGGCTAATAATACTACGAAATATTAATTAGTATGATCGCAAGTATGTATTAACACTATGTCTATTTCTTAACACCTTCGCGACCGCATGTTTTCCTCTTTTTGACAGCAAGGTCCGCCTGTGGGCGTTATTCTTCCAAGTTACAATATTTTAGAACAAAATTTTCTACATTCAGATTCATATTACAAATGGATATACAATGTAATTACACTCTTTCTAATCAAAGTATTTATATACATAGTATGTACTTGACCCAAGCAAACTAGGAAGACTTTACAAATTTATTAACACTTTCGTGACCGCATGCTTTTGTCTTTTTGAGAGTAAGGCCCGCCTGTTTTCGTTATTTTCCCGAGATACAACATTTCAGGACAAAATTTTCTGTATTCACATTTATATTACAAATGGATATACATTATAATTATATTATTTTTAACCAAAGTAGTTGCATCCGTACATTTATATTACAAATGGATATACATTATAATTATATTATATTTAACCAAAGTAGTTGCATCCATATTGTGTATATTTTTAAGAAATAAATGACATACAAATTGCAAAAGAAACACCCACTGGCGGAATTACTGATTTTCAAATGGCGTGAATCTACGTCAGCGGTCGCGAAAGTGTTAAGATTGCTTGTTTTGAAGATACTTTTCCTTTTAATAAATAGACGACTCCTTCAAGTTGTTTATCTCCTTATATTATTAAAATCTGTACGCATCTGTCTTTCTGTCTGTCTGTGAGAAATGCTTGTGCGCGCTAAAGCTCCGGCACTAATGGTCGCATCGCCTCGAAACTTTTGTCGACAGACGCAGAATTTCTTCATCTCGACATCGCGATAATTCGCTAAGCAATGCGACCCTAATTAGCGGAGATATTAATTAAAACGTTGAGCTATGTCGATCGAAAAATGAGAATTCACGGCTATTTTCTTAAAAAGAGACATTCTTACGGAAAAAGTGGAAAATAAATTAGAAATATCAGTCGTATCGTTACAAATGTGGTATCAAATGAAAGGGCCGATTTTTCTCAATCCGATTGTTTAAACGGCTTATCCATCGGACAATTAGATTTTTTAAAATTAACTAAACTTAAAAAAAATGGTGGCAACAAATCAAAAGAATTTTAATATCGCAGGCGATCGTCTATAGTCTTGAACGGAAAGAAACACATCTGGTATTTAATGAGGTCACGTGTTTTGGTACTGCGATTAAAAATTGCAATTTTGAAAAGGCTTCAGTTTTTCAATGTCGCACGCTAAACTTGGTATACAGACCTAACATCACAAGACAGCCTTGCAGTTCAAATTTCACCGATTTTGGAAAAAATTTACATTCTAATTGGAAATTAAATTTTATTCTAATACGCGTATTTTAAATTCTAATTATGATTAAATTATTTTAATACATCATTCGAAAGATATTTTAAAGTTCTTTTATATTATCGAAAGTTTACACCAGATTTACACGTTTCGAGGTGTCCTGAATCAGTTTTCTTTTGTATCTCAGCTATTAATTAAAATAATTTCATAAGTAATACATCAATAGAAAGCTTTTTTAATTTGGAATCGAACAGTGGAATACCGAAATTTCTACCGCCAGGTGGCGCTGAAATATTTTCAAATTTCAATATTTCAATTTCTAATTATGATTAAATTATTTTTAATACATCATTTGAAACATATTTTAAAGTTATTTTATATTACCGAAAGTGTTCACCAGATTTACACGTTTTGAGGTGTCTTGATTAGGTTTTCTTTTGCATCTCAGCTAATTGAGTTAGACCGTTCAAAATTGGTATACGTAGATTAATTAGGAGGGGCGGAAAGGGTGGGGAAGAAATAGGCGTGCACCGCGCGCGTATTCCTTAACTTGTGCGCGCGCAGCGCTCACGGAACTGCGCGGCCGAAGGCAGTGGGGACCCAGTCCGACTTTTACCCAGATGAAAAATGATTTATTTTATTTTATTTTCTTAAGAATAAAAATTTGATTTGAGAAGGAATAAGTGCGCGCAGCGTGCATAGGTTTGCGCTGCCGAAGACAGTGGGGACCCAGTGTGAGTTTTTACCCGATCAGAAATGATTTTTTTTAGGGGGCACGAGGGGTCAGGGAAGGAATACGCGCACGCAGCGCATGTATCCCTTAAATTGTGCTCGCACAGCGCGCATGGGACTGCGCTGCCGAAGGCAGTGGGGACACGGTGTAAGTTTTTACCCGATCAGAAATGATTTTTTTAGGGGGCACGAAGGGTCAGAGAAGGAATACGCGCGCGCAGCGCGCACGTGACTTAGCTGCCGTAGGCAGTGGGGACCCGATCCGACTTTGTACCCAATGAGAAATGATTTTTTAAATTTTCTTTTCTTAAGAATAAAAATTTAACTTGAGAAGGAATATGTGCGCGCGCAGCGCGCATGGGTCTGCGCTGCCGAAGGCAGTGGGGACCCGTTGTGAGTTTTTACTCGATCAGAAATGATTTTTTTTAGGGGCACGAAGGGCCAGGGAAGGAATATGCGCGCGCAGCGCGTGTATCCCTTAAGTTTTGCGCAGCGCGCACGGGACTACGCTGCCAACGGCAGTGGGGACCCGGAACGACTTTTTACCCAATCAGAAATGATTTTTTTTTTTTTTTTCTCTTTTCTTAACACTTAAAGTTACTGTTAGTGATTCATTTGAAAATACTGACCCGCTATCGGGCGAAGCTCGCTAGTCATTTATGAATTTCTGAAGTGCATGAATTGCCTTGACTAATCTTTTTACATTTTTTCCATCCAAATAATTATATTTGATGGTTCCACGCAGCCTTTCCATTGACATCTACATCGACATATTTGTATTTATTCCCAGACCTTTTCGAAAACAGTATGCCCATTTCTCACATTGATTGAAATGATATTTTTTGACGTACTCTGCGAATTGGAACTCAGTTGAGTGTTCCAATTGCGAAATAAATTCTTCGAGCGTCCTTTTGCATGCTGATGAATCTGTTTCATGCATAATGAATCATAATTCTTTATAAACTGCTACTTGTTTTTCTCGATTTTCGATATATTTTAAATTCTTTCGCCATGCCTGTTCTACATGCCAGGTAAGCCCTAATCGAAATTCTTAAGTCTTATTCCAAGCATTATAAAACAAATTTTCCATATCTGACAAGAATAGTTTAACTTCAATATTTTGTCCTTGTTCTTTAACTTTCATTAAAACATATTCCGATGTATTTTGATCCTATTTATTGGAAAAGGTACAATACACAGGAAAACCTTAACATTTATTATCTATAACTAAAATAGTGGTCAAAAATTGGTCCCATGATCTCAGTCCATGCACACAATGTTATTCTCAAACTTTTCAAATATATCACTGTGGGCTGAATTTGACAATACTTATCAGGACCACTTACATTTTTCCCCCACGTGTCGACACTAATGGCATCATTAGTATGATACATGTAGTCCCTCTTTTTTTTTTTTAACTATACGAGGTTGCAATGTCTTTCTTGCCTAGTTAACAAATGAATTTTGTACTTCATCTAAAATTGTTTGCATGGGCATATTTTGAGACAACTTTAAAGCTAATGATTTTCTGTAATTTTTTCTTAATCGAAGTAGGCCCAATTCCATTTCATGACCAACATGTGTTTCAATATATTTCACTTCAACATGGCCATCTATGAATTGTTTAGCAGTAACTTTGGCAGGACATCCAGCATTAATTTTATTTGAGCCCATCAACATTAAATGATGACGTCCCATACCACTGGGTTTAAAGTTACCACTTTCCATGACAATAATATGTAGTTATTCAAGCAACAGAACTTCTATTCTCTGTTCCTCTGTGTTGAACAAATTTACAAATTTTGAAATTTTCTTCTTTTGATTTCCAAACGGAAAGTTCTTCCTTGTTTTTAAATGTCAACTCTTCTTCCTCAATCTGTATGTCATGTTCCATTTCAATATGGCAATTTAATTCATCTGCATGTTTCAATACAGTGACATATAATGGACATTTTATTGTTTCTTTCTCACAAATCTCTTGTTTCTGAACGTTTTCAAATGTCGGTTTAAATTAAATTAAAAAAAAAAAATATTTATCATAAAAAGTGCATATGAATGCACTTTCTTCCATTTTGTCTTAATAGGGGGAAAAAAATATCGTACCAGAATTGCATCACTCAGTTCAATTAAAAAAAAAAAAAAAAAAAAAAAGAATGGGTAATTATAATTAATAATAAAAATTTAGATAGAAACAAAGGAAAAAGTATAGAATTAATAGTGAGAAAACGATGACACCAAAAAATTTCTCTCTCAATAATAAGTAGAAATTCTTCTCTGAACTTGAGCATGCGCAAACTGAAAGGAAGTCCGCTGTCGCAAACCGTAAACGTCTTGAGCACAACGATTCACGTACACTTAGTCAGTGATGCCAGATTGGGGATTTTGTCCCCATTTTGGGGATTTTTGAGGCGTCTGGGGACAATTTTGGGGACCGAATGTTTGTGGGGACTTTTTTGGGGAATTCTAAAATTTTTGGGGACAAATCTGGGGAATTCTTCAACTTTCTGTCAATGTTGGCAATGTAATGATTTATCCCTACGATCAGGGATTTTCAATAGCTTTATTGTTATTTGGGGATTTTTTCAAAAATTGCCTTCATTTGGGGAAAAATCTGCTCTTAAATCCATTCAAATCTGCTTGATATTTCTTTTTGAAAAAATTTTTATTTTCCCTTTTTAGTAGAAATTAAGTTGGGGATTTTTTTGAAAAAAACCCCTGATTTGGGGAAATTTTAAGACCTATTTGGGGAAATAATTTTCGACCATCTGGCATCACTGCACTTAGTTTAAGATCGACTTGGTCTTCTGACTTCAAAGTCGATGACCAATCTGTTAAATCAGTTGAGATCTACCTACGGCTGTATAACCCGGGATGGCATCTAATAAGCATTTAAAACATAATTTTATAATAATTCTGGTTTCAAAGTGACTTTAATTCTTTGATTGCATTGTACATATAATTTAGATAATTTAAAGAGATTAAATTTCACTTCAACTATGTTGGTTCTTCTTTTCCTGTTTATTTAAATTTGTCGTAATAGAATATTTTAACACGATTTCTCTTACAATCTAGTTTGTATTGTGTCTTTAACTTACAATATTAATGATAAAAAACTTCTATTTTATTTGAATATTTCTACAGTATTATTCGAAAATTAAATAGAGAGCTGTAAAGATGAAATCATAATTTGTTACTAATTAATTAATTTTAATGTCATTATCTTAGTTATCATTCTGTAGAAATTATGAAAAAAAAAAAGTAATTAAAAAAAAAAAAAACGATTTTTGTGTTTTATGTTTTTATTCGTATTAACTCTTAAAAGACGAATATTTAGACAGAGGCAATGACTGCAGTTAGAATTTTATAACAACTATTTGTGAAGAGTTTTCCTGTTTAATTAAAATGGCCACTAAATTTATATTAAATATGTTTAAAAAATAAATAAATCAGAAAGATCGGTTTGAAAATTAAACCAATATGTAGGTTTATGTCTAAAAGAAAATTCTGTACTTTTGTATTCAAATAATTATAATAGCAATATTTAGTTTGGCACTATTATTATTAAAAAAAAAAAAGCTGTATTTTTGATTTATTGTATTTACCTGGGAACTACCCTCTCCCATTCATTCTCTCCGGGGGCGTTGCCAGGGTTTCTTTCATGAGGAGCTGAGAATTCAAGAGTAAATGTAACATCGAAAACGAAAGCAACTATTTTTCAATAACTCTATTTTGTAATTTGTTCTTTCTTTCCTTCACTCAAACGTGATTGTCCTTAAAAATTTGTGCAGAAATACGAAGGAAATAGTAAAAATAATCCATAATTTAATATAAGTTCGAAATATAATTTCGGTAGGGCCTGCCCATCGGAACATACATGGTTACGCCCCTGATTACTTGCTTAACCCCTTAACCCTTTGCGACGCAAGACAATTCGGATCTTTTAAATTATACTGCCACCGGAATTCCTGAACTGAATTAAACTAAAATAAATTTTAAATTTTAAGGCTAAAAAACCCGGCCTATTCTGATATGTTATAAACGTAAATTTTTGCTAAAAAATTTCCGGGATGAATAGCGAGGACGCAAAATTTAAGAACCAGTTGCAAAAATTCATCCCGGAAATTTTTTAGCAAAAATTTACGTTTATAACATATCAGAATAGGCCGGTTTTTTTAGCCTTAAAATTTAAAATTTATTTTAGTTTAATTCAGTTCAAGAATTCTGGTGGCAGTATAATTTAAAAGATCCGAATTGTCTTGCGCCGCAAAGGGTTAACACTTTCGCGACAGCATGTTTTTGTCTTTTTGACAGAAAGTTTCCCCTGTGGGCGTTATTCTTTCAAGATACATTATTTCAGAATAAGGTTTTCTGTATATATATTTATATTATATATGAATATGTGTATTACCCTAACAACACATTGTCTCCAAATGACATACTCAGGATGTCCTATGGATGAGGTATTTGGAATCATAGTATTTTGATTGGAAAATATGAATATAGGGAAAATACTTAAGAAATAAATAGCACATACAAATTGCAGAAGAAACGCCCACTGGCGGAGTTACTATACAGATTTCCAAATAACATGAATCTACGTCAGCGGTCCCGAAAGTGTTCAAAATCTGCCACAAACTTGTAGAAGTGAATCTTGTACGGTTATACTTGTCTTACTCTCTTTATGAAAATATTACTAATGAAAATTTATTTCTTGAAAGTTCATCAATTTATTCAATTTGAAATTTAAAAAAAAATTTGACATTTGGCACATTTCAAATATTTAAGTACCACTATACCTTTGTAAATGCAGGATTTTTTTTTTTTTTTTAGAAATTAATTAGAAAATTATTCTATCCTGTTACTGTTTAACAAATACACAAATTTATCTATTAATTTGGCGAGGTAATTAATAATTAAGAAAACAGTTTTTTTTTTTTTTTTTTTTTTTTTTTTCAACAACATATATTGATACATGCCTAATTTTTCTCTCCTGGTCACATAGTTCGGCCAAAAATATTTATTTTTGCAATATATTTTTTCGTTATAAGATATTTAGTAAAATTTGTTCTATTTTAACTTAAATCTAAGGGAGGAGGTAATTGGATAATAAATGTGTTTATAAATATAATAAAACTGTTGCAATATATAAATTATATATCTATATACTTCTTACTAAATGTCTTTCTCTTGTAAAATGTGTTCCATTTGACCACCACAATATATATATATATATATATACATTTAACCACTTATCTGCCGATGAAAATTTACAAGAGATTCGCTTTCAACTCTGAAATGTGTAAGTCTTTCAAAAACACTGTCAAGATCATTTTCAAGCTTATTTTATTGCACTCTTAAACCGAAGCAGTAGTTTTCCTCGTAGCAGTGCAGTAAAAAAAGTTCGTACTTCGAAAAAACGCATATATACGCCAGGGGCAGTTAACAGAGAGCCAACAGGTCTTGGTTGAATATTTGATGATTATTTAGACTAGTGCTTTCAGACATTTTATTAATTTTTTTATTTCACTTCTTATCGGTGACGATCGAACTCACAACCTTCGGGTTCGTAGTTGCGTACTCCGACCACAGAGCCAACGGCATACTTGCCAACCATCTAATTATGAACCGTACAAATTTTAATACCCGCCTTTTTTTATCACACCAATAATATTTTAGAGTAATTTTAGTCTTATTTAATCGTAACATTTGGAGAGAATAACTCTAAAAATATAGTGGTGTGAGAAAAGGGGCATTTTTTCAGGAAGCGTTAACAATTGTACGGTTATTAATATTATGGACTAGCGTCTCGCCGCAGCGCCGGCTCCCTAAAAAAAATGCTAACTGAGCATGCGTACAGACTTTGCAAGTTATTGGATTCAAACAAGTGACACAGAGTTTGGCGAGGCATCACACTTTTGGCAGATTTTCCTAATATATGCATATTCCTTTAATACAAACATGTTTCAAATAACAAAAACTTTCCCCACCCCTATTTTTTTTTTTTTTTTTACAGTAACTTTTTATTTACAGTATTTTTAGGAAAATTAATAGATAATTAAAAAAAATTTAACTAAAAAAAAAAAAAAAAGAAACTGCCATTTTCTTTTAAATAACTTTAATACAGATTTAAATTTATTGCATTTTTTTTTTTTTTTTTTTTTTTAATCTCTTATACAGTTTATTTTTTATTTTTTACTAAGCTTAGATAAAAAAAATTAAATTAAATTAATAAACTTGCATTACAATACAAATTTAAAATATGTAAAATATTTATTTTATGTTTAAATAGTAAACGAAAATTATATTATTTAAATTTTAATTATAATTTAAACTTGTTTAAATTTGTTAAATATGTTATTTAAATTACTTCTTTTTAAAATTCCTTTAATGCAAAGATCCCCCCTCCCCTCTAAATATTTCTTTACATAATTTATTACTATAACTGCAATTTATGAATTAATAGACTACAAAGAGAATTTAAAAAATAGACCAGGTAAAATGTTTTATTAAAAAATAACTTTTTTTTTAGGAAAATTAATAGATAATTAAAAAAAAATCTCTAAAAACGAAACTGCCATTTACTTAAAATATCTTCAACACAAATTTAAATTTATTGCATTTCTTTTCTCTCTTTTTTTTTTTTTTTTTTTTTTCAATCTATTAAACAGTTTATTTTATTTTACTTAGCTTAAAAAAAAAAAAATGTGGATTGCAAATAAAAAATTATAATAGAATTTTTAATTCTGTAAAACTTTTATTTTTATGTTTAAATAGTAAACAATACTTATTTCATTTAAATTTTAATTAATATTTCAACTTGTTTAAATTTGTTAAATATATTTCTTTACAAAATTCCTTTAATGCAAAGATGTTTCAAAAAACAAAAACACCCCCCCCCCCCCTAAATATTTCTTTCCATATTTTATTAAAATAACTGCAATTTATTAATTAATACACTACATAGAGAATTTAAAAAATAGACCAGGTAAAAAAGTTTTATTAAAAAACAGATTTTTTTTTTTTTTTTTTGGTTAGGAAAATTAATAGATAATTTAAAAAAAGGGGGGGAAGGTAAAAAAAAATTATTTAAAAACGAAACTGCCTTTTCCTTGAAATATCTTCAATACAGGTTTAAAGTTTTTGCCTTTCTTTTTTTTATGTATTATACAGTTTGTTTTATTTTACTTAGTTAAAAAAAAAAAAAAAAAAAAAAAAAAAACTTGGATTACAATAAAAATTTTAAATAGAATTTTTATGTTTAAATAGTAAAAAAAAAAAAAAAAAAAAAAAAAAAAAATATATTTTATTTTAATTTTAATTATTATTTAAACTTTTTAAATTTATTAAATATTTTATTTACATTACTTCTTTTTAAAATTTAAAAAATTAAACATTTATGAATGCATTTTTAAGGAAGTTTAGTACTTTATCTTGGTGCTCAGAGCAGGGACCCCAGGTTCCCGTGCTATAGTCAGACTTTGACTACAGACGAAAATTTGTTGCCAAAACCTTTTTTAAATTTTTATTTATAGATAAAAAAAAATACTACCAAAATATCAATTTTAAAAAATCTTTTTAGAATTTGAAATCTGTATTTCAAACAAGTTTCTTATTCTAAATTTATTGCACTGGCAAAGAGATTCTGTCGTCCAAGCTGATAGATGGTAGGCGCTAGGTTTGAATCAGGTACACACTTGTTAACCTAGCTGTGCGAATTTTCCATGGTCTTCTCAGAAACTCGCATTAGAATGTGCTAGGGCACCTTAAAAAGACTGCTCAGAGAACATCTCACTCAGGCATAATCCCACATTCAGAAACAAAATTTTAGATTCTGTAGAAAAGTTGCTTCAATGTGCTGATGCATTCATACTGTACATTTGCCTGTTTTTTTTTTTGGCTGATGATGAGTCATGCTTTATTAAAGTTGAAATAATTATTGAATGCTTTTACAATTTGAGGGGTTTTCTTATTATCCTCATATTAATAAATTAACTTAAATGACTCGCATAAAAATGTTTTTTATTATTATTGTTATTATTATTAATCTTCACAGGAATTAGTATTAAATAAAAAAGAAATGTATAAATAGTTAGGCAATTTGCATTTATGTAAACTGAAAGTGTTTACGCTGTTTTTCATTAAGAGAATTGATATATGCTGTAAAAATAAGTATAAAAAGTGCTCTCTTGTGTGTGTGTGTATATATATATATATATATATATATATATATATACTAGCTGACCCGACAAACGTTGTTTTGCCATACAAATTATTTCTAGAGAATATTTTGCTAGAAAAAAATAACTAACTTATTGTAAGTGTGTAAGGATGTGGTATATAAGTGAAACAGGTATGGAGCGCTGTGAACGGTGACTGTGAATTCCGATTATAACGTAAAAGACATAATTACCGAAATTTTTGCTAATTGCTTCTTGCTACTTGCTACTTGTTATTTAAAACCTCCGCTGAATGTCGAACAGCACAAAATTTTATTTCATACGGCAAATATTTCAATTTATGAGAGAATCTCTGATAGCAACGAATTTCACATAAAAATTCCGTCTTTTTTGAATAAGCTGTAACAATCTGGACCGATTTGATGAAAATTTTTATCAAAAAGTTATTACAATATCTAACATCATTGCATGTACATTTAGCACAATTCAATCAATCGATGCATGTGAGTATGTGTATAGTATGAGCGAGGTGAAATGTAGAGTTCGTATTAAATAAAAACTTAAACTCGTTTTAATTAAAGGTGAAAAAGTTGAAACTCAATTTATTTTATAACAGGTATATTTTTTTAATCTACAAAAACTTAATTTACCGTAATGCCATTGGGTGTACAATATTTTTGGTTAATCCTTGAGGAGTATACACAAACAAATTCGAAGGTTTTCCAACCCTGGAACACGCAACATATAATTGGCCGTGAGAAAAGCACGGATTTTCTAAATCTAAGCCACAAATTAGGACCCCTTTGGTGACTTTAAATATTTTAAGCCATTTTTGCGATGAATTGAAATGGCTATCTCAATTGTGGAACTAAAGATCTTGGCGAGAAGCGTCCGAGCTACCTCGGTGCCAAATTTTCCATACAAAAAATAAATAAATAAAATATCAGTGACATACACACGCACAAAAGTATGGGACCCCTTTGGTGACTTTAAATATTTTAAGCCATTTTTGCGATGAATTAAAATGGCTATCTCAAATGTGGAACTAAAGATCTCGAGAAGCGTCCGAGCTACTTCGGTGCCAAATTTCAAATTTTGCCAAAGGGATCCGATACTAAAAGTGCTCCATACGAAAAATAAATAAATAAAATATAAGAAATTAGCTACACAAATAAATTCGTAGGTTAGGGTGGTTGTTAATCAACGCGCGTGTAAATTTGATAGAAAATTATATAAAATACTCACTCCAATTCCGCACCAAATTTGCAAAATGTATAGTTTTTTATGCACACTTCAAAACTCTTTAAACACTAATTACATTTTGATGTAATATTTCAATTAGGACACTATTTTTTGTATAACAATAATAACACGAAGTTACAAAATATTTTCCTGGATTTGATCGCAGCACCAACTGTCGGGACAAACTGGAATTACAATACAATATACGCAAGCGAAGTGTGACGTCACTGACCGTCAGTGAATGCAAGAAAAAGATTTCCTATGTTAATCTTCCATTGGATTTTTTATAAAAAATTATTAAAAATCGAGGAAAATCATTTCTCGATTTTAATCCCCGTATTTGGGTATAGATATGTATTAGTTATCGTATGCATGTGTTAGATTGAGTTATTTTGCTCTCAAATTGACAAAATTTTAATTTTAAATTTCAAAACTCTGTCTTCCTTGGCGTTTTCTGTATTTGGCGATCAAAAACGTAATATGAAAATATACATGCCAGATGTATATTTTCGTAATATGTATTGTACGAAATTGTTTCATATTATTCTTTACTCGCTTAATATAAGTTGTTGAAATAACCATTATTTTTGAAAGAAATTAAATATGTTCGCCAGATGATATGGCGATATTTTTTTTTCCGCCAAGTTTTGAGATTAAAAATTCAAATTTTATCAATTTTACAGCAAAAACAACTCAATCTAACGCATGCACATGATAACTAATACATATCTATACCCAAATATGGGGATTAAAATCGGGAAATAATTTTCCTCGATATTTAGTAATTTTTTACAAAAACCCAATGGGCGATTAACATAGGAAATATTTTTCTTGCATCCACGGACGGCCAGTGACGTCATCACTTCGCTTGCGTATTATTGAATATTCGATACTACGATCGTAGCGCAGTCTGCCGGATCCAATGTGAAACATTCCAAAATCCACAACAATTTATAAGTGATAAATTAATTAAATAAACAATTTAAATTGGACTGAATTGTAAATCTAAACCATTCTCGAATCCACCTGAAGACACACAAAAAATTTCATTAAACTCGGTCCAGCCGTTTATTAGGAGTTCAGTGACATACACACGCACAAAAGAAATATATATATAAAGATATATTAATCTTTATCTACCATTTTATATTATTGGACCACAAAATTTCTATTTCTGGCATGCACCTTGATATAGCAGATTTTATTTTGTAGCTTTATTATACATATAATTTAGAACATATACATGTAATCAATTCTAAATTTAAAAGCATTTTTCAATTTATTTGAGATAAGTTAAATATGTAAAAAATACTGTAGTATTTTATTTATTATTCCCTCCCCCTTCCGCTCCCCCATAAACATTATTGTAGGAAAATAAGGGTTAGAGGTATTATGGATCAAACAAGCCACATAGGTAAAAAAAAAAAAAAAAAAAAAAACTGAACAGAAATGTGAAAAAAGACAAGGTATTAAGATTATAATACATTATTTCAAGACTTTTACAATCTGATATTGGTTTTATTTCTAACAAATATACATATATGTAATTTTTTTTCACATTTATGTCGTATTACATTAATCAAGATTTTAAATCATATGTTCTTATTCTGATAAAGGGTCTTACTAAGGCAGTGCCGTAAGGGGCAACTGCTTTAGGCTCCTGTGACGTAGCCCATTTCTGGTCAAATCTTTAAGAGAAGAAATATGAGTAATCTGATCACAAGATGAATAAGAAATTAGATTATTCATTATCAATAATTATTAAACAGCTTCCGAAAATAATTCAATTCAATATGAACTACCATACACATCTCACGCATTAACACAAAAAAGTAAACATTCTTACAACTTACAACCCTTCAGAATTGTAGCATTGCATCGCCAAATTACAGCATGCCAAACCTGCCATGGCAATTTATTCAACCTTTTCGTAGGGAGCCGGCGCTGCGGCGAGACGCTAATATGATATGCATAGCTGCCAATATTTTAATTTATTCCGGAGTCATTTTAGCCCCGCCTCTAATTCGTACCACTTATTTCTTCAAAGTAATTTTTTCTGATTTTATGGAAGTTATGTAATGAAGAAGATTTATCTATACAAAAAGTGGTGCGGAATAAAGGCGGGGCTAAAAGTACTCCGGAATAAATTAAAATATTGGCAGCTATGGATATGGTTACAGGGGTCGTACTCTCCGCCCTTTTTTCAGGACACTCTCAAAGGAGAGAAATTTCCACCTTCTTTGCCACTAATGATTTTATGCAGAAAAATTTCTGGATATATTTATAACAATGTGCCATGATTATACAGGGAGGATATTATTGCATAAAAATAGTGGTAGCAATAAATTCTAAATTTCTTTATTCCTGAGAGTGGTCTGAAATAAGGGCGGAGTGTACGACCCCTGTGGTTAGCAAGTATGCAACGGGTCCTGGCTGAATATTTCTGATTATTTAGACTAGTGTTTTCAGATATTAATAAACCAACACTGGGAAACTTATTTAAAATGTGTGTTATTTTCCGATTTATAAGATGAGTATATTCATAATAATTATGCTTTTGAGAATTTAATGGATTAATATTATTTAATTTGTGATGAATTTTGTATATAATTTAAATATCAAATAATTGGTTTTTAGTTTTTTTTAATATTATGTTTTGAAATTGAAACTGTTAATTATTAATAATAAATACGAAATCGTTATTAAGATTATTCTACTAATTAAAATATTTAGTAACTGAGTAATAAACAATTTGGGAAAGATGCTATACGATTAATGCATAGATATAAGTTTAAAATAAACTTTTAATTCAACCCAGCTTGCCCAATAAGACTACAAAATAAATTAAGGAAAATTTCAGCGTTTGCATTTGTTTGTACTTCTTTCACACACACATACACTTTTCATTTCACTGAATACTTTGAACATCAGACGATTTATGCGCAAAGTCTGTTATACGCACCAACTCTCAATTTTATTTATAGATAATCTCATAGAGCATTTTCAGTTGTTTTAATTTCCTTTCTCCCATCGTTTTTTAGCTGACATGCTAACAATAATCAAAAAGTTTAGTGTCTGCTTTATTCCGTATCTCAAAACTCAATACATGAAAAGATAAATGGCATTTTTAAAAAACTCATAAAGTTTCTAAAACTATCTTCTGATAATACAAGATATGCCTTCAAATATAAAAGTACTATGTCTCCGTAAAAGATAATAACACACACACACACACAAAAAAAAAAAAAATAATAATAATAATTAGGGTACTTACTTGAAATAAATAAAAGGGGAGGGGTTTTCAAAATTTACGTGAAAAAAGATAATATTTGCATTATTGAAGAAAATATTTTCAAAAGTTTAACATTTTCCATTTTTAACATTGGGTATATAAATATTTAAAAAATAAGAGCATTATTAGTTCCCCATCATACTATAGGTATGGGGAACTTAGGTAATCGTGAAAATTTTCGACCTCGGTTTTTTGACTTTTTTACACGTTTTCAGGTGTGAGGAATCCGAAAATGACAAAACTTGTATGATGTCTGTCTGTAGGGTGTCTGTTAGTGTGTTAGTCCGTTAGTTTGTTAGTCTGTGTACACGGTATCTCACGAACAAATGATCGCAGAGAGGTCAGATCGTTTTAAAATATTACTTTCGATACTGGTAAGAACCCTATTCATTTGCAACATTCGAATTAAAAACTTCGTAAGTTATTAGAAATTTACGATTTTCTTAACATGGGAGAATAGGACAAAAATTCACTTAAATGTGCATTAAATGGAAACTTTTTACTGTAAAAATGTCAGACCAGTTTTAAAATACCAGTTTTGATGCCGGAATGGACATCAGTAACTATAAATATGCTACTTTGAAAATTTCGCAAGTTATTGGAAATTTGCGAATTTCTTAACATGGCAGTATAGGGCAAAACTTCACATAAACGTCAATTTTGAGAAATATTTTCATCGTAAAGATGTCAGACTACTTTTGAAAGATTATTTAAGACACTGGCAGAATATTAATGACTATGAATTTTCCAATATAAAAATTTCGTAAGTTATTAGAAATTTACTAATTTCTTAACATGGCAGAATAGGGCAAAATTTCACATAAACCTCAATCTTAAGGGATATTTTCCTCGTAAAGATGTCAAACCACTTTCAAAATATTGTTTAGGATACTGGCATGAATACCATTGACTATGATTTTTCCAATTTAAAAAATTCGTAAGTTATTTGGAATTTAAGATTTACTTAACATGTCAGAATAAGGCAAAATTGAGCCTAAACTTCCATTTTGAGGATCATAAATACATTAGACAACTTCAAAATTACATTTATGATATTTCTTTGAACATGGTTGAATACAAATATTCTAATAGGAAAATTTCGTAAATTATTCGTAATTTACGATTTTATCAAGATAGCGAAATTGAATATTTTTCATATAAATATGACTTTTGAGGATTATTGCATTGGAAATAGTAGCATGAAAACTAAACAACGGAATTGACCCTGATAAACTAAATTAATAGATTAGAATAAGATAAACATATCGAAGTGAAAGGTGGATAGCCTATTAGGCGGAGATTTCATTCTGTCACTGTATCAAGTTTTGGTCAAATTCATTTCTTTTAACATGATTATAATATGTCTCGCACTAGAAATTTATGAGAACGTAAATATGATGGGGAACTGGGTAGAGTACACCTAGGCCAACTAGCTTTTACAGCTTTAAACTTGATATTGCTAATTTAGTTTAAGATTCATAAATAAAACATCTGGGATAAAAAACAGTCATCTTAATACGTAAGAAAATTAGACTTCACGAGCAATCTTTAAATAATACCTAGTGTTCGTATTAATGCAATGCGTTCGTATTAATACATCGATTAGAAACATAATTATTACTACGTATAAATTCATTATGTTAAACATTAGCATATGAAAACATTTTTTTTTTCCCCTTTAAACAGAACATTCGAAACCCGGCAATGATCTAGATTGTATACTGAAAATTAATGTAAAATAACCTGTTCTAAAAGTATAGCTGTCAACATAGCTCTTAGTCTGTAGTATTCTTAATACTTTTTTTTTTTTTTTGGTCATTTCCCACACTAGTTTTTTTTTTTTTTTTTTAAGAGTAATTTTCTTTTTGTTTCATCGTAAATACATTGAAAGGAAATTACTTTAAAAATTAGGTGATATGGGAAATGGGGTGAGTACGAACTACGAACAATACTTCGGATTAGGTTGGCAGCTGTGCTAAAAAAATACAATGGCATTCATGGTCATGAATTCTCAAACAGTTCTTAATGCCATACTTGCCAACCATCTAATTAATAACCGCACAATTGTTAACACCCCTTGAAAAAACTCCCCTTTTCTCACAACACTTTATTTTTAGAGTAATTCTCTTCAAATGTTGTTACGATTAAATAAGAATAAAATTACTCTAAAAAATGACTGGTATGAAAAAAGGTGGGTACTAAAAATTGTACGGTTCATAATGAGATGGTTGGCAAGTATGTTAATCTGTATGTTTTCTTCTTCCAGTCCAAGTTTGTCCCAATTCATGTTGATTTTTTATTGCATCGACAAATTCAGAGAGGAGAGGTAATAGAAAAGTTCTTATGGAGCATAAATCAACCCTGCCTTATCTCAAACTGCTTTTAAATTTCATCAAAAAAGAATAGAAAGAACCTAAAATTCATTAAAAAAAAAAAAAAAAAAAAAAAAAAAAAAAAAACTCTCTTTTCTGAAGATTCTAAATACATAAACATGAAACACATATTTAGAAAAAGCAGAAAAAATGCTACAAAATGACATCAATTGTGCTGGAAAATCTAGATTTAATAACGAATTACTAGAGCTGAAGCAGGGAAAAAATGCTAAACAAAATATACGCCCAAATATTTAATCCGTAATTAAGAAAAAACTATTCAAGCTACAATTAATAAAATTTATCTACTAAAAATTGGCCCATTACAATAGCTTTCGAATAAGCTTACAATGTGCCATATGGCTTTAATAGTGCAGAAGAAATTTAGCTGTTTGTTATACACCATTCGTTTTTACATTTTCAAAACGTGAGACTCAGCCCATCACGTTTTGAAACTCTGGTAATTTTTTTTTTTTTTTAGTAATTCACTTTTGATCATACTTATATGAATTAATTTACAGTTTATTTAATACATAGGCAATAATTGTATGTTTACCTGCATCGAAATATCAACATATGCATTTATTTGTAATTTGATTTAAAAAAAAATATATATATATTACAAAAATTATTGTAATTATTGTAATTAAACATGCAGAGTAGGTCATAGCTGCCAATATTTTAATTTATTCCGGAGTCATTTTAGCCCCGCCTCTAATTCGTACCACTTATTTTTTCAAAGTAATATTTTCTTATTTTATCGAAGTTATGTATTGAAGAAGATTTTTCTATACATAAAGTGGTGCGGAATAAAGGCGGGGCTAAAGGTACTCCGGAGTAAGTTAAAATATTGGCAGCTATGGAGTAGGTTATTCTTCAAAATGCGTAAAACACAGAAGTTAATGAAAAGGGGAAATTTTCGTTATACATACATGCTGGGCATCGAATACATGTCTGTCTGTTCTTTTAACCATTTTATTTTACTTAATTTTTATTTATTTTTATTGCTTTTTAAAACTGACACACATTATAGGGGAGCATGGGGCTAGTTGTCACAGGGGTAAGAAGTAACACGCAATTTACAAAATAGTTTGTAACATTTGTGATTAAATATTTTTATAAACATAATTCTTATGACACGCTCTATAATGTAAGCACAACCGGTGCTCCACAAAAATGGTTAATGAGAGGTTCTGTACACGTGCTTCATTTTAGATAGTTAGTGGAGAAAAAAAAAAAAAAGGCAAATTTGATTAAAGGTATGTTAATTTATACTTTAACGAAGTGTTTATAGCTATTTATTTAGTCTGTGTGTTGAGTTATAAAATGAATGTTTATTTTATTTATTATTTATTTATTTTTTGTATAAATCATTATATATTTTTATAAATAAAATAAATAAAATGTCCAAAATCATACGATGGGGCAAGTTAAAACAAAATTTTGGGGCAAGTTGTAACATGTTAGAGGAGTGCCTTGTGGAGATGCCTACAGCCAGAGCTCGAAGTCTCCGTCATTTTCAGGAAACTTTCAGAAATGAAAAATTTTTGGCTTCTTTGCCAATACTATATTTATACAGAAATATTTTCTGTGTTTTTATATTATAGTACCGTGATTATTTAACCACGGATTAGAATCACGATTTAATCACGAATTAGAGAGTATTGCATAAAAATAGTGATAGAAAAAAAGCAGAAACTTCTCATCAATGAGAGTGTCCTGAAAAAAGGGCGGAGAATTCGAGCTCTGCTAAACGCTCTCTGTGGCATAAGAATGGTTATAATGCTTAATTTGCAAAATGTGTGCACACATTAAATGCATGAGAGGGGGGAAAGTATCATTTGCTTGAATTAATTTAAACATTGACTAAGATTGACTTCTATGTTGATTTATCTTTAATTTTCTCTTTATTTTACTATAATCCATTTGATATAATTCATTGTGACTATATCAAGAAGGTTATAATTTATAATTAGTTATTAATTGCCTTTTTTATTAAATTAATAAATGATTGATAACAAAAAACGTTTTGAAATATTGTCGTTTTTATTGTTAGGGTTCCCTTTGTATCCGTTACAATTTGCCCCACGTGTATTTTGGGGCAAATTGTAACAGGGAAATAATTTTGAAAAGCACAAATAATTTTGTGCTAAAATTAGCAAAAATAAAGAAAGTTTTTTTTTTTTTTTATGAATATGCATGCTACGGAAAACAGCAATTATAAACAGGAAAGCGTAAATACATTTCAAAATATACTTAATTTTCCAAAAAACTGGTACAACCTGCCCCTACTGCAGTAATTAATGATCCTCTAAATCCCATGACTGATGTATTGGAAACTAAAAACAGAAAAGCTCACGTTATTATAAACCTTTTAATAAAGGATAACGAGATAATTCATGTTAAGAATCTTCAAACGGCTCAAGAATGTTGGAATGACTTGGGAGTTGCACACGGACGCTCTACCCTCAGCAGTAAACTTTTCCCTATTAAGGAAACTTTATTCTCTGAAATTGGCTGAGGGTGGCGACACATACTCGTATATATATCAGTTGAGAGAAAAGTTAACCTCTATTCGGGAGAATATAAATGATCGACATCTTTCTGCGCTAATGATTTGTTAGTTTTTGATCATTATACATACAGAGAGTCGGGAAGGGTAGGACAGTGCTGCCAGATAGAAGGAATTTTTTATTCAATAGTCACCAATAAATTTTAAGAGTGACATTTGTTGTATGTAATAGACGATTATTCTTCGAAGTGATTACACAAACGTCATAATTAAAATTTAGTGGTGGCTGTTGAATAAAAATTTCCCTCAAATCTGGCAGCACTGGGGTGGGATGGAACACCTAAAATTATTCTTGAAATAAACATTGCTTTTAATTTTTGACACTTCCACCAGTTGAAGTAACTACAGCCCATATTCGTTGCTGTGTATCATTTTAGTTGGAGAACTCTGTAAGTTTATGTAACAAAAAAACTATTTTATAACACTAAACGTAAACAATTGCTTAATTTTCAAGGCAAGTTTTCAACGTCACACACTGATGTCAGCATAATCACTTTTCATATTTTATATACCTATACCTAATAATATAAATTTTATGAATTAGTAGCTAAATTAAACCTAAAAGTAGCATGTGTCTAATAATAAATTATATTTTGAAAAAAAAAGGAAGGGATGGGACAGAACAGCTCAGGGAGGGATGGGAGATGTAAGAAAAGGAAGAAGAATGAAGATTCTGATACTCCTTAAACAGAAAATATCAAGAGGCAAATGAATGAATAGATGGAAGGAAAAAATGCACGAAACAAATTCAAAATCATGGAAAGTAATTGGTGTGGCATTCACACGACTTTTGTTTACCCTTTTAAGTTTTAAAAAATACTTTATTTACCATATATGTATGAGAAATTCATTTTTCTTCCTGAGCAGTTTTCCTAGACATGGTAAAATATAGAAAAGAAAATGCACTCACCAATTACAGTTAGGATTTCTTGGTAATATTTGTTTTTGAGATATGCTAAAACACACCCAGACCAACCACTAAAAACCTTATTAATATTCAGGGAACCACTAAACATGTAAATATAACAAAAACTTAATTTTGAATATTTGAAATAAAAACAGTATTTTCTCTGCTTAAAAAAAAAAAAAAAAAAAAAAAAAAAAAAGATGAACTGATTGAGCATTTGAAAATTTTTATTTAAGTGGTACATTATACTCTAATGTTGGATAAAATAGGTGGTATTCGTAATTAATTAACCATACATACATCGTGTCCCACTGTTTTTGTCATTTTTCATAGTATGTATGTATATTATGTATTATTTTAACTTTATAAACATGTCCCGATGGGACATTTTTATGACAATGTTAATTGGCTTATAAAACTAATACTTTAATAATTACCATCAATTTTATATTTTTAAAAGATGTTAAAATGTTTCAATTTGTTTCTCTGAAACTTACAGTGTTGTACCAGTAAAAGTAAATTTGTAAAAAATATTTTTGTCAAAACTGTCCCATCCCTCCCTACTCTCTCCTATATATAAATTGTTTTCACTCAGAAGAGTGGTTAAATGAGTAGGTTTTACGTCGGATTAGTGATACGTTATGTGCAATTAGCTGGGGACTAGGACAAACCCCTAAAACCCGCCGCACACTGACGCGACATGAGATAAACTTTCACACGACATTGACTCTACCATCAAGTTACGATGTCATGCACGTGTCACATGTCGTTTCAAAGTTTGTCTCATGTCGCGTCAATGTGAGGCGGGTTTTAGGGGTTTGTCCCCGACCGCAGCTAATTGTACATAACGCATCACTAATGCGACGTAAAACCTACTCATTTAACCAACGAACCTCCTCACTCTTCTAAGTGAAAACAATTTATATATATATATATATAAGCTGTGTACATTTTTGTGTATATTAACAGAAAATTATAAAATAATAAAAGACAATAAAAAAGGTGGCGGTTGGGTGGGCAGATGTTTGATTACGGAGGTGGGGTGGTGTTGTAAGGCTGGATGGTTGGGTGGGTTTGTGAAATTAAATAAAAATAAATAAATAAATAAAAAGCAGAAGGCTTGTTGCATTTACTTTGTATTACTATGCAAACTTTCTTTTTCCAATAAAATTTCAGTTTCTTCCTTTTTGAGTCGTCAACTATTTTTACTTTCTCTTACCCATAAGGTAGAGAAAGTATTGTTTTGGGGTCAAATTTTCGAACGCGAGATTTTGTTACATTTACACGTTCTGAGGTCCCTGAGTACGAAAATCATGTTTTTAGCAAATGGTCTGTGTGTATATCAGTGTGTCTGTGAGTCTGTATGTCTGTGTGTCTGTGAGTCTGTATGTCTGTGAGTCTGTCTGTGTGTCTGTGTGTGTGTCTGTGTGTGCGTCTGTCTGTTATCAGCATATTTCAAAAACAAATTATGGCAGAAAGTTCAAACTTGGTATTCTAAATGTGTATCATATACGGATGCTACAGTAAGCTTTTCGTTCAGATCAAGCAAATGGTTCGTGTACAGGGACAATCAAGAGAATTCTAATACACTACGTCTATGGGGAAATTACAGGTAAGTAGAGTTTAACGTCTATAGACTGCACTAAACCAAATGAAACGAATATATATATATATATATATATATATGTAATAGAGATAGTCAACTGGGAAAAAAATTGTGTATGTAGGAGCCTTGCCTCCCCCCTGGGGGGGGGGGGAAATGAAAATGAAATTAAATTTTGAAATTAAATTTTCATGATGGGTATCTTTCAAAAGAGCTCGCCAATACCTTTAAAACGAATGGTTGAACCGTCGATCTGCGATAATTTAAAACAAAGTTATCGATTTTTTTTTACTTTTAAAGAAAAAAAAACAAAAAAAAAATCGTATTTTTTTTATTTTTTTTTAGATTAAAATGGACTTTTTTTGGATATTTAGTGTTATACTACTTCTTTAATATGGAAATCGTCTGCATTATCTTAAAACATAATTTTTTTAAACAATAATTTTAATAAACTATTTTTTAAAAACAGAATTATTTTTTAATAACCGAATTAAATTTTCTATGAATCTAAGTGCATTAATGAAACGGGGGGGTTGAGGGGGGCGGTAGCCCCTCTCACACAGAATTAATTATCGTATAAAACTCTTTCGAAGCCTAATTTGAATTGCTTAACACAGGTTTACATAACATCGTTATCTTACCTCTTAATCTCGAACCTGTATTTATAGTATTAAATTTCAGGGTAAGAGAAAGTCGTGTGAGTGACACACCAGATTATTAAAATTCTAATTATACTATTAAACACAATGTAATCAATCAGTGAATTTCATTGTTGCTTCGTGGTTTCATTGTTATTCATCTACATTAAAATTTTGCTTTTTACATCCATATGATTCCTATTCTGGTCGTGGCAGGCTGGGTGAGTGTTGCCGGCGTGAAACTAGTTTAACCCCACAGGCAAGTTACAAGTCTTGCCGTCTGCCTCCTTCCTTCCTATCTTAAGTTTCTTAAATTATTTTTTCATAAATTTTTATGTCATTGGTTTTTCAGTGATCTTGTATCTGTTGCTTGGCTTCTACTATGCTTAATAGATCATCTTTATTATATATATATATATATAATGATCAAAAACTAATAACAAAAAACTTCATTCTGTGCGTTTATATTCATAAACAACAACATATGTACTAAACATCAGTTATACATGCATAGTGCATAGCTGCCAAGTTTTTTAATTTAATCCGGAATGTTCTTAGCCCCGTCCTTTTTGCACACCGTAGTCTTTGTAGAAAGTTTTTCTATATAATTACGTTTAAATATTAAGAAAATTACTCTAAAAATATTACGGTGTGAAAAAGGGACAGGACTAACAACATTCCCGAATAAATTAAAAAACTTGGCAACTATGATAGTGCAATATATATGTGTAGTGCGCAGAGAAATTCATTTCAAAGCACCCATCAAAGTGTACTAAGAAGCAATGCGGTCAAATTGAAGAATTTTTTATTCTATATTTACCACTAAATTTTAATTGCAACAATTGGCTAATGATTTCGAAGACGTATCAGAAAGAAGTCTTCGAAGAAATTAGGCAACCGGTACAGTTAAAATTTAGTGGTGGATATTGAATAAAAAATTCCTTCTATCCGACAGCACTGCTGGGAAGGTCTCTTTTGCATAAATTTAAATATTTACGAGGAAAAAAAAATTGTCCAAAAATTTACATTTTTAAAAAATGTTTGTTTGTTTCGTTTGTTTTGATTGATTGTTTGCTTGATAATTTCGGAAACAGGACGTTTGTTTTTTAACCTGGCTACGAAGTCTGTATATATAATAAAATAGAATAAATAAAATATAATTATATATATTGTATTTCATTTATTTATTGTTATTGTAATTTATTTAATTTTCATATCTAAAGGCAATGAAGATGTTAATTTATGAAACTGAGAATCCGCATTTCCTTCGAAATTCCTAGAATGGTGTTTAATTAAAAAAAAAGCGTAAATATTATACATAAGTAATCATTTACGACAATTTTCTAGGAATACTGTTTTGGTAAGTACTCCTAGATTATTGATCTTTTCGTATCTTTATTAAAACTATTACTCATACTTTCCAACCATCTCATCATGAAGCGTAAAATCTTTAGTACCCGCCTCTTTTTTCACACCAGTCATTTTTTAGAGTAGTTTTATTCTTATTTAATCCCAACAACATTTGGAGAGAATTGCTCAAAAAATAAAGTGCTGTGCAAAAAGGGGTTTTTTTCAAAGGGCGTTAACAATTTTACGCTTATTAATGAAATGGTTGGCAAGTATGTATTACTTGTTATTTAATTATTTATTTTAAATCTTTATATATATATATATATATATATATATATGTGTGTGTGTGTGTGTGTGTGTGTGTGTATAATTCAGTTATATATTAATTCATTTTGGTTACTGAAGATTTCAGTGGCATTTTATTATCTGATTTTCTAAAGTCTACTACATTGTAACAAAGTATATATAAATATATACAATATATATATATATATATATATATATGTGTGTGTGTGTGTGTGTGTGTTTTAAAGAGGACATTCTTATTATACAAACATACCTGCCAACATACTAATTAATATCCGGAAAACTGACATTACCTGCCCTTCTTTTTGTTCACACCAGTGCTTTTCTAGAGTATTTTTCTTCCTTTAAAAGAAAAAAAAAAAGACACCACAAGCACGCGAGCTGGCGTTTAAAAGTAATGTGTACAAAACTTGGAATAAACACCATAAAATGGAAGAATTCGTAATAATTGTTTCGGTTCGAAAGAAAACACGACTCTTCGTCAAGCGAACAAAGTAGGCACAAGTGCTGTAAATCAAACAAATTAGTAACCATTTTATGGTGTTTATTCAAAATTTTGTACTTATTATTTTTCTTATTTATTCGTAATCACATTTTAAGAAAATTTCTCTGAAAATAAAGTGGCGTGGAAAAAGGGGCGGGTTCTACAAAAATCTTTCAGAATATTAATTAGTAAGTTGACAAGTATGTATAAAATAAAGTAGTATATTAAATTAATATGACAGTCAAACAACATTGAGAGAGAATAAATAATATTTGAAGCTCTTCCAAATTATTGTAGTATCTTGTAACATGTAGATAAACGTAACAATACTTAATAGGTTAAGGAAATCTCAAATATACTCCCAATAAAAAAAAAAATATTTTTTTTATTTTTTAAACAGTACCATAATTAAATTAAATACTTTTTCTTTCTTTTTTAATAATTGATTTCCTCAAAATAATAATAATAATTATTATTATTATTATGTTATATTTTTATTTTTATTATTATTTAAGTATAAGTACAGAGCATAAAATATTTTCTAGCGTTTAAAAATATACCATGTAAACCTAACAACAGGTACAATTAATAGTTGTGTACACACAATTGCATCCTGTTAAGTTCAAAAACTATTTTAGACAGGTAATAAAAAGCAATACAGGACATTTAAAGGTATAAAAACGAGACATGGCAATAATTAAAAATTTACTTTAGCCCAGTGTAGTAAATTTTTGTTATACTAAGTTGTTTTCCTCCTAACCCCTTTAGAGGTAACTTATTTTTCTTAAATCACATCTCCAAGATATATTTTTTAATTTCTTGAGCACATATTTACTAAGATTTATTAACACTTTTATCAGATACAAATTTTCACTTATTTAATCACTCTCAAATCACACCTCCAAAATGTCTTTTTAAATTTCTTGAGCATAACTACAATTTATAACTGCCAAGTTTTATTAACACTTTTACAACTTTTATTGTTATTATTATTATTATTAACACTGTTTTAAGTACAAAATTTTACCTATTTAATCACAGAAGATAGTTGCTGAGTATTATGAGAAATTTCTCATAAAATTAGTGGTGGCCAACATCCATAGCCGTTAGTTAGCGGTTGTCGGTTGCGCTTTTGAAATAAGGTGTATACGATATGTGCTGAGATGCAGTTGTATACCTGCTCATACTTGTCAACCATCTCATTATGAAGCGTAAAATTTTCAGTACCCACCTTTTTTTTTTTTTTTTTTTTTTTTTTAAAACCTGTTATATTTTAGAGTAATTTTATTCTTATTTAACCGTAAAGACATTTGGAGATAATTACTCTAAAAATAAAGTGGTGTGGAAAAAGAGGCGTTTTTTAAAGGGGCGTTAACAGTTTTACAATTATTAATAACCATCTCCTTAATAAACGGAAGATTTTTAGTACCTGTCTTTTTTTTTTTCACACCAGTCTTTTTCTAGAGTAATTTTATACTTATTTAATCATAACTAAATTTGGAGATAATTACTCTAAAAATAAAGGGGTCGGGGAACAGGGGCGTGAAATAAAAAATATTCCGGCTCATAATTAGGATGTTGGTAGGTATTCAGTTGGCGCATATGCAGGTGTACACACGTCTTGACCATTCAACTGATTAAGGATAAAATATAAATTATTTACTTCAGAAAATTATCTCACTTGTTAAAATATCGCATCTTACTGTACATTTAATTTTATTATTAAAGTAAAATAATAACACCTAGAAAAACTTGTAATTGTGCTCAAAAATAGATAAGGTTGAAATATCTCCAAAGCTTTAAATTATTCAAAGACTTCCAACCTTTAGACAGTCAAGGATCGTTCCTATTGCTAGTTCCTACTTCACACAAATACGTGCTAAAATCCTTTAGAAAGACTCTCATGGAATGCATCTTACGCGCGCCTCATTCCCGAGGTCGGCAAATGTCCTAAAATCAAGCATAATACAGCCAAACTGCTTCATTGAAACTCCACCCTTTTATTGTAGGATATATTTTTTAACTCCTTACTCCTTCCATCTATCATAGCTGAAAAATAACATACAATATACATATATGCAATCACTATTTTGAATACCACTTTTTTTATAAATCAATCTTTGTATTATTCTTTCGAAGATATGTACTACAAGGATGAATGAAAATTACTGTGGAAAAAAAAAAAAAAAAGTGATATTCAAAATATCGACTGCTGAGAACCTGATTTATACATGCGTATATACTTTTAAAAAAAATGTCCTCACACATTTTAAAAATTATATCAAATACAGTGTATAATTATAAATCCCATATGATAAAAGCATTTTATGACGAAAATATATATATATAATTAACAAGCTCTTCAAAATTTTACAAAAGAATTTTGAATTAACATTTCAAAAAATCTATAAATATGGATTTGAAATTTAAATGGTTCCACATAATTATCAGATTAAAAACTATTTCAAAAAAAAATTGCCTCTACATACGGCGTTGGTAACAAAAAAAAAAAAAAAAAAAAAAAAAATGCAGATGGGTGGTCAGAGTTCCCAACTTTTATAATTTATTCACGAGCAATTTTAGCCCCACCTCTTTTTCATACTGGAAATTTTGAAAAATGATTTTCTTATTTAATCGATGTCACATATTAAAGAGAAATAATCTACATAATTTCTGGTGCGAAAAGATGGCGGGGCTAAAATTGCTCGCGAATAAATTATAAAAGTTGGGAACACTGTGGGTGATCTACGTACGCTTTGATTACTAGTATAAGAGAATTACTATTAGTATAACTTGGTCTTCTGACTTCGAGGTCGATAACCAATCTATCAAAGCATTAATAGATCATACATCTGATGAAAAATGCAGGCATGTAATACACATTTTAAAATTCATTATATAACATTTCTGGTTTCAAAGTAGATTCATTTCTTTATTTTCTAAATGTTATACAATATTTTAGAATTGTAGCTCTAATACATAATTTAGATAGTATGAAGGGATTAAATATTACTTCATCTATCTTGATTGCTCTTTTCCTGTTTATTTAGTTTTGTAGCAGTGAAATATTTTAAGACGATTTATCTTATAATCTCTTTGCATGATGCATTGGACTTCATATAATATTGGTGATAACAAACTTACATTTTATTTAAATTTATGTAATGGATTCTTAGAAAAATAAATAGAACATTAAGATGCAATCAGAATTTGTTACTAATTAATTTATTTTAGTTTACTAATCATTCTGTTTAAATAATAAAAAATAAAAAAGGTTTCTGCTTTTTTTCCTTTTCATTCGTGTAAACGCTTAAGAAACGAACCTTTAGAAAGAGGATGTGACAGAAGTTATCAGGTTTAACTATAGGATTTTATATTAACCCCTTTGTAAAGAGTTTTCATGTTTAGTCAAAACAGACGCTAAATTTACTAAATATGAAAAAAAGAAAAAAAAAAAAAAAAAACTCAAAAGTCAGAAAGATCGGTTTCAAAATTAAAACAAATTTTATCTTTTATATATTACATCTAAAAGAAAATTTTGTACTTTTGCATTAAAAAAAATTAAAACAGCAATATTCAGTTTGATTGTGTTAATATTATTATTATTATTATTTTAAAATAAATAAATGAAAATTGGATTTTTAGTATTTACCTTTAAACTGCCCTCTCCCATTCACTTTTGTTCCCATGGGAGTTGGCAGGACTTTTTTTCGGCAGGAGCTGTGAATTTGATAAGTGTAAATTAATAACCGTTTTCCAATAACTTTACATAATTTGTTCTTTCTTGCCTACACTCAAAAGGGTTTGCCCATAAAAGTAAATATAGAAATACACAGGAAATAGTGGAAATAATACATAATACAAGTTTGAAATCTCATTTCGGTGGAGGATACGTCCCCCGATTATTAATTATTACTAATTTCCTAGAGTTGCCAACTTTTATAATTTATTCCGGAGCATTTTTAGTTCCGCCTTCTTTTCCCCACTAGAATGTTTGTAGATATAGTTACCAACTCAGCACTTTTTGGCTACCAGAAAAATTTAATAGAAATATTTATTTCATTTAATCAGTGAACTGTAACAGTTTTAACTGATTAATTCAAAAAAAAAAAAATGTTTCTCACTAATCTCATTTTTTTAAATTTCTATCAGTATCAACAATAAGAATGTTTGTGATAACGATTAAACAAGATGAAAATAATTCGTAAAAATTACTAGTATGAAAAAAGGCGTTGTTAACAATGCTCCAAAATAAATTCAGAGCTGCCAACCTAATCCGGCAAATTGTTAGTACCGTACCGCCCCTTTTCTACACCACTTAATTTTTAGAGTATTTTTCTACTTAATTCATCATAGATATATTTGAAGAGAATTGCTCTAAAAATTAAGTGATGTAGAAAAAGGGGCGTTTTTCAATAGGCGTTAACAATTTGCCGGATTAGGTTGGCAGCTCTGTAAATTATACATACTTGCCAACCATCTCATTAATAACCGTACAATTGTTAACGCTCCCTGAAAAAACGCCCCTTTTCTCACACCACTATATTTTTAGAGTAATTCTCTCCAAATGTTGTTGCGACTAAATAAGACTAAAATTACTCTAAAAAATTATTGGTGTGAAAAAAAGTCGGGTACTAAAAATTGTACGGTTCATAATGGCAAGTATGATTATAAAATTTGGCAGTTCTGCTAGCCTGCCTGGTACTCGTAGTAATTCATCTTCTACAATTACACTTGTTTTACTGCTCTTTATGAAATTATTAGCCATGCACTTATAGACTAGACTACACGTTCAGTTTTTTAAAACTAGGTAGGAAGACCTAGTCTGGTCGCTCTGGCTCTGCTCTGTTCAAGCATTAACTAAATATTATTAAAAGGAAATTTCCGGTATCTGTTTATTAATGCCCTGCTTTCTTTTCTTCCCGAAAAGAACTTTTAGGTAAACCATATCAGAAGTCCCATCGACTTTTTTCTTACACCTCTATATTTTATTTACTTTACCCATATGCTTTGCGGTAGGGGAATTAATGTTTTGCAGTTTAATTTCGGAAATTGAATGTTTCTTAGAATAATGCATTTTACAGCCCTTTTATCCAAAAATCTTGCTTTAGTTCATCTGTGTGTTTTTCTTTCTGAATTTATGAGTCTATTGCATACCTGCCAACATCCCAGTTATGAATCGGAAGATTGTTGGTGCACGACCATTTTTTCCACTCTACTTTGTTTTTAGAACAATTATCTCCAAATGTGGTTACGACTAAAAAGAATAAAATTATTCCAGAAAAAGGCTGTTGTAAAAAATGGCGTTAATGAAAATATTCTGTTTATTAATGCGATGGTTGGCAGATATGCTATTATCAGTACATATAATTAACATAATAACGCCTGAAGATCTTTTTTTTTTTTTTTTTAATCCGTGCTATTCGGAGTTTCATTAAAACGTCAAATTATTTAACAAAGGGACTTTTCGTATTCATGCTATTATTTCAATTTATTTTATTTTATTTTTATTTATTTTTATTTTTCTGTAATTAGCACTGAAGAACTCACCGATAGCCCTCAAAGAAATTAACAAGAGTGTGCAAAATTCTTTTTAAAAAATAATGTATTACTTTAGGCGGGGTTTGCTTTTAAAGGCGGAGCCGTCTTTCTAATGAAGCAAATTAACCCTTTCCTGGGGGGGGGGGTGCTATACAGAGACCCTGATTACCCAATAGGCACGAGAAGCATCTGCTTTCCCTGGAAAATTTTGAAAAGGCCCCAAATTAAGCAAAAAAATGGGCCCCGAATTGTAAGCTTGTGGTCTACTAAAAGCATTGTCTGATTATAAAACGTCACAGTTCACAGTCCTACCTGAGTGCACAACTACCATTTCTAGATTATATAGGATACTAGCAGACCCGGCCACGCGTTGCTGCGGCTAAGTAATACGTTGATAATTTGATAAGGTATATAGTATTTCCCCACAACTGGATTTGGCGATTTTTTTTTTTTTTTTTTTTTTTTTTTGGCGTCTTTTTGAACGATAACGAAGTCGTTCTGGATTATTTGCAATGAAATATGTTAACCTGCATGCTTTTATTTTAGATTTATGATTTAGCCATAATCGCCAAATCCAGTTGTGGGGAAATACTATAGTTGTTACCCACAACTATAACTTATAATATAACTTCAGTAATTATATTCGGATAATTATAACTTCAGTATATCCCCACAGCTGAATTTGGCGATTTTTCTTTGGCGCCGTTTTGAACGATAACGATGTCGCTCTGGACTGTTTGTGATATAATATGGCAGCCTATATGTTGTTTATTTTGGATTTATTATTTTATGTTTTTGATTTATGATTTAGATTATCATTTATGATTTATAGATTTATGATTTAGCCATAATCGCCAACAAAAAATCGCCAAATGTCGTTGTGGGGATATACTGATTAATATATTACTGAAAAGATTAATATATTTTAACGAAGTGGTGAGAAGATTCCGAGTATGTTAAAATTTTAATAGTAAATTCAAGTTAATCTAGAAGGAAAGCATTGAGGATTAAGATAAGAAAATTGCAAGATTTTACGATCGCATTTTCAGCAATAAATATGAGTCAAAATTTAATGCAAAATACATATATAAATCACAAATTTAATCAGGAACGTTAAATTGGTAAGTTATTAAAGAAAAAGTAAAGAAAAATAAGAGAAATCATTAACTAAAGTTTCGAACATCGATCATATAGATTAGCGTTACAAAACAAATAAACAGACTTAAACTCTTCCAGACTTTCAAATAAGTTTTAAATTAACTTTTAAAATTTAATGTTAAATAAAACAGACTTTTAAATAAGTTTTAAAATATTGAAATAATTACTTTTTATTTAGAACGTTATGTATAGATCACAAATTTCTTAAAGAAAACGAAGTAATACAGATTAGAATAATGCAACAAAAATTGAAAAAGCAAGGTTATGTCGTAAATAAATTTTTAACACACGTGTCACGTGAAATAAATTGTAGCATATACATAATGTAACTGACATAAGATATTAACATGTTGCAGCGGAATAAATTTCATATCTATCATCCTTGGCGGAAAAAAAATAATATCGCCAAATTATCTGGCGCACACATTTAATTCCTTTCAAAAATCATGGTTATTTTAACAACTTATATTAAGAGAGTAATGAATAATATGAAACAATATTTCGCACAATACATATTACGAAAATATACATCTAGCTTGTATATTTTCGTGTTACGTTTTTGATCGCCAAATACGAAAAACTCCAAGGACGACAGAGCTTTGAAATTTAAAATTAAAATTTTGTCAATTTGACGACAGCAAAATAACTCAATCTAACGTATGCACATGATAAATAATACATATCTATACAAAAATATGGGGATTAAAATCCGGAAATAATTTTCCTCGTTTTTTAATAATTTTTTATAAAAAATACAATGGCTGATTAACATAAGAAATCTTTTTCTTGATTTCACAGGATCACAGGCGGTCAGTGACGTCACACTTCGCTTGTGTACAACTACATACTTTATCAATGCGAATAAAATCTTTAAATTGATTATGACGTCAATTTTCGTGAGATGAATAATTTAACTTTTTATAATTTTTTAACGTTCACGTTTGATTAAATGTATTTTCTTTTATGTCGAAAGAAAATGAACTCGTATTTTTTCTTTTTGGCAACAATTAAACTTATGGAACTCACAGATATTTTGGAGCAACTTTAACAAAGGTCTATAATTAACAAATAATTGCAATAAAACAATATTGTGACAATAAACTGAGATAAAAACTATCCTATCTCTCAAGTTGGACCAAACTGCACACAGTGTGCAAAATTTCATTAAAATCGGTTCATTAGTTTAGGAGTTTATCGCGGACAAACATCGTGACACGTAATTTTTATATATATACAGATATGCTAATGAAGCTTTTACACATTCATTTATAATGGAATAATTTCATATATTGCGGTGAATATAGGCTTTCACCAGTTTATATCTGGGCACAAAAATCAAGTGAATTTGCTTGTTTATGTTTTAAGCGAATTTACTTGTCTTCAATTCCAGGTAGCTACAAAATTTAATGAAAAATTTATAAATTTTTCAAGATGTTTGTATGAGTCTTTAGACCAAGAAGTCAGTGGGGGCCCCCAAATCGATTTGTGCTTCCCCTCAATTGTAAGGTTAATCGAGCCCTGGCTATACATTGTTCAAACCTAATTAGTATTCTAATTTATACCTAAACCAAATTTGTCATTAAATCTTTTAACATAATACTACTTTTATAATTTATTGAATGTAAAAATCATTCTTATCTCCCCTAATTTTGCTCGTTAACTCCGGTGACCTTCAATATTTAATATTTATTAATTAAATTGTACACTAACACACTAAAAGATGACTCAGGACCGGTTATCAAAGTTTGGAAAATTATTATGTAAATTGAATATGAGCAGAAAATTCAAACACGGTATCTAAATAAATAACATTTAAGGATTTTACTCAGCATTTTACTGCGATCCGACAAATAGTTTAATGTACAGGGGCCAGGGCCGTCGCAAGGTGCTCTGCCGCCCTCAGGCAAGCTTAAGTTTGCCGCCCTTTCATACGCTGAAAATTTGCTTAGACGAATTTTTATAACTTGAGATTTTCCGTCAGTCAAAGTTTTTATAATGGTAACTCTATTTTCCCTTCTTAGTCACTAAGACTTTGGTTTAACGAAATTAAGTGTACATAAGGCTGTAACAAAACAAAATGTTGAAAAACTAGTTGGAATAGGTGGACTTTGCTCAGTTCCCCATCATATGTATGTTTTCATAATTTTTTTGTACAGGACATATTATATACATGTTAAGAGAAATAAATTTGACCAAACGCTTGACACAGTGAGAGAACGAAATCCTCGCCTAATAGGCTACCCACCATTCAGTTCGATATCTTATTATAATCTTAATTTATTTTATTGGGATCAATTTCGTAGTTTATTTTCATGCTACTATTTCCAATGCAACTTTCCCAAAAATGCGTATTTATATGAAATATCGCCCCGTTTTGCTATGTTGATAATATCTTAAATTTCGAATAACTTACGAAATTTTCCTATTAGAATATTTGTTGACAATCATGTTCATACAAGTATCATAAATGTTATTTTGAAATTGTCTGATATATTTATGATCCTCAAAATGGACGTTTATGCTCAATTTTGCCTTATTCTGCTATTTTAAATAAATTGTAAATTCCAAATAACTTACGAATTTTTTAAATTGGAAAATTCATACTCTATGGTATTCATGTCAGTATCCTAAATAATATTTCAAAAGTGGTCTGACATCTTTATGATGAAAATATCCCTCAAGATTGACGTTTGTGTAAAATTTTGCCCTATTCTGTTTTGATAAGAAATTCGTAAAACTCTAATAACTTACGAAATTTTTATATTGGAAAATTTATAGTGAATAATATTTATGCCAGTATCCTAAATAATATTTCTAAAGTAGTCTGACATCTTTACGTTGAAAATATTTCTCAAAATTGACGTTTATGTGAAATTTTGTCCTATTCTGCCATGTTAAGAAATTCGTAAATATCCAATACCTTGCGAAATTCTTAAAGTAGCATGTTTATAGTAACTGATGTTTATTTCGGCATCAAAACTGATATTTTAAAGCTGGTCTGACATTTTTACAGCAAAAATTTTTTATTTAATGCAAGTTTAAGTGAAATTTTGCCCTATTCTCCCATGTTAAGAAAATCGTAAATTTCAAATAACTTACGAAGTTTTTTAATTCGAATGTTGCAAATAAATAGGGTTCTTGCCAGTGTCGAAAGTAATATTTTAAAACTGGTCTGACTTCTCTACGATCACTTGTTCGTGAGATATCGTGTAAACAGACTAACAAACTAACAGACACCCTACAGACAGACACCATACAAATTTTGTCATTTTCGGATTCCTCACACCTGAAAACATGTAAAAAAGCAAAAAAACCGAGGTCGAAAATTTTCACGATTACCTAAGTTTCCCATACCTATAGTATGATGGGGAACTAAAAATTACGGTCTTCTTTTAGTTTTATTCTAAAAAATTCAGCATTTCCCTCTTACTTTCGCGTGTTGGCACTTTTTTAAAATCCGCAATTTTAAGTTGACTAATCATACATTGCATAAAAAATGGATTTAATTTAAATTAATTTAGTCACAATTTATTTGTTTTACGAAACTTTACACAGGTTTGTAAAACAAATAGAAAATACATTGTCGAATCTAATGCAGGGTGACCAGACGTCCTCATTTTTGAGGACTGTCCTCATTTTTAAACATCCTTCTCAGTTTTGAAAATTTCTAATGAGGACCACATTTGTCCTCATTTTAAACATTTTTGTCCTAATTTTCTGAGATTTGCTAACAATTTGTGTATTTTCATAAATTAGATTTTCCTTTCACCAATTCCAAAATATTAATGCTTTTTAACTCGCTTTTATTAGCTTCACCTGTATGTATGTTTGTATGTATGTTTGTAACCGCTCTGGGAGAAAACAAAAAATCTATATTGTAAAAAAAGACTTTCCCTACGTGAACGCTGTGGCTGTGAGGTAAAGCTCCGGGCTACGAACCTAAAGGTCTAACGTTCAAGCCCAGTCAGGGGAGATTTTTTAAAAATGGTTTTTGTTTAATTCTAAATTATTTTAGTGTATTAAAGATTTAAAAGTGTGTAAATATTTTATTTGTGTGGTGTGTCACTCACACGATTTTCTCTTACCCTCCATTTCAATGCTATAAAGATAGATATTTTGTGATTTTTAGTTCACATTTCAATAAAAGCGTGTTCTTTAATTTTTTAAAAGTATAATTTTATTATCTTTTAGTGTTGTATCTAGATTGTTGAAAATGTTCTTTAGATCTGGGAATAGAATGAAATTTTGTGAATAAAATAATATTATTATGCAGATAAAACTATTATCTAATTTCATTTGTATATATAAACATGTATTGCTGAAATAGTATACATTTTTCAATTTTAAAGTTAATTTTTTATTATAACTAAAAATTTAATGAATTTGAGAATTTCAAATTCATTTTATCTCTAAAACTAAATCTAATTTGGGTTAGGTTGTGGGGAATAAGACCGATTGACTGCACTAGGATCGTAGGCCTGAAGAGGAGTGCTCTCCGTGTGGGTCTTTCTAAGGGGTCCTAGCCCATATTTCTGCAAGTTTCGGAGTAAAACATGGAAAACTCCGAACGGCTAGGTCGACGAGCGCGACCTGGGATTGAACTCGGCACCTCACGTCTACCAACTCTGAGCGCAGATTCGCTCTGCTGCTGGTGGTCTAATATCTAATTTGTATAAATTTTAAGTATACTTTTAATTAAATTAATGTGAAATTCCCTTCCATTCTTTTTTTTTTTTTTTTTACATTTTAGATAAATTTTAGATTTCTTAGATAATGCATAAAAAAAATCTGGAGTGACTCCACTCGACTTTCTGAACATTAAATAATTAACAGTTGTATAAATAAATTTAAGTAAGACAAATCCTTAAATAAACAAAAGTGAAAATTATAATATAGTGTATGAATATATTTTTCCATAGTTTAATTTTACGCTATTGTACTTACAATCATTTCAGCCCATAGATCATAATGATAAAAAATATTTGTGTTCCTTCTCTGTAAAAAATCTATAAGTGTTAAATTCACCAAAATCTATGCAGTTCGTGTGACTGTGACATATAGTATGAATATAAATTTTCAGCTCAATCGGGTAAGGCATTTAGACACTATCGCACTTTAAAAAAATTGCGCTCATAGACCATAATGATAAGGAATTTTTCCTTCTGTCCCTATAAAAAGTCTTTAAGTACTAGATTCACGAAAATTTATACAGATCGTGCAACTGTGACTTATAACATATGTACAAATTTTTTGCTCAGATTAATAAGGCGTTTAGACGCTATCACACTTTTAAAAATTTGGCCCCATAAGCCATAATGATAAAGAATTTTTCTTTGTGTCCCTGTAAAAAAAACTACAAATGCTAGATTCTCCAAAGTCTATACAGATTGAGTACATGTGACCTATAATATGTGTATAAATTTTTTGCTCAATTGAATAAGGCATTTAGACGCTAGCGTGTTCACTCACAGACATACACACATACATACACACACATACATCATCGTAAAAATAGTGAAAACGGACTCGGGGGACCTCGAAACGTATAGAAACATCAAAATCTCAAATTCGGATTTTTGACATGACTACAATACTTTCCTCACTATAGTGTTCGGAAAGTAAAAATTAGTGGTAACTAGAGTTCTCATACAGGGAAATTTAATATATACCATAGTTGCTAACATTTTAATTTATTCCAGAGCGTAATGACTTATAAATTTTCAGCTCAGACGAATAAGGTGTTTGAGCGCTATCGCACTTTAAAAAAATTGTGTCCATATGCCATAGTGATAAAGAATTCTTTTACTTGTGTCTCTGTAAAAAACTATAAGTCCTAGATTCACTAAAATCAATAGGGTTCTTGCTATGAGGATTTACAAAGCGTTTAGAGACGCTATCGTGTTCACTCGTAAGAATAGTAAAAATGAACTCTAGGGACCGTAAAACGTGTATAAACACCAAAATCTCATAGTCAGATTTTTGACATGATTACAATACTTTCCTTACATAATATGTTAGGAAAGTAAAAAGGGCTTAGTTTAAACTTAATAATTCATTTAAAATGTTGTATCTCAAATTCAGTGTTTTATTTTTCTTTCACACTCATGGATTCTAAATAATTTTGTCTTTTTCTTAAGACCACCCATGTAGAACTCCATATACTACATAGATCCCTTATTTCTATTTAAATTAACAATATCCGGTCAGTAATAGCGTTTTTGTTGCATACCGACAGGACTGGGTCCTAACGTACTCATCTGTAGTCTTCAAATTAAAGCTTTCTCAGAATGTCTGTAAAAACTAGGCTAGCCGGAATCGGACATCGGACCCATGCAAAGATAGTTTCTTGTTCTAAGCGGAAAGCTTTGTGCTTTCACATTTCTCATACTGTCCTTTTCACACATCTTGTTCGATTTATTGATGAATTTTACTAGCAGTAGTTTTCTCAACCAATTTAGATTCTTTCATGAGGATGGGGGGAAGGGAGAGGGTCTTTTTTAAAGAAATTTTTGTAAAAAAATTTTTTTTTTCAATCTTGCTTATTATTTTTTTTTTTTTTCGTCTTCGTTTTAATGATTCGAGTGCCGCCCTTAGACAACTGCCGCCCTCAGGCATTGCCTGAGTTGTTTAATGCCTAGCGGCAGCCCTGACAGGGGCATACAATTGTAATCTGATATATGATAACGGTGAGCGAAATTTTTTCGTCTGTGCATTTTAAAAGATATCAACTGCACTAAGGAAACAAAATATGTATCTTTTATATTCAAAAAAGCATGATTCACTTAGACTATAGCGTAGAAAGTATTTATTCTTCGTTTGCAAAGTCACACAAAAGAATTCTTATGTAGTATAAAATGCTCTGCATTTAAAATTTAAAACCAATAAACTAGCGTAAAATTAGCCTACCTAAAATTAGTTGAATGAGTTCCAAGGAATGCCGTGAGTGAAATTTTTCTGAAAACATGATAATGTCATCATCCGATGATAAACGCAACCTGGGTTCGAATCCAGCACTCTCCGTCTACCAGTTTCGACATAAAAACATCTCGATTACTGGTGGGACGAAAATAATTATGCAATATGAAATAATCTGGTGTGTCACTCACACGACTTTCACTTACCCTGAAATCTGAAATTTAATACTATAAATACAGGTTGCAGATTAAGACGTAAGATAACGAGTACTGTTATGTAAACTTGTGTTAAACAATTCAAATTAGGCTTCGGAAGAGTTTTATATGGTAATTAGTTCTGTGGGAGGGAGCTACCGCCCCCTGGATTCCCCGTTTCATTAATGCACCTACATTTATATAGAATTTAATTCTGTTATTAAAAAATAATTCTGTTTCTAAAAAATAATTTATTAAAATTATTATTTAAAAAAATTATATTTTATGATAATGCAGACGATTTTCATGTTAGAGGTGTAGTATAACACTAAATATATATATACCGGGTGATCCAAAAGTCAGGACAAACTTTAAAAATGAATAATTCGAAAACGAATCAAGATACAAAGATACGGTTTGCACCAAACGGATGAAAAAGAAACCGAGTTTTGTGTGGCAAAGGAAAAAAATTAGTTCTGTTGGCGACCAACAGATGGCGCTATAGTGTTTTATTTCACCAAAAGATGATTTACAAATGAAAAAAAATGTTGACAACTTACAAGTCAGCTTAATTACAGTTAATTAGTACTACTACAGTAACAGTTCAATGTCCATCATTCAGAAGTAGAGCTGTGAGATGATTCACCACATCGTTCACAGCATTTAGCAGCATTTCTTGCATTATGGCAGACACATTTTGGCGGATGGCATCTTTCAGTGCTGCTAGTGATGCCGGTTGGTCGCGGTACACTTTTGACTTCCAAGAATCCCCACAGCCAAAAGTCACAGGGTGTCAGATCGGGAGATTTTGGAGGCCATGCGTGATTAAAGTAGCGACTGAGAATGCGATATTTCGATGTATATAAGCTTCGACTACCATTACCTGCTGTAGTTGTTCCTTTTTATATCGTTTGTTGCTTTGCATAATCCTACATCAGAAATACGAGAGCGCCATCTGTTGGTCGCCAACAGAACTATTTTTTTCTTTCTTTGCCACACAAAACCCGGCTTCTTTTCCATTCGTTTGGTGCAAACCGTATCTTTGTATCTTGATTCGCTTCCGAATTATTCATTTTTAAAGTTTGTCCTGACTTTTGGATCACCCGGTATATATATATATATAAGTTGAATTTATTCTCAATATTACGCTAAAAAAAAAAAAAAAAAAAAAAATATGAAAAAATTGATAACTTTATTTTAAATTATCGCAGATCGATGGTTCAACCATCGGTATTGGCGAGCTCTTAATTATTAAAGGTATTGGCGAGCTCTTTTGAAAGATACCCATCATGAAAATTTACTCCCCTCGAGGGGGGACTTCCACCCCCTCCCCAGGGGGGAGGCGAGGTCCTACATACACAAATTTCTTTTCCCAGTTGACTATCTCTATTACAAAAAATATATATTCGTTTCATTTGGTTTAGCGCAGTCTATAGATGTTAAACTCTACTTACCTGCAATTTCCCCATAGACGTAATGTATTTGAATACTTCTGAATGTCCCTGCACACGAACCATTTGCTTCATCTCAACGAAAAGCTTACTGTAGCATCCCTATAGGATACACATTTAGAATACCAAGTTTGAACTTTCTGCCATAATTTGTTCTTGAGATATACAGAAAACAGAGAGACACACAGACCATTCGCTAAATACATGATTTTCGTATTCATGGGACCTCCGAGTCCGAACATGTAAATATAACAAAAACTCACTTTCGAAAATTTGACGCTAAAACAATGCTTTCTCGACCCTATGGGTAAGAGAAATTAAAAATTAACAAAGATTTAATAATGAAAGAAAAATATCAATTCATTTCAATTTTACTGTTATTATTATTATTTTCTACTTTTAATACAGATTTACACTGATAAAAATGCAAAAAAGCAAGAAATTGGGTTTTGTTTAATGCTTTATATTACAGGATATTTTTAATTATAGAAAAAAATTTATAATAAACTAAATAATAAAATATATACTTATAAAAGTCCAATTTATAGTTTTTATTACAGATGCATAAACATACTTTTTATATTAATTCCTATTTCGATGCATAATAAAAGAATGAGAAATGAAATAAGTATCTGACATACTTGCCAACATCTTAATTAATATTCCATAGTGTTGCTTGTCTTGCCTTTATTCTCACATCAGTAAATTTTTAGAGTAATATTCTCCAAATGCAATTACGATTAAATAAGAAGAAAAGTACTCTAAAATGATACTGGTGTGTAAAAGAAGGCGGGGTTGTTAACAATACTACGGGATATTAATTAGTATGCTGGCAAGTATGATCTTATTTTTCTACATTCATTATTATAGTAATATTACCTTAAATATTTAATGCATTAAAAATAACATTAATTTTTTAATTAATTATTTATTGTATAATGTCTATTTAATTTACTTATATATAATAATAAATAATTTATTCTAATTAATGTATATTGAAATTAAAGTATATTAATTATTATTATTTCAATTAATATTTATATGTTTAATAATATAGAAATATAATTAGAAGTAACATAAAAGTTATTTCATTTCCCAATCTCATTTACAATATTAATATTTAAAATAATATCAATGATAAAATTTTTAATAAATAGTATAATCTCGATTCTGCTCCACGTCTTAAACCAATATTTAAAGAAATTTCTTAAACAAATAACGGTCTGAATTCAGCTCCCGTGTTACATCCCTGTAATAATAATAAAATTTTTAAGTTTTGAATAGGTAAGTTAAATTTAGATTGATTTTTCTGTATTACTGAATTACTATTTTATTTACAGTTTAATAGAAAATTTGATATAAATATTAGAGTAATAAAATAAAGTATATAACCCTAAAATTAAATAATCTATGTAAACCTTTTATTCTCAGCTGCTGTGAAACATGAAATTAACAAATAATCGAAAAATATATGTAGCTTCACTTCTTTCGTTTACATCGGAACTCATGTGTTAGTTTTACTAACAGCCAACCAGAATTCAAAAAACGGACAACGCAGATTCCGGTTTCTTTAACCGGGGTTGATAATGTGAACAGATGAAAATAGGACTTCGTATTATCCCCGCTTTTCAAATTCCCGGGTTAGAAATCCTACATTGATAGGCTGACGCATCCGCCATTTTCTAGCCCACAAGACAGACTGGCGATTTATTATTGGTGATTTTTCGGCAATAAATTGCACGAATAACTCCAGAAAAGGGCACGGCACCGCCTGTTTATATTTTCTTCTTATCCAGAAAGTAGGAAAAAGTGGATTATAAATTACAGATGTAGCTCGTGGATACCCGGAGCAGGAGCACAACTTTGTAGCGCACGGTTTTCCTTATTTTCAACTTACGTATTTCATTTTATTTTCAAAGTTCTTTGACAAATTTAATATGAATGTACTGTTTTTTAACCGACTTCAAAAAAGGAGGAAGGTTCTCAATTCGGTGTCGTGCACTTAGCGGAATGGGTGAAAGGGAAGAAGGAGAAATAGAAGAAGCCGTGCCCTTAGCGGAAATAAGAAGGTGTGCATGTGGAAGATAGAAATATGTTATTCAAATGCACAAAATAATGCTTTCTATAGAATATAGTATGATTAGCATTAGAATTACAGAGTCACGCAAAAATATTCAGTTACAGAGAGGGTTATTATTGGAAATTTTCTGAATTGCATTTTCTTTTACATTAAGCGTTTATTCGACCAATTTTTAAAATGTGAATATGATTTGAATAGTGTATTTGTCTATTCTACTGCCCGTTTGTCCGCCTCCAGCGTCCATAAATATTTTAATAATTTTTTATTTTTACTCTCTTCTATGTTCAATAGAAGAAAGTACTGGATTCGTAAAAATCTTAGACTTCTGGTTTTCGACGAATTTACACGTTTTGAGAAGTCTAGAGCACGACTTGACTATTTTTAGAAAATGTCTGTCTGTCTGTGTGTGTGTGACAAAAATTTTGTGGCAACTGTATCTCCGGGACTACTGCTCAGAATTGCATATAAATTTACATGTAGCTAAATTAGCGCTATGAACCTTGACATGTAACGCTAGCGCTTACTACCTTGAGCTAAATTAGCGCTATGAACTTTTGATGCCAACCGCTCAACAGGTAACACTGCTATAACAGCGATTTCTACAATTTAAGTGGAAGTTATATATCAGGTTCTATTGCGTATAATCAATCAAAGCTTGGTATGAGAGAAGGCCACCATGAGACATTATGTTGATTCAATCAGAGGTGAAACTACCTAGCTTGCAAAAACCCTGAAAACTGTTCCTTACATGCAGATAGGGGACATTTATTAATAATATATCACATAGCTACCTACATTAAGTGACATTTGTAGACTTTGTGATACATTATAAGGCAAATTAAACATTCAAAATGAAAAATTTCTTTAAAAACGAAGTAATTTAACATGAAATTCAAAGACTGCAAAATTTTCAAAAACCCTAAATTCAGGGGTAGCCCCTGAAAAGTTTCACCCCTGTTCAATCTGAATGCTTATGGACCGACAAGTGGTGCTGCTATACAGCGATTTCTACAATTTAAGGGAAAGCTATATCTCAGGAATTACTGCACAGACTTTCATATAAATTTATATGTTGATGCACCTTAACCTAAATGAGTGTCTGTCAACTTTTGGTGTCAACCGCTCCACAGGTGGCACTGCTATACAACGGTTTCCACAATTGAAGGGGAGGCTATATCTCAGGCTCTATTGCGTATAACCAAACAAAACATGATGTATGTGAAGGCCATTGTGAGATATTATGCTGCTTCAATTTGGGTGCTTATCGGCCAATAGGTGGCGTTGCCATACTGCAAATTTCCTCGACAATGTGAAAGCTATATCTCAACTTCTATAGCACATAACTTTACGAAACTTGATATGTGACATAACTATTATAAAAATGCATTTTTTAAGATGTCATTCATAGACAATAAAACAACTGTCTTTCTTTTGATATTTAGTGTTAGTTTCCCTCTAAGATAAAAAAATTTTATTTGCACTTAGGGAATTTGTATAGGAAAATATAGAAGAAAGTCTTGTGGTGGCCACAACTTACTAATTTTTATTTCATATATATATTTATTTATTTTTTAATAATATGTGCTATTCAAATTCATTATTGAATATTCCCTACTTAAAATGTCTCTAACACAACCTATGCCACTGGTTTGTGTACATGAACATTCAAAAAATACCAATGCATTAAGCTTTATGGGAGACATTTTTGTAAATCACATTTAAATAATTTCATCAAAAAATCATAAAGAAATTCACATTTATTGTTATTATGCTAAGAAAATGTTTTCTATTAACTATAATATGCTTAACCTCCAGATTTACAGAGCTATCCAAAAATGTTACGATACATTAAGGGGTGCAAATAGGAAATTAAGAGCAACATTGTGTTAAGCATTTTTAACACTTTCCAGCAATGTTTCAGAGTGATTATGAATTCAGTTAGTCTATATGTCTGTCCATTGTGTGATAATATAGACAGAGAACATAGAATGTTATGCGATACAATGAGTAAGTACAGTTGGAAAATGCTGATAAACAATGTGTACCTCCTGATTTTTCATTTTAAAAGAGTCTAATGCTTAATTATATTTTCAAAAACATAATAAAATCATAAAATGGCAGTAATGTACGTTTTCGTATGGAGTACTGTGATTCATTAAACTTTATATGGTTACAGATCACCGTTCCCTCAAATAACGGATATTCTACAGTACTCATACCTGTTTTTGCGACAGGTTACTTCTGAAGCAAAATACAGCCAGTGCTAAATGCGGATTGAAGAGTTTTTTTATTTATTTATTAATTTATTTTGAAATTTATTATAGATTTCCGCTAAGGGCACTGTCGCTAAGGGCACGGCCCCCTCAATTCAAACGGTATGGGTTTTTTTTTTTTTTTTTTGTTAGCTCATAACTTCTGAACGGATGCTCCGATTTTGATACTTTTTGTTTTGTTGAAAAGGTCTTGGCCTGAAATAGGTCCCATTGTAATATCTTTACGATCTAAAGAAAATACAGGGTGCCCAAAAAAATCAGTCCCAACTCTTTTAACTGCTAAACGGCTGCAGCTATAGTGATAAAAATGGTTTCTAAGTATAGCAAAGTGGCCATGCAGTACAAGGTATGCAGTACAAAAATGGTATGTGAGTAGAGTAAATTCGCCCTGCAGTACAAGGTTAAACCGCTTGCTGCGCCACCTGGTGGAAAATAGTGGAGTTAGTGTTCCTATCTCGAAACGGTTCTAGAGAAAAAAAGTGAATTACAAAGTTGAAGAGTATCACCGATTTAGTATTTAGACATTCATGCTAGCGTTCCTACCTCGGAAACGGTTCAAGACAGGGGAAAAAGTGAATTATAAAATTGCAGAGCATCATCGAATTTAGTAAGAAAAGATAGTTTAGACATTGATGCTAAAAATATAATGCTAAAAACGTGTATTTGTTTGTTTGCAATTTCTTACACTATGCAGACTTTAGCTACATTGCACACGTTGTAGCGTAGCTGGTAGGACATACGCTATATAAGTACAAAATATGTTTACTTGATACTTTTTGTTTTGTTGTAAAGATCTTGGTCTGAAGTAGGTCCCATTGTCATATCTTTGCAATCTAAAGAAAATAAAGCGCCATCTGGTGAAAAACAGCGGAATTAGCGCCCCTATCTCAAAAACGGTTCAAGATGGGAGAAAAGTTAATTACGAAGTTGTAGAGCATCACCGATTTACTACGAAAAGACAGTTTTTAGACATTACTGCTAAAAATAGAACGCTTAAAACGTGCATTTGTTTGTTCGCAATTTCCTACACTGTGCACACTTGAACTACGTTGCACACTTTGCAGCGTAGCGGATGACACATGTACTCTGTGGTTCAAAGTACTGTTACTGTAAGCGGTCACATCGATTAGCACAGCGCAAAGTCGTTTTCAACCAACTTCTAAAAGGAAGGTTTTCTTAATTCGAGCTATGTGTTGTTGTTGGTGTTTGTAAGCTTATAACTTCGTAACAGATTCTCTAATTAACCGACTTCAAAAAAAAAAAGGGGGGGGGGTAAAAAAAGTAGTTCATGAGTGAGCAATATTAAACACAATTCTACTTCTTTGTGGGTTCTAGAATATCATAAAGTAAGTTTAATATTAATATTGACATTTCTGTTGTGGATGGATAAATATTCAAAAATAAAAGGCTTCCTGCAGAATGTTTGATCGGCGATAGTCAGAGATGAAAAAAAGGAGGGGGGGTGGAGGGCAAAAAAAATTACATGAGTGAGAAATATTGAATAATTCTGTTCTTTTATATGTTATAGTATCTGATAAAGCATGTTTAAAATGATTATTGACATTTATATTTTGGATGGAAAAAGATTGAGAATCTAAAGTTTTTCGTGGAGCGTTTGAACACTGATCATTATTGGAGTTTGATTTAAAAAAAATAAAAAACCGCGAAATCAACAAAAATCACAAAAAAGCGGAAAATCGCGGATCCGCGGAAAATTCTCATGCCTGCAGGATACTCACAAATGTCTGTTCTCACTCTAACTGCTGAACGCATGCAGCTACACTGGTAAAAGCAGTATGTAAGTACCAATGTTGAAACTTCTGCCCGTCAGCTGCGATGCATATTTTGCTCTTTGTTTGAACTTTACGCTGTGCAATTTCCAGCGCAGCGAGTGACACGTATTCACTGTAAAGTTCAATATATATGCCTAACAGAATTTTTGGTTACGAATACAGCGTATCCGTTCTTTACATTTCTAAAGACTTTAATTTAACGTATGTTCATTCAATAGATAGTTTTTTGCTCATATGTCATATCCGACAAAGGCAAGGAAAGTGACACAACTTAAAAATGCAGCATTTGAAAAAAATCAACTTAAAAATAACTTGACTAGAATAAAACTGACACAACTGTCTCTAGAGTGGATAACTTTCTAGATGGAGATGTAACTTTTTTGTTCACATTGGGAGCATTTCATGCACTTTTCAGTGACATAAACCATTTTTTGAGTTATGTCACTTTTCTTGGAAGTTGTGATTTGTGAAACTGCCGTCGAACGTCTTCTGATGTTCTGCTATATGAATAAATTTTCACTGAAAAGAGAAAAAATCTTTTTGTAAAAAAATAGAACCGACTCCAAAAAGCAACTACTACTCAAACAACTAAAAATGAAAGAAAATTGGCAAAAAATGGAACTGTAAATTGCACCTAAAAATATAATTTCCTTCGCCAAACAACCTATAACACTACAATCAATCGTAACTTTTGAAATTGATGCAAAATTAAATAAAAATTGATACCTTTATTCAATACAAAAATCAAATCCTATTCAAAACACACATCTCACATTGTCACCTGCAAAACGCAGCCGAAAACTACTTTGATTCAAGAAAACAAATAAGATTTCGTAAGCAGCAAAAGCTGGCGAAGATGCTGGTATCTGACGTCCTTGGTGAAAGAAAAATCGCAAAATTATCTGGAAAACATATTTAATTTCTTTGGGATATCATGATTATTTTGATAAGATATATTAAAAGAGTAATCAAGAATATGAAACAATACTTCGTACAATATATATTATGAAAATATACATCTTGCGTGCATATTTTTGCATTACGTTTTGATCGCCAAATCCAAAAGCCACCAAGGATGATAGTTATCAAAGTTATACCAAATTTGCAAAGGAAACTCTAACTTCGTAGAAACATAAATACCGCAGTGTAAAGAATGTTCACTGTTCTATGTAGATGCTACTAATGGAGCAATTGTATACAGTGATAAAATAATAAAGGAAACATGAAATTGGATCATTCGAGACAACAGCATTTGCTGCTACCGATCTAAAAACAAACCTTTAAAAACTAATTAAATTTTATTTAATTTTGCGCCGACTTCAAAAGTTATGATTAATTGTAGTGTTATAGGTTGTTTGGCGAAGGAAATTATTTTATACTTTTAGGCGCAATTTACAGTTCATTTCATACCAATTTTTTTTTTTATTATTTAAGTTGTTTGAGTAGTAGTTGCTTTTTGGAGTCGGTTCTATTTTTTTACAAAAAGATTTTATTCTTGATTCATATTCTTCCATCATTTTAATTTTTAGAGCTTCAGGCTGCAGCAATTAATCTCTTGCTTCAATTGCGCATCTGAAATTTTCAACACTGTCAGGAATGCTGTACAAGAGCAAAATTGAAATTAAATCTTCTGCTACTTGAATGTCTATTTCTTTTAGCTAGTCCACTATATCAAAGAAAATATTGAAGTGATCGGACATATTTTCACTATCGGTCATTTTCTTAAAGAGTAGTTGCTTCAATAGGGTGGCTTTCTTTGCCGGTCCTCTCGATTCGTAAACTTCTTTTAATTTATTCCAAACTTCATTTGAGGTAGGTGGTACAATGTTTAATGTGACATAACTTACTTGGACTAATTGCGAGGATTATATCAGCTCTTGCTTTATGATCATTTTCAAGCCATTTTTCTCCGTCTTTGGCACCTTCATCGGGCTTGATTTTCATTCTGTTAGCATAAGTCCAGTGATCATTCTTGATTAAGACAGCTTCTATCTGAAGCTTCAAGCTATCAAAATTATTTTTTGATAACTTTTCAATATTTAGTATTTGCAATATATTTAATCAGCTATAATAGCTTTGTTATAAAAACAGAATCAAAAGTCGGTTCACATGTACTTTCGATTTCAGCCCTTAGGCTTAACAGTCACACTTTCATTTTAGTGAATGTAAATTTAAATTTTTAAAAAGTCCGCAGTAAGGTGCATGTCTCTGGGCCCATAACCATTGTTGGTTTAAATGGGACCACAGAGTAAGAGGAGTCTTTTTTAACATTCACAATAACATTTAATAATATAGAAAAGAAGAATAGCACATTGCTGGCATTTCTATGCCGCACACAGAACAGCTTTCTCGTACAGACAGATACAAACTGAGAAGCGATAAAAATACAGATACGTCACATCTGACGTCATGACAGGTGTGCGCTGGTTGGTTAGCAAATGATATTAGAAAACATGTATTGAAAATTCTTACATATAGGGTCCCTAGTTAGGGTAGTCATGCAGCGCCGTCACAGCAGAACTATCTTCCAATGAATTTATATGGAATTGCATTAGTTTTTTCCGTTTGCAGAGCATTTAAATTGATTTAATTAAATTTAAAATGCAGTCTTCAGATATGCAAAAATATATGAATCATAAAAATAATTGTGGCAATAATTTTAAAACAATTCATTAAAAAAAAAAATCTGGTGTGAAACAACCACACGACTTCCATTGCCCACTATTACACATATTATATGCATTTTTGGGAGATAATGTGACCAGAAAACATAAAAGTGACCTAAAGAAGTAGACACTTAAAAATTTTCCGGTAAGAGAAACTTTATACACATATAAAGACATATAGATAAAACAAAGCTGACATATAGCGAGGTAAAAAATAAGAGAAAAAAATGGTAGAGTTATTTTTTGAAACAAACATTTCCGAGATCTTAAGATGACCTGCCTAAGGAGGATCACTGTTATTTTTCCTCTAATAACCACGTAATAAATGAGAAAGAAATGGATTTATATAACAATTTTCAAGAAATCGTTAGAGCCGTTTTTGAGATGCCAATTTTTACAAAAAATTAATTACTGACTGGAAAACAATAATTACATACAAAAGGATATTCAAAAGTGAGTTAATATGGCAAGTTTGAAAAAAATCCGTAAAGCCGGTTTTAAAGGAACGCGCTTGCGAGACCTGAAATTGAGCTATTTATACAGGACGCCTATGAATTTTCCTGAACTAACCAACTATATCATTCGAAAGGACATCAAATAGAGTGTTTATATAGCAAATTTGAAGAAAATCATTAGAGCCGTTTTTGAGATACGGACTTACGGTCCCACTTCCGGTTTTTCAATTTTCACCAAAATATGGATAATTCATCTGTACACCTGACCTGTCTCAATTCTGAAGTTTTGTAGCTCTACCTTTATTAGTTTCGGAGATATGATAGCCAGAAGATTCCACACGTATATACACACACACTGACCAATTGCCAAAAACCACTTTTTTGGACTCAGGAGACCTTAAAAGGTGTATATCACGTGAAATCTCGATATCGAATTTTTGGACCAAATACAATACTTCCATTACCTACGGTAGTAGGGTAATGGAAGTAATAATAAATAATATTAGTCGTTTTCTCTTAAATAAAAGATACTCTTCTTCAAATTTCTCTTTTGCAAGAAAGAAAATAAATAAGGATTAGAAAGACAATACATATATGAAAGGGATAAAAAATAGTTAAATTTAAATAATTAAAACCCCATTTTAAAAGCTAGAAATCGCTAATAATTCGTAAGTGCGCCTTTAAACTTTGTTTCACGGCAGAAGACTTCATAACGCGAAAATCAGAAAAATTGAACTACTTTCAGAATAAAAAGTGCTGAGTAAGTGCAATCTTCCTTTTCTTGTGGTTAAGTAATGCATGTTAATTAATCCTGGGGATCCAAGCCTCAGCTGGACTGTCAATCAAAGTTAATAGCCAATGATTAAGCAGGGCAGGACTAAATATTCCCGCCGAAATAGACGGTATTTAAGCTGGGTCACACGAGAAATCGTGGCTTTTTCCGATATTGACTTGCTTAGTAAATCTACATTAAATATTACTCTCATCATGTAAAGCTAGCTTACGAAACCCGCGGCCCGGTGGGGCACCGCTACGGAGAAGGGCCGACTTTTGGCGTAGTTACGGGACTTATGATGCTCAGGATGTCTAACATTCAGGCCAAGACTGCATCTTGAACTTAATAAAGGATATTAGTGATTCTGGACTCCTCATCCTTTCTAAGATGCTCACATGACTGGAATGCCAACCCTCGTAATAATACGACACCCCGTTTTACGTTACATATATATATATATATATACTATATACCGGGTGATTTAAAATAGATGTTACCAGAGATTATCTCGTAAACTAAGAAAGATAGAAACATACTTCCAATTTCAAAATTGGTGCAAATTAAGAGTAGATTTAAAATATGGCATTTTTTGTACAAGAAGCTGTATACATATTAAAATATGAAATTTAATTTTTATACAGTCCCTCCTATCATATGAGTTATATTCAGAAAAATATTCTCTTCGCTCTAAGAAGAAAAAAAAAAACATCTCTCTAAGTCAAAATCTCGCGGAGCTATTGCAATTTGAAAATGATGACTTATACCACTTTATTTTCAATTTTGGCATCAATTTTTCGACGCCAACAGGCTCACTTTAGGGGGTTATCTATGAGATGAGAAAAATTAAAAAAAGATCCTTGATTTTAAAATAGCAATTAAAATCATTCAAACACATGAAATCAACAGTTTTTAAGAACTTTATGCAAATTTATATTAATCCGTATTGTTAAAAAATGTAATAGTTAAATTTCTTAGGGGTCACCTGCAAATTAAAACACATTAAGAGAGGAAGAAAATTAAAAGACTAGCAAAACCGTGTGAAATTTTCGCGTTTTATTTCTTTTTTCCACTTTCCATCATGGTTGAAAAATTTTAATTATTTCGGCTTTTTAACAATTCCAACAAGGTTGAAAATTGTTAATGACTTCGATTTGTCTGTCTGTCCGCACTCTAACTCCCGTGAATATTCATGGAATTTCCTGAAACTGATATATGTTATTTGAGTTCACTATCGGATATTTCTTATTAAAAATGGAGTAAATACCTCTGCTAGTTTGTGTACAGACACCCGAAAGTATTCCAAAGCATTGTGTTCTACGAGAGGTATTTTTATAACCCATATTTTAATACCTTTAATTTATGCACATATTAAAAAAATTGAAATATGTTATTAAAGTTTACTATCGGATATTTTCTATAGAAAATGGAGTAAATACGATCACTGGTTTGTATACAGGGACACCCGAAAGTATTACAAAGCATTGCGTTCTATGAAGATATTTCTGTAAACTAAATTTTAATTACTTTGCATAAATCTTAATGAAATTGAAATATGTTATTCATATGCACAAAAGAATGCTTTCTATAGTGTACAGTACGATTAGCATTAGATTTACAGGGCACACAAATATATTGTTACGTTAAGGGTTATTATTGGACATTTGCTGTGGAAATTGAACAGTGAAAAAAAAAAAAAATCGAGCCCTGATACTATTCCTGCTGATTCTTATGTAAAACATCTAACATTCCCCCCCCCCTCAAATTTTTATCCTTGTTCGGTAATTTCATGGCCATTAACTTGATTTGGGGAATAGAAAAAAATTATTTTAATAGTTAAAAACAACAATATAATGTATAATAAATAAATAAAATATATAAATGTAATTTATAAATTCAGAGGCAAATCACCTCTCCCTCCCCCCTCCCAAAACTTTCCCTTGCTGCAAACGTTCATATTTTAGAATTTTTCACTTCTGAAGCCCCTCAGAAGATATTTAACATTTAAAATAACCCTTTCCTTCCCTACAAATCAAATTTAAAGCCATAAAATTACTGAAAAGTGATAAAAACAGGGGAATGCCCTCCAAAAACGGTGGGTGATAGGGCAAAATGGGTGTCATATTCGGATTCAGCAAGCCATTTTACATAAGAATTTGCAAAAATGGTGTTGGGACCAATTTTCATGCAGAGCAGTGTTATCAGTAGTTCATGTGATCAGTATCAAATTCATAAATACTTGTGCCAAATTTGAAGCCCATTGGATTCTTTTGTATAACTGTGTAAATCTATTATTAAGTGTACATGCTCATCATTTTTTACAGAAACCATGCTTTTATGCACCTTAATTATGTATGGTAATTTCATCATGTTGAATGTAATTTAATGATGTTAAAATGCACTTAAAAGAAATGACATCCATAACGTTAATTTTGGTCCCTGTATCCGCCGGAAACACTACAAGCACCAAAATATGTACAATTCCATGTAGCTCATAAATATTTATACCAGTTTTCAAGTTGATTGGATGATTTTTAAAAAAAATGTTACTGTGGTACAGAGGCATACATAAATACAAAAAACTTTCTGAATCTAGAGGAGATGTCTCTACTGACATTTCAGCAATGATATATTACCATAAAAATAATCTTGTGCATAGAATTTTGTATTTAAGAAATTTGGCACATGTTTTTCACTTATACTTTGGTGATAATTTTAATGTTAGAAAAGAGACAGAGATTTTTGTGCTTGCTATATAATATATATATATATATATATTACAAGCACAAAAATCTGGTGTAATATATATATATATAACTTTAATAAATGATCAAACGTTTAAGATATTTTGTCAAATATTTAGAAAAGTTCTAAATGAGTTATCTTGAAACTTTGGGTGGGTTAAGAACATGTATACTTCCTATTTCAGCAAAAGTTTTTTCCCCGAAGGCAAGGGGATCACAAATTAGAAGATAAAACAAAGTCATACCTGCCAACATTGAAGGATCAAATTAACAGAGATTCTGTGAATGACATTTTCAAGCCTAGACAACATTGATAGGTTTTCAACATACGTCAGATTTTAATAGTTTGATCTATGGTTTAAATTGTTAAAAAACTATATGCATACCTTAAACTTAATTAATAAGTAAAAAATAGTAATTATTTTAATTAAAACTAGTCTTATAGATTAAGACGCTAGAGAATTTTTCAGCAACAGTGAGTCTCTCTCTTAAAAAATTGAAGATTTGTTGAAGTTCTTGATAAATTATATGTATAACTTTAAAATGTTCAGAATAAGGGAGAGTGGAAGACAATTCCAAAATAGGGAGAGTTGGCAAGTATGCATACTGTTAACAGAGATGCCAACTTCTAATGACAAAAAAGCAGGAGATTTTTTAACAGAAATCAGGAGACTTTTTCCAACAAGAAAGTTTGTAAAAGAATGCAAATTTAATAATAGCAAATTTAATATTAGTAAAATAATGGAAATTTAATTTTAAGCAAAGCTTTATAAGCTTAGAAAGTATTTACAAAGCATCAGTATTAAATTTAAATGAATAATATATGTTTCTTGCAGTGAAACTATCAAAAAAAAAAAAAAAAAAAAAAAACCCTCAGACATACAGCTGTTTAAAATTTAGACAGATTTGATCATTCTGCTCCTAATATAAAACAATAAGAATCTTTATTTTTGTAAATGAAAAGGTAATAAAGAAATGAAAATATCAGCTGTATTCTAATGAAATTTGAATTCTTTAAGTTTTCAATAGTTATGGTATTTAAAAAAAAAAAAAAAAATTGATAAGAAGACATTTTTTATTATGCAAAAATGAAAGTTAAAAATTTATTCTTAGCAAAAATTAGTTTCAAAGCATTGTATAGTAATTCACATTCAAACTGAACTTGATAAATTACAGGGCAAGATAAACTTCAATTTTCTTTCAATTTTTTTTACCCAATCCCACAAATTTTAAGCCTAAATTATGCTAAGAGGGATAGATAAAAATTACATCGGAAAAGCACGAGAAATGAGTGGAAAATCAGGAGCATAGAAAAACAAGCAAAAAGCAGGAGACTCCTTCCAAAAGCAGGAGACTTGGCATGTCTGATATTGCAATCAAATGTAAAAATATTAAAATATGTAATGAAATGTAAGAAATGCCAACCTTGTAGGACAATTTTCAGTAGTAGACACGTAAATTTTCAGTAGTTTTGTGTACTTGTCAGTAGTCTGGTAAGTTGGTTTGGTGTAAATTTAAGTTCAAAAAAAAAAAAATAATAAATAAATGTTAATACACTCAAAAATGATTTATTTTTATACATTAAACTAATAAGTTCTTTTTGTCATTTACTACTGTAAATAGACATAACATTTCTTGATCACTAGCTGCAGATGGAAAGGAGGGGGGGAGAGAGAAAGAGAGAGTAAAAAAATAAATAGATGTTTGAGAAATGAAACCATTCTACTCCTTTATAGGTTCTAGAACCTAATAAAAAAAATTTTAAATGAATATTGACATTCATACTGCTGATGGAGAAAGACTGGGAAACAAAAGGCTTCTGTAGAGCTTTTAATCGACTATCGCTAGTAGTTGGATATAAGAAAAGAGGGAGGGGGGTGAAAAAAATTACTTGAGCAAGAAATATCAAACAATTCTATTTCTTCATAGTTCCTAGTATCTTATAAAGCAAATTTAAAGTGAATATTGACATTTATGTTGTGGATGCAGAAAGATTGGAAATCAGAAGGCTTCCGTTGTATGTTTAATCGTCGATCGTAAATAGGGTTTCATTTTTTTTTTTTAACGAACGATATCCGCGATTTTTTTTAAATGTATAATCCGTAATTTTTATATGTTGTCTGTAAGGCTGTAATTACTGCCGTATTTCCGTAAAAACTACGGACAAACCGTAGTAGTTGGCATCTCTATGTAAGCATAAATAATTTTTAATTATGCATACGCAAAAGTTAATAGAATTTCATTTGCATAATTTATTAGTCAAATGTATTGAGTTACTTATACAAAAATCCCAAGCAAATATTGTGATAATTGAGTGTTTGTTGATTATTATAAATAAATATTGTTTAAACCCAGAATTATTTTTTTATTGCTTCAATAAATATACTCTGATTCATTATAATAAACTATATGTTATGAATGAAACAAACAATAAAAGAAAGCACAGTAATTTTTTATTATATCATAATGTTTTGAAATACATCTGTTAAAAATGAATTGTTATACAAATGTCAAACATTGGGGAAAGATACAAGAATAATACACAAACATAATTAATTTTAGCCTGAAGGAAATTTATGCACTTCTGCTACATTTGGTTGGTTATATATAGAGAGCCATTTACTACTCTTAACAATATGAAAGATAAACAACAGTAGGAAATATGCATGCGACAAATTGAATTTATACAGCAAACTCATATTTTTCTTAAAAGTTTTCTTTTTTCAGCTCAACTTACCACTTTTACCCACGTTTTTTCATCTTATATTGAAACTTTTGTTTAATTATTATTTTAAACATTCGTTCAGTTGTGTTTTACAGCTCATTCATGAAGACTGATTGCAACGTAACAAGCATTATTGACATGAGGCACCAAATCAGTTAGCTGAAATAACCTCATTTTCGCAACAGTCTTTTGTAAACCACAATCTGGATATTCTACACACATTCTAGAATCTGTTTAACATTATGAAAGCTATGGTGGTAAGAATGGTAATTATTTAATAATAGAGACTGGTCTCTGAAAACACAATAGACCTTTGATTTGTTTTGTTAGCATTAGAGAATTGTTTGTGCTATCATGGCACAGAGTTCAATTGTATACTTTAAAATTTTTTTACAAGACTATATAAAATTGGAAATAGGATTTTTTTTATTTATTTATTTCTTCCCCCAAGTTTTAAGGTATTTTTTGAAACAAGCTATTTTCAATAATAAGCTAAGGAATTAAATATATCTTAAATTGAAAATGATAATTTTGTGATCAGTTTTGTTTAACCCTCTCAGCGTGTAGCCTCAAATGACATTTCTACTTAAAACATAATTTTATTGTCTAAAAAAATAACCTAATTGACTACTCTAACTTCATGATTTTAAGTTACAATTTTACGTCTTATACGATTTGGAGACAGATCTCTTGCTTTACACAAGTTAGTCTCAAACCGTTCAAACGCTTAGAGGGTTAAAGGAATATGATAATAATCTAATTGGCTTTAATTATTTGAATGGATTGCTGATTTATAAAACTTATTTTTTGGTATATACATATGCATTCGATATATCACCCCTTTTTAGAGCAAAATCAATCAATCTACTTGCTTTCTACAACAAATAGTATTATGGTGCACTAATTATACACATTTCCAACAACATTTGTCATTTGACATTTCTTATTATAGCACCATTACTTTAGGAAAAAAAAAAACAGAATATGATGGGAACTCGTATTATTGATAACAAAACAGGATGTATTTTAAGAGCCATGTGCATTTTTACTCTATCATATATTCTTAGTCCAGCTACAAATAGAAAAGACAAAATAAATGCACTTCATCCAACATGCAATGGATTTTCTATGAATGTTTAAATTTATTTCTGTTAATAGCTGTATTTAAAAACAGCTTAACAAAGTAACATGGTGACTGCCGCAGTGCTTTTCAAGATTTTTCTTCAAAAGGTCAATTTAATTTAATCATATTATATTATTAAAACTGATTATAGTGTAATCATCAAAATCATGTGGAATGTATACCTTAAAAAAAAAAAAAAAAGTTGTAAAAGTGTCTTTTTTTTTGGCTTGTTAATTTTGAATAAACTTTGTATGATTATAGTTTCTGTTCGTTTGTTAATAAAATTTTCTGTTTATGTAAGCCAACCTAGTTTTTTTATGTTTTCTTCCCCAATGCCATCTATTCCTATTTACTCTGATATACTATGAGTTTCCTCGTAGCAGCACAGCACAAATATGGCAAGTAAACAAGCTATGAGACAACTCATAGTTGGCAAACAACATGTTCTTGAAAAAATAAAATACAAAGTATTTTGCAACAGAAATGGAAGAAAAAGCAAAAATTGTTACTTTGTTATGAAATACAAAGAAAAACAAACGAGCATTGTTTTAAGTTTAAAAACAAGTTACACAGTAACATAACAATGAGCTTAAAATAGCATAAAAAGACATAATTCTAAAAACACATGAAAAAAAAAAAGATGCTATATACAGAGATAGAAATATACAAAAGCTTTATGCATTCTTAGTGCATATTTATTGAACAGAAATAAAAGAAAATAATAATAATAATAATAATTTAGAAAAAATTCTCAAAACTAATTTAGAAATGTTACATTCTTTATAGCAAATATATTTTTTAATGTAACTTTAAGAAATAAAGACAAAGACAAAAAATAAACCTTTCACCACTTATTGAATATGACTTTACAGAATACAAATGTCGATTTTATGGGAGCTAAATCAGCTATAGCCAATTTTCTGTGATTAAAGAATAAAAAAGTGAAAATATTTTTGAGCTAAGATTTGTGTATCTATGCAAGGGAAAAAGAAAAGAAATGCTTTAATTGTTTGGAATTCCATAATAACATGAATGATGCATAAAATTACAAATGACCACAGAAAATAGAAAAAAAAAAAAGCCTTCTTATAAAGCTCTTCTGTGATACTCAGGCGAGGCCACAATGTAATCATCTAAACTGAAGAAGTGGGAATTCATCGACATGTACCTAGAAATATAACAAATTTTCCAATCATTAAACAAAATAAGAAAAATGAACATTTTTAGAAACTAAAAAATTGCAGAGTTGTTACACTCACCCCCACTCGTTCCAATAACCAAACTCTAAGGGGGTTACACTCCTTACTTTAGATATTCACAAATAAAAATAGCCATGTAAAAATTTACACGGAAATACTATTACAATCATTACTTATCATCATGACAATAGTTTCTATTTGTCTATAATTATTTTAATTTTTTAATGACATAAGTGTAAATATATATGCCTACTAAATTTGATAAATTCCATTTCTTCTAACATATTTAATAGCAATTACTATGTCCGTGTTAATAATATCAGTAAAAGCATCAACAATGATAATTTATCAAAAGTCCGACATTTAACACCTTATTATATGAAAGAGGACTGTCATATTAGAGAAAAAATAAAGAAAGAAAGAAAAGAAAAATTCTGTTCATGACTTCCTTTTTCTTAAAGATATCATCAGTTTCTATTTTGACAGCTTTACGACTTTGATGGTAACGCATACATTTCTATCCCGTTCATTAAGATATGTAGAGGAAAAAGCGAAATTTCCTCCTCATTTAAAAAGTTATCTAATTAAGTAAAGAAATAACATAAAATTACCTAACTGAAACATGTCGTAAATTAAATAAAATGCCTTTGTCTGTGGTCTACAAAAAGTTTAAATTGCATCGAATTTCTTCCTTATTTACGCTCATATTTTAACCTGTATAAACTTTTGACACGAATGACAAATTGCGATATTTTCTTCACAAAAGTGTAGTTTGAATTGTCACCTTTGAAATGTGCATAAGTATGCACCAATCAGATTACTTTTGCCCGATATACACCACCTAACATCATCTAGTGCAGAAAACTGGCAAGAACTTTTTCCTCAACCTAATATACCATGAAGGAATTATTTATCTATGAGAAAAAACAATTCAATGTAATGAAATTAGCATTTTTTTAAGGCAATTTTCAGCACTCTTGGAAAGAAAGTTTACCAAAAAAAAAAAAAAAAAATTTCATGCAGCTGATATATATATATACTAGCAGACCCGGCCATGCGTTGCTGTGACTAAGTTATACGTTGAATTATACGGCTGTAAACTATTTAGTACAGTCAAATTATTATTTACGAACAAAGACGAAAACGTTGTAGCCGATGTAAAAACCCACAGGGTTGAAATTTGAAACTTAGGTCAAAATTTGGAAGCGATTGATAAAAATTTTCGTAGTGTTGATATTAAGCACAAATTAATTTTATTGTAGGGTCCTATAAATTTTAATGGAGAAGTGATATATATTATTTCTAATGCTACTTTGGATAAAATTGCTAAAATGACTAATATATAAATTAAATTCTATTAAAATAAAAGTATAAAAGAAACAGACGATTTTAAAATCAATTTTTATGGAGGAGTGAAATATAATATATGCTATAATGGATAATTTTACTATAAAATGACCTCATCATTTTAAATATTTTAAAGAGGGCAACAGCTGTAGTTATAAAAAGGAAAACAATAAGGCTAAACCAGAAAAATAAGTAAATTTGATAAATATTTTAAAACTTTAAAATTGGAAATCTTATGAAATATTTGACATTTAAAGTAAATACATGTATCATTTTAAATAGAAAAAGATTTTGGAAAAGTTTAGTGTATTTTAACGAAGTGATGAGAAGTTTTTGAGTATGTTAAAATTTTAATAGTAAATTCAAGTTAATAAAGATGGGAAACATTGAGGATTAAGATAAGAATAATTATAAGATTTAAAAAAAAAAAAAAACTTTTTATATACCATGCTTTTAAATTTTAATATACTAATAATATACTAATTAAAAAGAAAATGATAAATATTCTATCATAGTTTGAAGTCAAATTTGTTTTCAAATGTCTAAATAAAATATCTGATGTAAGATACTAATATTTTGCAGCGGAATAGATTTCATTTCTGTCACCCTTGGCGAAAAAAAAAGAATATCGCCAAATTATCTGGCGAAAATATTTAATTCCTTTCAAAAATCATGGTTATTTTAACAACTTATATTAAAAGAGTAATGAATAGTATGAAACAATATTTCGTACAATACATATTACATGTCATACATACGTACAATGAATAATACATATTACATTTCGCACAATGCATACATCTGGCATGTATATTTTCGTGTTACGCTTTTGATCGCCAAATAATAATAATAAAAATAAAAAAAGCCAAGGGCGACAGAGTTTCGAAATTTAAAATTAAAATTTTGTCAATTTGACAGCAAAATAATTCAATCTAACACCCGCGATAACTAATACATATCTATACCCAAATATAAGGATTAAAATCGGGAAATAAATTTCCTCGATTTTTTATAATTTCTTACAAAAAATCCAGTGGGCAATTAACATAGGAAATCTTTTTCTTGGCTGCACAGACGGTCAGTGAGTCACACTTCGCTTGCGTATAGAACTCATAGATATAGTATAGCATATATAGAACAGGGTGATCATTGGGGAGAAAAAAGTTATTCCTTTTCATTTGGGAAAAGACGACGTTTTTACCAAAATATGGCCGTCTTTCCCCGAGTGAATACACACGGGAATACATACTAATATTTTAGCAAATAAAATTTATGAATAATTTATTTGCTAAAGGGGAATGGAAGACTCCAGATACAGTTTCAAATTCATATTTTTTTCTTTCTTTCTTTTTTTTTTTTTTCAATACCACTTAATGGCTGTTTCCAAAGCTTTTATTTATTTTTTTCTTTTCGGCATCAAAAATCTTTGTACGATAACATGGGGATGAGAGATCTATATATATTACTATATCTATGATAGAACTACATTAGCACTTTATCAATGTGTATAAAATCTTTAAATTGATTATGACGTCAATTTTCGTGAGATGCATAATTTAACTTTTTATAATTTTTTAACGTTCACGTTTGATTAAATGTATTTATTTTTATGTCGAAAGAAAATGAACTCGTATTTTTTTTTTTTTTTTTGGCAACAATTAAATTAATGGAACTCTCACAGATATTTTGGAGCAACTTTAATAAAGGTCTATAATTAACAAATAATTGCAATAAAATAACATTGTGACAATAAATTGAGATAAAAACTATCCTATCTCTCAAGTTGGACCAAACTGCACACAGTGTGCAAAATTTCATTAAAATCGGTTCCTTAGTTTAGGAGTTTACCCCGGACAAACATCGTGACACGTAATTTATATATATATACAGATATATATATAATAAAGATGATCTATCAAGCATAGCAGAAGCCAAGCAACAGATACAAGATCACTATATATATATATAGGCAGACTTTTATTACTTATCACATTAATTATAAATTTTCTATTTATAATTTAAGTCAGTGTAGGCAGAATAACATAAGGCAGAAATAGGTACGAAAAGTTTACAATATTTAAGTAAAAAATGAGTAATTGTTTTCTATTACTAACTTTTAATAACTAAGAATAATTCATAATATAACAATAATAAAATATACAGAAGAGAAACGAATATTTACTTAGTGAAAGAATTCAGCAGTTCAACTAAAGAATCAATGTTTTCTGTAATACCAGAGGATGTCAATAAGGGTCCTAGTTTAGCTATAAAAAATAATAATAATAAAAATAAAATAAAAATCCTAATAAAATATTTTTTTCATAAAAGTAATTTCAAGAATTGCACATAAATTTAGCATAAAGGAATGTTTCAAAAATAAGTGTGCCCCTACTACAATTAAATTTTTCTCTGTACATAGATGCTAAACTGTTTTCTCTAATACCTGAATTGAAATATGGCATCTAATATAGTATAATATCTTTTGGATATTTTTACTATATTTTGAATGAATTCAATCTATCTTTTCTCTTTTCAATTCTATCTTTCAATTTGAAGGATTTTATTTCTGTCAAAATGTTTGGTAATTCTACTTTAAAAAAATTTTCATAACTGAAAAAAAGGGGGGGGGGATTAAATTTAGGAGTAAATGGTTTTATATATATATATTATATCTACATATAATTGAAAAAAAAAAAAAAAAGCTAGCTATCGAATTATTTCAAAATACAAGCGTAAAGCTGGTTTTATAGATATATATACAGACATGCCAAGTCTCCTTCTTTTTGCTTGTTTTTCTATGCTCCTGATTTTCCACTCATTTCTCCTGCTTTTCTGATGTAATTTTTATCTATCCCTCTTAGCATAATTTATGCTTAAAATTTGTGGGATTGGGTAAAAAAAATTTGAAAGAAAATTGAAATTTATCTTGCCCTGCAATTTATCAAGTTCAGTTTGAATGTGAATTACTATACAATGTTTTGAAACTAATTTTTACTAAGAATAAATTTTTAGCTTTCATTTTTGCATAATGAAAAATGTCTTATTATCAAAAGATTTTTTTTTTTTTTTTTTTTTTTTTTTTTAAATACCATAACTATTGAAAACTTAAAGAATTCAAATTTCATTAGAATATAGCTGATATTTTCATTTCTTTATTACATTTTCTTTTACAAAGATAATTAAGATTCTTATTGTTTTATATTAGGAGCAGAATGATCAAATCTGCCTATTCTGACTTAAATTTTAAACAGCTGTATGTCTGAGGGTTTTTTTTTTTTTTTTTTTTTTTGATAGTTTGTTTCAATGCAAGAAACATATTACTCATTTAATTTTAATACTGATGCTTTGTAAATACCTCCTAAGCTTATAAAGCTTTGCTTAAAATTACATTTGCATTATTTTACTCATTTTTCTTACTAACATTCTAGGTGGAAAAAGTCTTGTGATTTCTGTTAAAAAATCTCCTGCTTTTTTAACACGCTTTTATTAGCTTCACCTGTATGTATGTTTGTAACCGCTCTGGGAGCAAACAAAAAATCTATATTGTAAAAAAAAGACTTTCCCTACATGAACGCTGTGGCTGTGAGGTAAAGCTCCGCGCTACGAACCAAAAGGTCTAGCGTTCGAGCGCAGTCAGAGGAGATTTTTTTAAAATGGTTTTTAATTCTAAATTATTTTAATTAAAGATTTAAATGTATGTAAATATTATGGTGTGTCACTCACACAATTTTCTCTTACCCTGCATTTTAATACTACGATAGATATTTTGTACTTTTTAGTTCTTTAATTTTTTAAAACTATAATATTATTGTCATTAGAAGTTGGCATCTATATATAATTAACTTTGAATTTAACTATATAAATATTTCACTAATGTGAACCAGTTATGATTGAATTTTGTCAAAACAATACAATGAGATAATTAATAACATACGTGAAGATAAATAATATTTATACATTGTCAATATTTAAGCAGGCAGGCTCAGTTCAATAATCAGGGATGAGATTAGAAAAAAATTAGAAAAAGCTGAAACTGTATGCAGAGGCAATACTAGAATTTTGATGACACAATCTATTAAATTAAAGTAATAGATATTTATTTTAATCTTCAATGTATAAAAAAAGAACAAATACACATCAAAAACATAAAAAAAAGCTTAAAAAGACTAAAAAAAAAAAAAAAAAAAAGGCTGAAAAGCTAACTGTACAAAAAAATTGAAATCAGTTAAAAGCGGAAAAATCTCCTCCCTGTGGATCAAAAGCCTGAAAATACAGAAAAAACTCAAAGAAAATTTAATTTTCGTGATACTTTCAAATAAATACATGCAGCTTTAAAAAAAAAAAAAAAAATGATGTGAGAAAGTGCATTTTCCATGAGTAAATATGGAGAATATATGAAAATAAATTGTTTAAAACCATGTGAAAACAGAAACAAGAATAAGAATATTTAAAAATGAAACATCTGAAAATTAAAAACTTAATTAACAAAATGATACCACTAAGACCACTTACATTTCCTAAGAAACTTTCGGCCAAACATTCATGGCCTTAATCACAGGTGAAATGACATTCATTTCTAATCTGCTCGGGAGCTTCAGCATGCAGCGCCATCTTTTGTCGATTTTGGTCTCGGTTGTGTTGCAGACATTTTCACAGTTAATGATTTCCATTGCTTCCCTTTTTATGGAGTAATAATGGCTATTGTAATTTGAGAGTTTTTTAACATTACAGAAATCAATATTAATATTTTCGTTATGGTGAACCTGGGTTGTGCAGTTGTATTTTTTATTAAATTTAAAGAAAAAAATAAAAGAATTAAGGAACATTCCAATGATTTTAAATTTAATAAAAATACAACTGCACTTGCCCAGGTTCACCATAACAAAAATATTAATATTGATTTCTGTAAAGATAAAAAACTCTCAAATTACAATAGCCATTATTACTTCATAAAAAAGGAAGCAGTGGAAATCATTAAGTGTGAAAATGTCTGCAACACAACCGAGACCGAAATCGACGAAAGATGGCGCAGGATGCTGAAGCTCCCGAGCAGATGAGAAATTCATGTCATTTCACCTATGATTAAGGCCATGAATGTTTGGTCAAAAGTTTCTTAGGAAATGTAAGTGGTCTTAGTGGTATCATTTTGTTAATTAAGTTTAATAACGACCACTTTTATACACATTTTATATATCTGAAAATTATTTTTAAAAATTAAGAAAAGTTTGAAATGCCTACAAAAGTCAAAGACTTCATCCCTGAATAATGCTTACAGTTGATAGGTTAAAATCTTAAACTAAAGAAATACATTTTTCAGATACTTACTAAACATTCTAAGGAGATGCATAGCACTATAGATCTGACACATATCAGAGCCCTTATACTCATCAAGCACCTAAAAAATTAATAAAAATGTTAACATCTTCAAACCATATTAATATTTATGTTAAATTCATTTACTTAACAACACAATTTTTGTCATTAATTGACTACTATTATAAGTAATGGAAGTATTGTTATTCACTCAAAATGTTGGATATTGAGTTTTCACCTGAATCAATCACATACTTTATGATCTACATAAAAATAAATAAAACAAATTTTTTTTTTTTTTTTTTTAAATTAGTGTGTGTGATAAAACCAAATAAATTTTCACATTCATAGATAGATTTTTTAAATACAATTTATATGAATAATCAATTACATGTTTACACTTACACATTTAACATATTTATTTTATTCTAACAAGGGTTGATACAGGTTTTAATTATTGGGGCCCATTTTTCTGAAAAACAAATTTTTTTTGTGAAATTTTTATTTATTTTTGTGAAAAACAAAATAATTTTGTGAAAACATGTTTCTTTTAGCGTTAAAAAGAATTATCACACAAAACCTTTCACTTTAGCAATTACTCTCCTTTCACTTTAGCAATTACTCTATCTAATGTTTAATATCAAGTTAATAGCATATTATTGAACCAAGTATAGACACTCGTTAAAAATAATACTATTAAAGTGCAAATTTTTACAAAATCATCATTTTTATAAAACTAAATCTTGTGAAAGGGCTGCTGTTATGAATCTGAATTTTGTGAAGGGACCCATTTTATGGATTTGAATTTTGTGAAGGGGCCCATTATATGGATTTGAATTTTGTGAAGGGGCCCATTTTAGAGATTTGAATTTTGTGAAGGGGCAGCAATGGGTCCCAATTTTTACCTGCATCGATCCCTGTCTAAATAAACAAAATTTAAGTTTTTTTGCATTCAAAGTTCAATTGTTTTGAAGTGTGAAATGATAAAATGTCATAGCTGAAATTTCACAAGCCTAAATAAAATTTTACACACAAAAAAAAAAAAAAAAAAAACTAAGCCTAATTTAGTTTTCTAAGTAATAGATATAAAATTCTGCCCATAACGAAATTTAATTTAGTATGACACAACTTATTTTAATCTATTCTTGTATATAAAGGAATGCAGTAACTGTGTTTCATTCCCTAGCTTCAGTTACTATATTCATTTCTTGAAATTTCTTTAGTATAGCTTTTGCACACACAGGAGCTCCTTGGTGGCTTTTAAATTTCTGTTGTCATTTTGGTGATGAATTAAAGTGGCTATCGCAATTGAAATGCCCATGCTACTTCTTTGCCAAATTCCAAATCTCTCCAAGTGGTTCTATATTGAAATTTTTCCATTTATTTAGCACTATTTTTCTCAATTTCATTTTAATTATTTGAAAAAAAAAAAAAAAAAGTGTACCAATTTTTGATAAAATCTAATAGTCTAGACACATACAATGACAAACTTCAAGATTTATATATTTTAACACTTCTACAGTTACAAATGGTTCTTTCGTCATTAAGCAGTTGAAATAAAAAGCTAATGTGACAAAATTATTATTATTCTTTTTTTAAATAAAATAGCTGAATATCTTTAGTTTTCAATAACAAATTTTGATATTCCTACTTTGCTTAGTGCTTATTTTATGAATTACTAAACAGATTTGCTGAAAAACTACTACACGGTTAAAGGATTAAAAAAAAAAAAAAAAGTCAAGGCGATAGATAAAAAATGGTAACGCTTGCCCGAAAGAAATAGTAATAGTTTGACTTGTCGTACCAATAATAAAATAAGATAAATAATTAAATAAGAATAAATACCTCGCCATATTGTGGTCTTTCAAATTTATGCAATAACATTTTTCCAAGCATGACATTGAAACAATCTCTGATATTATTTGCAACTTGAACAATATCTTTCTCTCTAAAGAGATAACATACAATTTTAAAAACTTTTTTTGATAAAAGAATCATTATATTAGACATTATTAAAATAAACATACATATATTTTTTAAATCTTCAATTTTACAAAGGAAAAATGAATAAATAAAATAAAAAAAGAACAAACAAACATCATAATAAGTAAAATAATTCAGGGATTTAGTTGTTTACAGAGTGAAGCAAGCAAAATTCGAGGTTTAGTGGTTCATAGATGATAAAGAATAATGAAACTATACAGCAAAATTGATATTTATTGATTGATTATCATGTGTGTAAAAGTATGATTACTAATTTTAAGAATAGTTGTCAAATTAAGAATGAAGAGTTGAACATATAAAAGAAAAAGGAAGAATGCATATTAATACAAGGTAAATGCAACAGGCCTTCTGCTTTTTTTTTTTTTTTTTTTTTTTTTAATTAATATACAGTACGAAGCTGAAAATCTGGAATCGTTGGGAAAGTGGCGATTCCAGATTTTTGGTCATGCCTAAAAAATATAATGTTTTGGTTTAAGTACTTGGATAATATGCAAATTCAAGTAAAAAATAATCTATTATGATTTTTAAACATATTCTGTAAAATTCTTTTTATCAACTTTAACAATAAATAAAAATAAATTTAATTTAAACTTGAAAAAGAAAACAGATTTATTGAAATATTTGCATACAAAAATCAGTACAAGTTACAATAAAAGAAAATAAATAAGAAAAACCTACCATTTTTAAAACACACCTGTGTTTTTCTTTTTTTTTTTTTTTTTTTAGTACTTTAGGTTTTTCCAATTAAAAATTTGGGCATAATTGAAATAGAATATAGAATTTAGCTCCCAATTAGATAAATGTTTAAGAATTGTTACTATTGTTATAATTTTCTTCCCACTCCTCTTTCAGACGTCTTTTATTGTTTTATAATTTTCTTTGGTTAAGATACACAAAAGTGCCCTCATTTTATATATGTTAACAGTTTATGGTACCATCATAGAAAAATTTCTTATGTATGTAATGCAATTCTATAAGTTTTTTTTTTTTTTTTTTAATTATTAATTAATAGACAAGTGAGTGATAATTTTAGTAATTTCACTATTTAAACAATTTGTCTAAAAGCATAATGCAACAATTGTAACAATTATCAATGTGAAAACCATTTTCATTTATTTATTTATTTTTTTAAAGACACACTGTACCTATTTCTTCTTTCACAGTAAATTAATCAGATCCTCCACTAAAACATTTTTTTCCGTTGAGCTTCAGCAATAAATTTGTTTATGGAAAAAAAAAAAAAAAAAAAAAAAAAAACGTAAAGAAGCTTAGGGCAAACCAAGGTTTAAACTGCCATTTAGTTTTTACACATTTTGCTAAAATATGTTAGTAAAAATTTCATTAAAAAGCAAAAACTGGATTATTTCCTAAAATATCTTTAGATCCTTCTAGATACCTCTAATTTTTATTCAAATATCCACAGGCAAAATTACGAAACCACTGAAAATATTGGGGATCTTTACTTAGCATATTTGGATTTAACTTTAATGTTAATGGTTGAAATATGAATGCAAGAATATTTAAAAATATTAAAAATTCAGAATTTGCTTCAAAAAAGTGTTCTCAGCATTAGTATTGCACAATAATCTACCTCTACCATTATTCTCTTTTTAAATCACCTTTTCATTTTATACATGACTTTTTTTTTTTTTTTCTATTGTTGAAATCGAAACAAAGTTTCACTGATTCATGTGCCTTAAATCACAAGTATAGATGCTTGATTAAAAGTCATTGACTTAATTAAACCCCACCAGAGACCTAAAGAATAGAAAACAAAATTGGAGATAACCAAGTTAAGAAAAGGAAGTAAATATTATCCAAAGAACTAAATTTTTGAAAAAGCTAAAATACTGCTTGTGCATTTTAGCTAAAATGCTAAAGAAACTTTTTTGCCAAGTTAAACCTTGGAGCAAACAAAAACTGTAACTGATGTTGTAGGGGGATTATTCCTCCTCATATTTTAAATTAAAAAAGGTATATACATAAGACTAATAAGTTTGTGGTCCATAAACACACAAAGGAATTCCAATACATTAAAGTCTGTGGGTGAAATTTTTATATGTGCCGATTACCATCCTTATACTGCTTTAAATAAACTAACATAATGAAACTTTTTTTTAGATGCATAAAAGAATGCCTTCTGTAGAAAAAGATATAAACAGCGATAATATTTTGTGTGCAGAATTACAAAAAAAAAAAAAAAAAAACTTGTGTATATTAAAGGCTTATGTTATTTTTTAGGAAGGTTGAAGTTATTAAAAAATCCTTACTTATCAAGCATTATTCCTATATCTTTAAATTCAGATAAAAGCAGTGTGCTTGAAAAGCCAAATAAGTTTCGTGTAATTATTACATAAACAAATTCGATTAAAAAATATTGCTATTTCAATTTTGCTACAAATAGAAGGGAAGATTTTAATTTTTGTTTATAACAACATAACTGAAAATTCACAATCGCAGTCTTTGTTAGGCATGACATTTTTATTATTATTACTTTTTTTTTAATACTTACCTACGTTTCTCTAAAAAAAAAAAAAATAAATAAATAAACACTTTGTATAGATTATTAACACTTTCCAACTGTTTGATCGTATTGCATTGTTAAACCTTCAATATACCTTGCCCACATATGATAGACTAATTGAATTCATAATCACCCTTAATCTTTGTTGGAAAGTGTTAAAAACACTTAACCTTTTCCTTATGGGTGGGATTTCTGCAATCCCAAGCAAAAATGTATTTCCGTTGTTCCAAACATTTCTTCCCTTAAAGAATGATGGGGAGCAATACCCCATGCTTTAGGGGAAGAAATGTTTTGGACAACAGTAATACCAACTCCATATTCTTAAATACATTTTTGCTTGGGATTGTGGAAATCCTGCCTGTAAGGAAAAGGTTAATGCAATACAAATGCAATTCCAAAAGTTTCCAATTGTAGCTCTTATTGTACATGAACATTTTAGTGTGATCTTTTAAATCTTGACATCAAACATACCATATTCTTGTAGCAAATATATATAACAGTTTAAAGAAATTCTGAAAATGTTTACAGATGCTAAAGTGCAGACAAACAGATAGACAAATGAACAGAAAGATAGACAGGTACATTAACTGAATTTATTATCACTCTTAAATATTGTGAGAAAGTGTTTAAAATTCTCAATAAAAATGAAAATGCAATTCCAACAAATTCTAATTATAGCCTTTAATATATCTGAATACTTTAAAAATATTAAATACCTTTTACAATCCTTCATTTATGGCAGCATTAATTATATATTTCGACTACATTCGTAGTCGTCTTCAGATGTTGTTTTTGCTGCACTGTTGACACATGTCTTCCTCCTCTTCCACATCACTATCCCTCTTGCTTACGTCACTTTTTCGCCGGTACGTTTTTATCACCTGTTGCCAGTCCTCTGCAATGATACTGTGCTCTCTTTCATTTACTGCCGTGTTAGTGGTTAAAATCTCTAAAGCTTCGCGTTTTATGGCGTAGTTATGTGAGTTGTAGGGAGCTATTTTAACAGTTTTTATGGTATTAGTTATTATGGGGTTAATTTTATTGGTGCGTGATAAGGCGGTGGAGCTTCTATTGTATTTTAGATCGTTGATATGTTCTATTTCTCTGTCCTTGATTTTTCTCTTTGTCATTCCGATGTAGGTGGCAGGTTTTTTGTTATTTTCTAGATTGAAAGAGATTTTATATATCCCCGAAGTTTCTTTAGGGTCGATGAGGTCTTTTTCATTTCGGATTCTTTGAATGATGTTTTTGTTGGGTTTAATGGGTATGTGGATATTATGTTTGGAACCTTCGTTTTTAATTTTATTTGCTATGCCATTACAGAAGGGGATGGAGGTGGTGAACTTGGGTTTTATTTTTTGAGCGGCGTTAATTTTGTTGAAAGTTTTTATGCGCTTTCTATAGAGTTTTTGAATCATAGAGTTGCTGTATCCTGCACTTTTTGCTATGTTTTTTATGAATTTTATTTCAGTGTTAAGAAGATTTTTATTAGAACAGATTAGGATGGCGCGATCTATGTATGAGCGTAGGGCGGCAGTTTTATATTGGAACGGGGTTTTACATTTGTTGTGAATAATTTCGTTATTATTAGTTGGTTTTCTATAGACTGTAGTGTCGAAACTATTATCGCGATTTTTGATGATTTTGACGTCAAGAAAATTAATGCTATTGTTTGTTTCGATATCAAGTGTAAATTTAATATTATTATCTAGGGTGTTTAATTTGTTGAGTAGAGCGTGTGGGTCGATGTTGTTTGGGATGACGGCGAATACGTCATCCACGTAACGTAACCATGTTTTACAGTTTTTAATGATGTCATGAGCGGATATTTCGAAATGTCTTAGTTTAATTTCTGCAATGGCGCCTGAAATGGGGGACCCCATAGGCACGCCTTTCGTTTGTTTGTAGATATCATTATTGAATGTGAAGTATGAGTTATTTAGTAAGAGGTTATTGGCAGATATTAGGGTTTCACTTATTTTATTATTACCGTAGTGGTTAATTATTTGGTTTTGTATTATATCATTAATTTCGTTTAGGTTTATTGAGGGGTACAGGTCTTTTACATTGAAACTAACGAGTGTGTCTTCATAGTTTATATTTATATTTTGTAAGTATTTTATAAAGGCTTCTGTTGAGTTTAGACTGTGAATTGAGGGGGGAAGGAGGATTTCGTAGATATTCTTCATGTAGACTTCAAGATTGTATGTGGGGCCTTCTGATTTATTTACTATAGGTCTTAGTGATGGAGGGGTTTTATGATCTTTATATTTTCCAAAAATACGGGGGATAATAGGGGCAAAATTGTTAAGTTTTGGTGGTTTATCGTCAGGCCAAGAGCCAGTTTTGATTAGATATGTAGTTATAACTTCGGGGATATATAAAATCTCTTTCAATCTAGAAAATAACAAAAAACCTGCCACCTACATCGGAATGACAAAGAGAAAAATCAAGGACAGAGAAATAGAACATATCAACGATCTAAAATACAATAGAAGCTCCACCGCCTTATCACGCACCAATAAAATTAACCCCATAATAACTAATACCATAAAAACTGTTAAAATAGCTCCCTACAACTCACATAACTACGCCATAAAACACGAAGCTTTAGAGATTTTAACCACTAACATGGCAGTAAATGAAAGAGAGCACAGTATCATTGCAGAGGACTGGCAACAGGTGATAAAAACGTACCGGCGAAAAAGTGACGTAAGCAAGAGGGATAGTGATGTGGAAGAGGAGGAAGACATGTGTCAACAGTGCAGCAAAAACAACATCTGAAGACGACTACGAATGTAGTCGAAATATATAATTAATGCTGCCATAAATGAAGGATTGTAAAAGGTATTTAATATTTTTAAAGTTAATTCGTCCTTCTTAAACCCTTCAAATATTTATATCTGAATATTTTTGTGTGGTCCAGTAATTCTTAATGTTAATCATACTATGTTTGCTAAAATTCTTTTTTTTTTTTTTTTTTTATGAATATGAATAATAAAGGTCAATTTCATTATGATTTGTGTGAAATAAAGGTGTTAAAATATAGTTTATAGAAATACCTTTCATAGAATGCAATATTTTGGAATTTTTTCTGGTGTCTCTGTACACAAATCACCCTAACAGCACACTTATCCATAATACATCCGGAAGATGTCCCTTCGATTTACTTTCACCCATAGGATATCCTGAGGATGTCTTGTGGATGAGATGTGCTGTTAGGACTGGTGTGGTATTAACTCCAGTAGCATGGCAGTAAGCACTGCAGATTTAACTTAAATTAAAATGAAGTACTGACACATAATTTAATTAAATAAGAAACCTTTAAATGTACCTCATGTTTCGTGAATATTTTCATCTGGACGCCCAGACCTTATAAAACGATCATCTGTGCCGGATCTCTTCAAGTTGCGGTCTTTTATGGATTCTATCAGCTGCTTCCACATCCGGTTTGGAGCCATTGCGTCACTATCGTTGCACACATCCGGCGTTGTTGCGATCTCTATTGCTTCTTGATATCTATCAATTGTCCTCGCACACAAAAATAGTTAATTTTATGAATATAAATGCTTATCTTTTATTATATAACTGTTAACTTACCTTTTTATTTGAATTTAAAAGTTTTCTTTACTTAAACTCTATCAGCCATCTTCTACTTACATCGCGCCATTACTAACGATGTTTTGTTTACATTGTTGCCGTTGCCAAACTTGCTCTGCATAATTTTCTTAATTTTTGCTGTTGCCACTTCTATTAAAATAGTTATGATAAATTGTATTTTTGACTTTGACTGTTGAGTGGCAATGGTAATGCATTGTTTATATGTAGATTTTTGACTTGGCAGTCAGTATAAAAAGATCGCGATGCGTGTGTTAAAGGGCAGTTATCGGCAGTTGTCGGCAGTGTTTAGCAATGGCCAGCTAGTCTTCAATTAGATATGAAGCGGTAGTTTATGAGTTGTGTAAGTAGCTTGATGGTCAAGTAACGATGTATGTGCTTATAGTATCGTTCCTGCTAAGCTATTAATGCTCTTTGGCTATTGCACTTTTTTTTAAGAAATGATGGCTGCCGTTGTTAAGTTGTTAATATTTTACACATGTTAAGTTTCTGTTTGTTAAATTGTTCCTTGTTAAAGGTTAAATTTTCCGTCGTTCATGGATGATGGAAGTTTTGAATAAAATGATAATTGACGTCCTTTTGAGACGAGTTTGTTAAATTTGATAGTTTAATTGATGTTAACTTTTGTTTAGACGCTTTTTAAGCGTCATTTGTTCAAGTTTGAAATCTTTTTAAAAAGTTAATTAAAAGTTAAATGAAAGTTTCTAAATTGAAGTGTATAGTGGATGAACGTAATTGTCTTCATTTCAACTTTGTGTTATTTCGTCTTGTTTCACTTTCGCTGATCAACCTGGCGATCGCGGAAGTATATTTCTTCATCGTATTTTCCCGTTGATCAACCAGGCGATCACGGAGGCTCTGCGACGTTCCTTGAAGTATATTGTCATCTGCTTTTTCATTGTGTTTATCTATATGCCTAGCTCAACACCTGTAAAAGGTAATCTTGTTCTTGTTATAAATTTGAAATCTTAATATATCATTATCTCTTGTTGAATAAAGTTGTTTTATTTGTTAAAAACTTTGGTCTTTAATGTGTTATAATAGTTGAACACTGGTCGGGTTATTTCTATTGAAGCCCTTAAAATTTAAATCTTAATGTTTCCACTGTATTTAATCTGCTTAATAGAAATGATTTGAAACATAGACTTTTAGTTTATATTATTTGGTTATGGGCCAGTTTTTTGAGGGTGTCTTTTTTAAACTTGACCAGTTGTTCTTTTCTTGTTTTTTGTATAATTGATAATTAAGTAACTATTTAAAAATGGCTTATAATATTGTACCTCAAATTACCAAGTTAAATGCAACTAACTATTCTGGTTGGAAGTGTGATATTAAATTTTTACTTATGGAGAAAAATGCTTATGATATCGTCACTGGTGACGAAACTAAGCCTAAAGTTAGTGAAACCGTGTCTGAGGAGGCAGTACAAGACTTTAAAAGAAGGCAGAATGCTGCCATGTCAATTTTATATTTGAATATTGATAGTGAGTTTAAAGGTTTAATAAGTGAATGTACTGACCCCTCAGAGGCGTGGAAAATTTTAAAAGTTAACTTCCAGCCAGATAGTAGAAGTCATCATATGAAATTGTTTTCTGAAGTTATGACATGTTTTTTAGAACCTGGCGAATCTATTGGTGTTTTTGCAGCTAGAATATCTAAAATTGCTGATCAGTTAAAATCCATTAATAAACCTATTGCTGACGAATACTTATGTTTTCAGGTTTTGAGATACCTACCTGATAAATTTGATCAGGTTGTTCAACAAATTCTTCGTTGGCCTGATAAGGACTTTAACTTTAAAAATATTATTGTTGAGTTATGTGCCGAGGAAACGCGCCTTCAACTTAGAAATTTTGATAAAAGTAGAACGGAATGTTCTATTGAGGCCCAAAATGTAAAATTTAAACGCAGGCCTGTTTTTACTTGTTGGAGGTGCGGGAAAAAAGGCCATGTTATTAAAGATTGTAAAGTTAAGTTAAATAATGATCTAGCTGCAAAAGAAAAGGAAAAACCACTCAGAAGTAATTTTTCTAAGAGGGGTGGCTCCAATCAACAGTCAAAACGTGATAAAACTCCTAAAGCTCAAAATTTTATTGCAGAAGCAAATTTAAGTAGTTTTGATAGAGAGGGAAGCTGGGCTTATGATACAGCGGCCTCTCATCACTTCTGCAAAGATAAATCTTTCTTTTGTAATTTTTCTGAAATTTCTGGTGATGAGTTACACGTGGCTGTTGATGGCGTCACTTTTCCCATTACTGGTAAAGGTGAAGTAGAACTGAATTTTAATGGGACTGTTATTAAACTTTGGAACGTTTTGTATTCGCCGAACTTGCGGAAAAATCTTTTGAGTGGTTCTAGATTCGACCAGGGTGGTGCTAAATTTATTGGTAAGGCCGGCAAAATAAACGTGGTCGACAAGTATGGTGATTTTCTTTTCTCTGCTAAACTCCATGACGGGATTTATTATACATTTCCAAAAGTAATTAAAAATAAGCACAGTGTTAAATTGAATGGGGGGCAAAATTCTAATGAAAATTTAAATGATAATACTGAAATTTCAGCTTTTCCTGTAATAAAACCTGTTAATATAAAAGACTTTGATACCTGGCACCTTCGTTTTGATCATCTAAGTCCTGACTTAATTTTTAATACTATCCGTAATTCTGCTGTAAAAGGTCTGCCCAATTTAAAATCAGTTGATAATTTTTTTTGTGATCCCTGTCATGTGAGTAAGCAAAATCGTATTTCTTTCAAACCCTTAAGTCATTCTTCTTCCAAAAAACCTTTAGATCGACTTTTTATGGATACTTGGGGTCCAATTAAAATTCCTGGCAAAAAAGGTGAACGTTTTTTCCTGTCAGTAATAGATGATTTTTCTGGTAGATCATCCGTTTACCCTATCCAGGAAAAATCCATGTGTTTTGATGTTTTTAAGAGACATGTTTTGAGGGCCGAAAGGTTTTTGGGAACCAAGTTGAAGTCGATTAGAACTGACAATGGCAAGGAGTTTGATAATGATTCTTTTAAGGGTTTTTGTAGAGAAAATGGAATAAATCATGAGCTGACCAATTTTTACACGCCAGAAGAAAATGGAGTTTGTGAACGGTTCAACCAAACAATTATGAACTGTGTTCGGGCAATGTTAAAGTCCAGTGGTTTATCTGATGATTTTTGGCCTGAAGCATGTTTACACTTTAATTATACGTGGAATCGTATTTGTCATGGCGGGAACTCTAAAACTCCATTTGAACTCTATTCAGGAAATAAACCTTCTGTTCGACATTTAAGACCATTCGGTACGTTGACATATGTGGGTGTTCCAAAGGTTAGACGTAAGCACAAGTTAGACTCCAAATCAAAACGTGGTGTCCTTGTGGGCTATGCCTTGCGTACCCGTGGTTACAGGGTCTGGTTAGAAGACGAGAGGAAGGTTGTGGAAACCATTAATGTTTCTTTTGTTGAAAGCGGTGATGTTCTACGCAGTGGAGCGGTGATGGGCGACTCTTCTTTTGAGTTGGTGCTTGTCCCAGAGGAACAACCACGGCCCGTTGACCGGTACCTTCTTCCTGGTCCGGAGCCTGGTACCTCTGGGGTCTTGCCCAGCGAGACTGAAGTTGTCGTCCCAGCCGTCTCTCCTGCTACTCCTGCTCCTCAAGTTCCCCCCCATACTACTTCTCATAACTGGATGTCCAATCCCATATGGTACCGGAAGGTTGTACCTCGTCCTAAGGGGAAAAAGGTCGATATTTATTATTATCCTGATGGAGAGGGTAAAAAGTGTTGTCTCAGGTCACCTAGTGATGTCGAAAATTTTTGCAATTCAAATAGTATTGATTTTAACCCTGCTGATTTTGATTTTTCTAAGTTTAATAATTTTTCTGGTGTTGTTAATCCTAATGTTATACCTTCCGTGTCCAGCACGACTAGTTGACTAGATGTGGTGGTCCCGAGAACGTATAAACAGGCTTTAAAATCTGCACAGTCTGAAGAGTGGCATGAGGCTATGTTGGAAGAGTTAGAATGTATGGCCACGAGAGGTGTCTGGCATCTTGTAAGACTCCCTGAGAACAAGACTGCGTTGGGAAACCGCTGGGTTTACACAGTAAAGCGTGACGAGTCTGGCAACATTGTCAGATACAAGGCCAGGTTGGTCGCGCAAGGTTTCAACCAGGTCCAGGGCGAATCATACGATGAGACCTTCTCGCCTGTGATAAACTTTTCTGTTGTTAGATTTTTTTTCTCTCTTTTAGTCTCATGTTACGGTTGGTTTAATGTACAGTGTGATGTTAAGTGTGCCTATCTGTACGCTCCCTTAAAGGATGAAATTTACATGAGGCAACCAGTTGGCTTTACTGAAAAAGGTAAAGAAGACTGGGTCTGTAAGCTGGATAGAGCACTGTACGGATTACACCAGTCAGGCAGATTATGGTTTTATGAATTAAATAAAGTGTTGTTGGAACTTGGTTTTAATAAATTTGAAAATTGTAACTGTGCTTATTCATATTATGATTTTTCTGTTTTATTGGTTTATGTTGACGACATCGTTGTTTTTGCCAGGACTGAATCTCAAGCTAATGACATTTTAAGTTTGTTGAAATCAAAGTTTGATTTGAAAATTTTGGGTATCACACGCAAGTTATTAGGTGTGGAGTTTGAGTATACAGATACAGGAGTTTTGATCCACCAAAATCAATATATTGACGAAGTCAGTAAGAGGTTTCAAAATCACCGTGTACCTATCTCCTCCTTACCTATTGTTAAAGGTATCAAATTTTCAAAAAGTGATTGTCCTGTTATTCAAGAAGACATCGATGAAGCTTCTCATTTACCTTACAGAAATCTTTTAGGTTGTATCTCTTTCATTTCAAATCGTACTAGACCTGATATCGCATATGCTACCAACATTTTCTCACAGTTCCAACAAAATCCAGGTATTAAACATTGGCAGGGTTTACTTAAACTTCTTGGATATATAAAATTCACCAGTCAATATAAGCTCCATCTTAAATGCACACAGGTTAAATTAATTTCTTATTCTGACGCTGACTTCGCCGCTAATAGGGACGACTATGTTTCTATGGGTGGCCAGTTAATTCTTCTGGATAGTGCTGCTGTTTCTTGGCGTACTAATAAACAGAAAGGGATTACCATATCAACGATGGAGTCAGAATTTGTTTCTATGTGTGATTGTGTTCGTGAGCAGGACTGGTTTTATAATATTTTATGTGAATGTTCTAATTTAAATCTGATAGAAAATAATTTTGAAATACCTACCTTATATGCTGATAATCAGGCTGCAATACGTTTTACAAAGTCCAGGATTGAGAGTTTCCATACGCGTCATGTTAATATTAAACTATTTTTTATAAGGGATTGGTTTGATGAGGGCAAATTTCATATTCAATATATTTCCTCTAAATTAAATCTTGCCGACCAGTTTACGAAGCCGTTGACAAAAAGTGATTTGTTAAAATTTATAAAAGTGATCTTTATATAAATCTTTTGTGTTTGAATAAATTTCTTTGCTCTGTAGATACTTTTCATAATTTTTTATCATGGTGTGAATGTGTGTGTGAAATCGTGAGGCGCCTTGCGTATTTGTTCATTATGTATATATATTCATTTTTTTTTTTCATAATTTTTCATATATTGTATATATTCATTTCTTGTATATAAAATTGAATTGCATAATATAACTGTATATAATATTGTATATGATGTATTTTTCATATCACCTTTTCCTTTAGTATATCTGCAGGGTGAGGAGTTGTATTTCATCACTTGAAAATCTAAGTTTTTGTCAATGGTAATCTTCATGGTAATTAGTTTATTATATCACTTGTGACACTTCCTATGGACTATGAGGAATCTCATGATGGGATTTTGTTAATTAAATTTTTATGTATGCTGCGGTGGGGGGCATTGATATCTATCAATTGTCCTCGCACACAAAAATAGTTAATTTTATGAATATAAATGCTTATCTTTTATTATATAACTGTTAACTTACCTTTTTATTTGAATTTAAAAGTTTTCTTTACTTAAACTCTATCAGCCATCTTCTACTTACATCGCGCCATTACTAACGATGTTTTGTTTACATTGTTGCCGTTGCCAAACTTGCTCTGCATAATTTTCTTAATTTTTGCTGTTGCCACTTCTATTAAAATAGTTATGATAAATTGTATTTTTGACTTTGACTGTTGAGTGGCAATGGTAATGCATTGTTTATATGTAGATTTTTGACTTGGCAGTCAGTATAAAAAGATCGCGATGCGTGTGTTAAAGGGCAGTTATCGGCAGTTGTCGGCAGTGTTTAGCAATGGCCAGCTAGTCTTCAATTAGATATGAAGCGGTAGTTTATGAGTTGTGTAAGTAGCTTGATGGTCAAGTAACGATGTATGTGCTTATAGTATCGTTCCTGCTAAGCTATTAATGCTCTTTGGCTATTGCACTTTTTTTTAAGAAATGATGGCTGCTGTTGTTAAGTTGTTAATATTTTACACATGTTAAGTTTCTGTTTGTTAAATTGTTCCTTGTTAAAGGTTAAATTTTCCGTCGTTCATGGATGATGGAAGTTTTGAATAAAATGATAATTGACGTCCTTTTGAGACGAGTTTGTTAAATTTGATAGTTTAATTGATGTTAACTTTTGTTTAGACGCTTTTTAAGCGTCATTTGTTCAAGTTTGAAATCTTTTTAAAAAGTTAATTAAAAGTTAAATGAAAGTTTCTAAATTGAAGTGTATAGTGGATGAACGTAATTGTCTTCATTTCAACTTTGTGTTATTTCGTCTTGTTTCACTTTCGCTGATCAACCTGGCGATCGCGGAAGTATATTTCTTCATCGTATTTTCCCGTTGATCAACCAGGCGATCACGGAGGCTCTGCGACGTTCCTTGAAGTATATTGTCATCTGCTTTTTCATTGTGTTTATCTATATGCCTAGCTCAACACCTGTAAAAGGTAATCTTGTTCTTGTTATAAATTTGAAATCTTAATATATCATTATCTCTTGTTGAATAAAGTTGTTTTATTTGTTAAAAACTTTGGTCTTTAATGTGTTATAATAGTTGAACACTGGTCGGGTTATTTCTATTGAAGCCCTTAAAATTTAAATCTTAATGTTTCCACTGTATTTAATCTGCTTAATAGAAATGATTTGAAACATAGACTTTTAGTTTATATTACTTCTCTAAACATCGCATAATTATAGTTATTGTAGTTAGCTTTCTTTTTAGTTTATTATAATTTCTTCATTTTCGAAAGTTTTGGCTAAAGCTGTATTTATTTTTCCTGTTTTGATGTCATTTTTATGTTCTTTGAGTCTAGTTTTAATCTTTCTTTTTGTTACACCGATGTATGAACCTGGTTTATTTTCTTTTTTATTTATGTACGGTATTTCATAAATTTCGGCAGTTTCCAAAGGGGGGATAGGATCTTTATCATTACGTATTAGTTGAAAAATATTTGGGTTGGGTTTTATAGGGATATTAAACGCCTAATTTATTTGCTGTGCTTTTAATTCGAATAAAGCATCGAATAAAATTAAAAGCACAGCAAATAAATTAGGCGTTAATATCCCTATAAAACCCAACCCAAATATTTTTCAACTAATACGTAATGATAAAGGCCCTATCCCCCCTTTGGAAACTGCCGGAATTTATCAAATACCGTACATAAATAAAAAAGAAAATAAACCAGGTTCATACATCGGTGTAACGAAAAGAAAGATTAAAACTAGACTCAAAGAACATAAAAATGACATCAAAACAGGAAAAATAAACACAGCTTTAGCCAAAACTTTCGAAAATGAAGAAATTATAATAAATTTTGAGAAAACTAAAAAGAAAGCTAACTACAATAACTATAATTACGCGATGTTTAGAGAAGCAATAGAGATCGCAACAACGCCGGATGTGGGCAACGATAGTGACGCAATGGCTCCAAACCGGATGTGGAATCAGCTGATAGAATCCATAAAAGACCGCAACTTGAAGAGATCCGGCACAGATGATCGTTTGATAAGGTCTGGGCGCCCAGATGAAAATATTCACAAAACATGAGGTACATTTAAAGGTTTCTTATTTAATTAAATTCTGCAGATTAATTTAATGTCTCAAAAATTGTCAAGCTTAAAAATACAAACATAGCTTACATCATATATCTGGATTATTGCACTTGTTGTATATTCTTAATTAATTTTCTTTGTAGATGCAAATTTTGAATGTTTTATGAATTGTTAATATGTTTTGTGATACCAGACATCGTCTGACATTCCTGGATTGCAAACAAATTTTGTTTTTGTGCAGGCTATATTTTGCTATAAGTGATTCCATTTTGAATCGGAAACAACCTAAAGTGAACTTGATTTACATATATCAGTCTTAAAAAATTTAATGAACATTTATGTAAGTTAGAGAACAGGCAGATGGACAGACCGATAGTCAAACGAGTCATAAACACATTTCAACTTTGTTGGAAAGTGTTAAAAAAAGAGGCACATTAAAAAAAAGAAAAAAAAAAAAAGCATTCCACTAAATTTTATTATATTTATAAATGCAGTCCATAAGGGCATGTTTCACCAAACATTGTCAGTGGTAAATTTAAACAGACCTTCACAAAAGTTGAATGATTTTAAAGTTTTAAAAAATCTTGGACATGAAAATTATTCAAACTTTAAAACTTCTTCACACACATGGAAGCACCCTTTATTTTATGAAAATAAAATAAATAAAATTGAAATTTTTTGAATTGCGCCACTTTCTTGCTGCAGTATAGGCATGTTTCGGAGGGCCAAAGAGGGTGTGTTTTTGTTCTTTGCAGATCATCTAAGGGTACCTACTGAACTCCAAAGAGCAGGCAAGGTGTGGCACCTGTCTCAAAGGCTTTATAAGGAGTCCTCCTTTTACACAAACTAATCAAAGTATTACATTTAATTTAAAAGATTTTTTACCTTTTGCATTTCAATCATTTGAAACATTTAAAAAAAATTAAAAAAAAAAAAAAAAAAAAAAAAAAAAAAAAAGGTATAGAATACCACTTTCTATTGTAAAATGTCCTTATATAAAATACACCTCCAATATAAAAAGTTTGTGCAAAATTACTTAAATATTTTCTGTCGGTAGTCAAAGATATAAATGAAAGCACATATATATATATGATCACTTACTGTTTTTGAGTAAGGCCTTTAACAGAAACTTTTTCTTTGACGAAATTGGCTATAACATGATCTACAGTAACTTTTGCAGGCAAGTAAATGAGCTGAAAATATGTATTTAAAATATAAATGTAATAAAATGTAAATATAATAAAAAAACTGATGCATAATTTTGCACCTATTCAAATGCAGTCAATGATAAAAACTGAAAAATATATTTAAACTAAATTTTAAATTAAACCTTTATCTTTGTTTTTCAACAAGTTTTTAAGTATACATTAAAAAATAATTGGATAAGCGACATCATTAGAAGCAAGTGTTGTACCATCTGTATATGCATTCATAATCCAAATTCCTAGTTTATGCAGCCGTAAGTTGTTGCTTTGTAGACATTATACATACTGATGAGGTACTAAGAAAGTAGCACGAAATGCTTATGTTTTATGTGTTGTAACTTATTTTTTATTTTTATTTTACTGTGTCTTTTTCAATAAATGTCTCTTATTCAATTGTTTTAAACATTTTAAATTAAATAAAATGAATTTAGCCATCTAATAACAAAAACAAGTTTGGAAGTTTTCTTAAAGTTAAATGCAAGAAAATCCGATGTGGACACATCAACTTCCTTGTATTCCCATTAAACTATACATACTGTTTGGAGAATAGTGACATTTTCCAGTGTGGTGAAGTGGTTTATAAATAAACAAGAAGGTTTTATTCAATGAATACCCTTTAATCAATGAATATGTTCAAAACATAAGCAATGCAATAAAATTTAAAAGTCTTAAAAACAGACCCCCTAGAGAGCACAAGGGCAGTTCTCAAAAGATGGACACAGAACACACACCATAACTTTAAGCTTTAATTATAAATATAAATGTAATTCTCATTCATCTGAATTTTTTTTTCACTGGAATTCCAATTCTGTTCAAAGATAGGAATTGATAACAATTTATTGTAAAATATTTGTGTAAATATCTTAAAATTTTATTATTTTGGACTAAAAGGGTGAATTTTGGACATTGAAAATGTTAACTAATACAAGATGTAGCACCAGCAAAAGTTATACCTTATTTTTAGGTGTTTTTAATGGAAAATAATAAGTAGGCATAGAAAAGTGATGATTGTTTGTGATAATTTCTTCATCAGAAAGTAATACTGGTTTGATGACTTTTTGAAAATAAACCAGACTTTTACAGAAGGAAATATTTTGCATTTTGTTATGTCCAAAAGTAACGATCTAAACAATGCTATTTTAATACAAACTATATTATTAAGTCTAAGTAATCTAAACACGCTAATCTTTCTTGAAAATAATTTCTTAAACATTTCTATTCTAAATATTTGTGTGTTTTCGTAAAATTTTTTTCAATAAAAACGCTTTTCTGAAATAAGAAACTGCAATGTCCAAATCATATGAAATGACATTTTTTTTTTTTTTTTTTTTTTTTTTTCCCCCAGTAAATATATTAAATGACAATGAAATGATATCTTAAAATGTATAAAGACATTCTGTGCTCTCTCTCGTTAATAGCAGTGTTAGATGTCAAAATTTCAAGTGCTTCATGCTTTAAGGCATAATTATGGGATTTTAGTGGTGGTTATGGTATTAGGATTTACTAGGTTATTGATATAAGTATGGAATAAAGAGGCGGAGGTTCTATTATGTTTTAAATCATTAATATGTTCGATTTCACGGTCTTTTATTTATTTTTTTTTTTGTCATACTGATATAGCAAGCGTTAGTGTTCTTTTCAAAGTTAAAGTCGAGGTTTCTTTGGGGTCAATTAAATCTTTTTCATTACGTATATGTTGAAATATATTTCTATTACATTTTATGGGAATGTTTATACCTTGGTGGGAGCCTTCATGTTTTATTTTATTTACAATACTGTTGCAGAATGGAATGGAGGGAGTATATTTAGATTTTACTTTTTGGGCATTGTTAATTGTATTTAGGGATTTTAACCGTTTTTTAAAGAGTTTTTGAACAAGTGAAGCACTATAACCAGCACATTGAGCAATGTTTTTTATAAATTTAATGTCAAGGTTTAAGAGGTTTTTGTTGGAACATATTAATATAGCGCAATTTATATATGAACGTAGAGCGGCAATTAATATGTTCCAACAAAAACCTCTTAAACCTTGAAATTAAATTTATAGAAAACATTGCTCAATGTGCCGGATATAGTGCTTCACTTGTTCAAAAACTCTTTAAAAAATGGTTAAAATCCCTAAATACAATTAACAACGCCCAAAAAGTAAAATCTAAATATACTCCCTCCACTCCATTCTGCAACAGTATTGCAAATAAAATAAAACATGAAGGCTCCCACCAAGGTATAAACATTCCCATCAAACCTAATAGAAATATATTTCAACGTATACACAATGAAAAAGACTTAACTGACCCCAAAGAAACCTCAGGCATCTATAAAATCAACTTCAATCTCCTAAATTTATTTAATGAAATATAATATTTAAATTTTTTTTTTTTTCAAAAAAAATTGCTCACTAAGCTAAAAAAAAAAAAAAAAAAAAAAAAAAAGCTGAAAAGGGACATGTTAAAAGAGTAATACTAAATAAAAATTAAAAAAAAAAAAAAAAAATGCAAAAAACTTTGTTTTTGAATGGTATATCTTTAAAAGACGAGACAACAAAAATCCCATTGAATAACATGGGAAGAAAGAGGAAGGTGATCTCCCTGCCTTAAATTACTATTTTTCACCAAATCTAGTTGCCAAATAAGACTAGAACAACTTTTACTGAAACCAACAATCTGCTGTTATATTCCTTGAGCCTATATGTACTTTCACTGACACACAAATCTGATAAAGGAAATAAGTTTTATTCTCCATAACAATATTATGTAAGTACTAAGTTCTGACGAAATCTCTAAAACAGAAGATCATATAATGACGAAAATTTTTAGTTTTTATGGATATCGCTACAATGGAAGTTCACATAGTTATTAAAAAAGGGAGGTTCATGAAATATCCAAATCTTCTTGTGTGACTCTCTAAACAAAACATGAATGCTAATCCAAACATTTTCAATGGAGTATATGCCTTTGCATATCTGAAAAATGACGCTAATTTTACTGCATTCAGTTCCCGGGAAAGTAGCGAAAAAGTTATGAAAAAAATCATTCATAGTTCCTAGACTCTACAGAGCATAGGACAAAGAGCCTTATAAACAGTAACATATCTGTTTTCTTTTGTTGGTATGTGTGTGCAAACAAATAGCAGCATGCATACAATTCTGAATAGGAATACTGCTATTGCGACTAGAAATAATATGTTTCAAGGCATACTAAAAGTATTTGCATAAACTGGGGTACAAACAGACAATCAAACAAAAGTTATAAACACTTTTTCAACAAAACAAAATTTCATGTGACATACAACCCTATATCAATATCATTATGTAAAATAAATGACAAAAGAAAAGTTTCATCATTTACTTTTTTGATTAACTAAAGTGGAAACAACACAGCCTGGAGATAATTTAATTTAGGTCCGACCCCCTGAGTATAAACAAAAAATATTAAGCTCAAGCCTGGTCTGGCCCAAGGATACAAAATAATATGGACCTGAGAACAAATATTAAGAAATTAGGCTTGAATCCAGCCCGGGCCCATGCAGATATCTAGATATCCTGTACTAGGAAGTAAAAAGCAAATGCATTTTTTATGTTATATCAGCATTTCAACATACCAGTTTATTTTATTTCACTTAGATTTAATTCAAAATAAAAAATTTATTAATAATAATAAATGCTTTTTGAAAAGTAATTCTGTACGTTTACTTTACCTTTTTCTGGCGTGTTATTAAATCCCAGTCATCAAGAAGCCAATCTTTAAGATTCTCAGGAATATCAATCCTTATTTCTTTACTAGGTTCCACTTCATCCTGAAAGTAAAACAAATTTGAAGAATATTAAAAAAATATACAATAAATTAATAAACATAAATTATGAACACCAGACATAATAATTGTTACAGATGATAAGTTATTTAATAAAAATATTATTGGATGCTACAAATATTCTTCGCTTAATGATACAATAAACGAGGTTACATTGTATTAATAATATTGCTATTTTATATAAAATATGTGTTTACAGAGATAAAAATATTAATTCATGATATCATTATCAGATAACAGCAATGCAGTGGTGCCAAGTTTCAGTAAGAGCTATCAGTAATCAGAGTTGTATACTTATGCAACATGGAGATGCGACACAGAATAATTTTATGCACAAGCTCACATGTAATATTGAGTTAGAATATTTTGTAAATAAATATAAAATATATTAGTTAAAAAAAAAATAGAAATTTCAATTTTTAATTACATAATGATTAATAGTCATGGATGATAGTATCTGGGGTTAAAATTAGAATCAGCAAGGTGGGTGCCAAATGGCAACAGACATATTTTTCTTAGTTGTCACTATATTGTACTTAGGTGCTATTTTAAAATTATGTTATTTACATATATAAACATACAAACATGTACATAAAGGTTGTACATAAACTATAATGATTTAAAATAATGATAGTTTATCTAGTTCTGTTTTCCTATTTTAAAAATGCACTAGCATTAATATTTTAATGAGAAAGTTGGAAATTTAATTTTAATTTGTTGCTAGTACCTTCATTTTCATTTCTCACACGAGTCTTTAAATGCTTATTTTCTCTAGCACTGATAGACTGAAGATAAATACATTTTTGTGCTATGTTTACTCATTATTTACGAAATAAAATAGCCAAGACATAATGAAACATTTAGCATTAGACTTCTTAGAGTTACTATGGTCACTATAGATGAAATAATACAACACTAAATGTAACTGGTTGTATGAAGTACAGACAGTATCAGTGGAAGCATTATCCTGTGTAGTTAACCACAGAGGACAGTGGAAGAAGTTGATTAAACATGTGCAAAGACAAAAGAACAATTTGCTAAGGAATATGCAACAGGGCGAAAGAGGGATTAATCAGTAATGAATGGAAGAAAGAAAGCAGGACATAATCCTAACATACATTATGGGAACTTAATACTATACATGACACTATGGGGAGAAAGAGTTGTAAACTTTCAAATACCAATAAAGGGAGAAGGAAAATAATCCTGTAAAGTGAACATACTTGCAAATATACTTTTAAAACAATTCAGTGGGACGGTATGTAATGTGATAACAGGGTTGCTACACAAATCAGGAGAAAAAGTTCCCTGAGTTTTCCCTGTCTCTTTTAGAAGTAAAACAGATGACATGCAATCACGCAGCATTGGAATCTAACATGTTTACATGTCAATTGAACATAACTAGGCTATATTAATTTTATTAACTTACTATAGTTGGGGAAAAAAACATAATTGATTCATTATAAAGCACTAAAATTTTAAAAAACATTTGATTATGAAAAAATTTTTCCAATGTTTTTCAAAAAAATTTCAAATTTCCCTGAATTTTCCCTGATTTTGCAATAAATTTTGAAATTCCCTGAGTTTTCCCTGTTTTTTAATAGGTTCTCAAATTCCCTGAGTTTTTCAGGTTTTCCAGGTACCATAGCAACCCTGGATAATCTAGATCGCTAAGCAGATGTTGATTTCTATTTGAAAATCAAACTTTACAAGTAATTGCAAACTAAAGGGGGGAAAAATGTTAGGTGTCAAAGTGATGACTAAATATAAAATTGGGGTCATCAAAACAAAATTTCTAGTTACAAAATCCAACTAATTTCGAGCCCTGGATAGTACTTTAGATATTTTTTTAAAATTATAAAATTAAATTATGTCTACTGCCCACTTTTGCATTCTTGTTAGTAGTAATATCTTCTAACGATTCACTAGTCCATAAAGTAGAGAAATTGCTTTATAAAATTGATAAAGCTCAGTTAAAACAGATAATAATTTAGTCCATTCCACTCACTGTGGACTATCACTGGTGTAGACTACTTCAACAGGATGTTAAACCCTTCCTTTTTACTTCGGTCAATATCGCAGAGTGAGATTTCATTCTCTATTTTATGCATATATTTCTGAGCTAAAGCTTTAAGAAATGACAAACTAAAAATATTAAACACAATCACACCCCATATATATATATTGTTATGTACCAGGTGCTAGTACCTGTCTAATCATTTTATAAAGGGAAGAGGTTGGTTTATTTTAACCTAAATAAATTATAAGTATTGTGTAATTTTGAGCTGCACAGTATAAGGGTCAAAACTAAAAAAAAATTTGAAAGTAGTCACAGCATGAATTTAATCAATGGTCACTTACTTATAGGTTATAAACAGATTTACTTAAACATACAGATTTTACATATAATTAAAAGTTATTTAAGTGTATTGAAATGTCTAAAACTCCACATGACGTGATAAAAAAAAAAAAAAAAAAAAAAAATATTCTGAAGTGTGTTTATTTTTCTCAGAATAAAAAATTACTCCAAAATTCACTTTTTAAATTTTTGAATTTCTTACCTTTTAAAATTCAAGAGAGAATTAAAAAAAAATAATAATAAATGTCTATTTGAAGCCATAAAACAAGAACTTGGCAACTATTGATGTTATATTGCCATGCTGAAGTGGAAATTCTAAATATAACTTGACAAACTAAATTTCAAGGCATCAAGCATAATACTTTTGAAATAAAATAAAAGAAATGTAATAAAAGAAAGAAAAAGCAGAAAGGTAGTTTTATTTATTAATTATTATTTTGGGTGGGGAGGAAAAGAGAAAAGGAATACAACTGAGATTTTTATAGAATATGATGTGAAGAAATAAATTTTATAAACAAAGTGCAAAAGTTCCATAAAAGTTGAAATTGAGCATAAAATACTTACAAGAAATGCGGGTTCCTCTAAACGTGGCTTTTTTTTTTTCGGTTCAGGTGGCTTATTTTCAGCATTTGGATCAAATGATGAGGAATTTGAGGAAGCTAGAATTATGCAATATAGAATCCTAAATTTGCTAGTTAGGCCTTTGAGATTCAAATTTTAAATGTTGAAATACACAGAAATATAAAATTAATATGTCATAAACCATCTATCCCAAAAGAGATAAGTCATATTCTCAAATCTCAACTTTTGGGTCAGTACTTAATAATAGCCCATTTTTTATTCTATTTAATATTGTATATATATATATAAATTAAAGAAACATGTTAATATGACACATCTGAAGATTAAATAATTCTGAGTTATAGCATGATACAAAAAAGAAATGTTACTTACCAACAACCTTTTTTTCTGTCTTAGGTTTTGCAGACTTGTCAGAAACAGTTGCCTGTGCCTGTGCAATCTCCTTATCGCCATCTTTCTTAAGTGGAGTTTTAACAGTTTTAGACTTCTTTGCTTTCCTGCAAAGTAAAATTTCCAAATAAAAATTAAATTATACTTAATAAAAAAATCTTTCATCATTTATTCAAGTTTACTTAAAATACCACCACTTCACCTACTTATTAATTTCAATATGGTTTCCCTTGATTTTTTAAGGCCACTTTCTCCTACTTTGGTGTATGGTTATCAGTGCAGCAGAGCAGGCCCATATTATCGCATGGGCAAACCGGGACTTTGCACAGGAGCCCCGAAATCCCATAATATTAAATTGAAAATATTCCCTTTTATTTCAATGGAAATTTAAATATATATTTATATATGCTTATGAAACTTCTCTTTAAAAAGTACTAAACTTTCTAGAAAATAGAATTTTCATTTTGGATATATTTTGTCTTTTTCTATTTCTGCTGGTTCATTTAGTTCCTAAATAGTCAACACACTGGCCTTGAATCAACAGATGCAGGGTTCATGTCCCAGTTCAGGACCGGAGTTCGTAGCAGTTCAAAATTCATTTTAATCAGCAGATCCCGCTGTGAGTAATCCTAGTGTGTAAAAAACAGCAATAGAGTGACAAGCCAAAGCTGGCAAATCTATGACTACTAAATTTCTATGTCAAATCCCGTTCAGTGTAAATTAAATATGCCGTACAGTGCTTTGTTGTCGCCTCTCACACACGATATCATGAGGGGGATCAGCAGAAAAAACCTATTCCATATTGAATTGTGTGGATGTGGATCTGGTAGCATGAATAGCAATAGCAATTTAAAAAATCTATTAACATATTTAAACATCTAGCCTCAAAAATATTGTTTATGCATTATATATACAATTGATCATCATTTATCATATATAAATGATGTTCCGATGGTTTCGAGAGGGGCCACCAATTTCACTTTGCCCAGGGCCCCAGTCTCATAATCGGGGGTCTGCCGCAGAGTCACAGTCACACAAATTTTCAAATGAAGTTACTAAAAGCATGCTAACTCTGACTCTAGCTTCTGTTAGATGGCTTTAAGAGAAATAAAACAAACTGTACTTTATTTTATTTATTCTTTTTTTTTTTTTTTTTACGAAATACATTGATAAATATCTAGTTATTTTAGAGTTATTGTTATTTTAATAATAAATAAGTATAAGGAAAAAGTGATGGATGTTTGTTATATCTTAGTCGTTATTGATTAAACTGATTCAGACTGCAGCTACAGGAGGCTAGGATGAGAAGTGTTCAACCTGAAAACATTTTAGCCCATCCTAGAATAAATGTGATTGACTCAACACTCTCAATTAACAACAACACATTTCCAAGATTTATCAAATATTTCTACTTTCATTTTTTTAATCATCAAAAACATACCACTAACTGAAATAGCCAAAACAAACATATTGAGTTGGCAACTAAGTTCCCGCCATTTTTTTTAATTGGAAAAATCTGTATGACACTAAATACTTTTGGCACGAAGTTGTACATCATTCGAAAGAGAATATATTGTTCTATCTAAATATATGTTTCGTTGTTACTAAGATACATTTTCTTGTAAAATAAACAAGGTGCCAATGATGCCTAGCTTTTATTTCCTAATTTCTAACTCTGGTTGAGACCAAGGTTTTTGCAAATTATAGATCACTGCTTTATTTACATACATTTTTCTTCTTATTAGAGGATGAATTTGTAATATTAATGTAAAAATTAAAATACAAATTATATTAAACAAGTAACTTACTTATTCAAAAACATATTTAAAACAAAATTATACATATAAATTAATAAATACAATTAATTATAAATAGAATGAGGAAAAATACAGGTCCATCAGATATTATTTTAGGTGCAGTAGTATAAAAATCAGCAACTAAATATGAAAATTGAAATTTAAAAGAAACTAGCATAAAGATAATTTATATTGAATACACACATTAATTTACTGGTTATAAATTTGCAAACATCAATGGATATGTTACCGATAAAGCTCGAAATCTGTTAATGTGCAGATTACTAGCTAATCTGCAGATTAACTAAATTGACCCGTTAAAGCACGGAATCAAGAGTTTTCTGCATTTTAGCTAAGTAATCTGCACATTAGCGGCTTCTGTGTCGTTAAAATTGAAATGTTTATTTCGAGTTTGAGCCTTAGTTTTTTTTTACATTTACTATGATGTCAGTCATGTGATACAGATATGCAAATGACCTTCAAACACAAACTAAAACTTTTATCCCTTCCGCTCTGCTATGCTATGATAAAAGATAAATGTTAGACACAAAACGTGGAGCATTGAAGCCTGATTAGGTTTCTTATTATGACCAACACAAAATTTAAAGTAATAAGTAAGTTATAATATCTTTAACTTTGATTTTGTTTATTCTCTTTTTTTAATTCTGGCAATATAAGTTCGATAAGGGTCTGTATTTTATTAATGAAATCTAATCTTAATTAAAAAGCTCTCTCTCATGAATTAAATGATAATTTCGTTGTAGTTTATCACATAAAATGTGTTTTTTTTTTTTTTTTTTTGTAAAATTAATATATTTGCTGAACTTGTACAGATATATGCATGCTGCAAAATATAGCTTAGTAAAGTATCGGAAAACTGTCATTTTAATTTTCATGTGTTCTAAAAATTATTAAAGCAGTTTTAATTATTTGAAATACTTCTTAAATAATGCTTCTGATTTGTCTAATTTAATATTTCTGTAGTGAATTAAAAATTGGTGCATAAGTTTAAAAAAAAATAGTAATAGCAATATAAGTTGTTAATAAAACATTTTTTTTAAAATTTAAATGGTTAAATATTTTTATTTTGAAAAGAAATCGTTACCAGGGGCGGATTAAGGGGTGTGCGAAGTGTGCGGCCGCACGGGGCACTCGCTCGAAACTCAAATGAAAGGGCGCCAAATGATGAAAACTTTCTCGGTTTATTTACAATTTTGAGAAGTTTTTTTTTTTTTTTTGTTTAAGCAATACCAAATGTTTGCATACAAATCTTTTCTCAGTCTTCTCTCTCATTTCCACCGCAAAGAGAAAACAAAATCGAAATGCCCACTATACCCCCTTCCTAATTCCTCCAATTCCTTATCTTCCTTCCAATTCCTGCCTTTCGTCGAAACACTAAATTTTTTCTTTGACAGTCATGCGATCTCTTCCGAGAATTTCACACTCACCCCTCACCCCGAGATGACCATAATTGCGCTCATTGGGCACAGACTGTCCCTTTCACTGTCTTTATGATAAATCGGACAATGTGATTATTTCAAAATGAAAAACGTAAGCTTCCGAAAATAGCGGAAAATTTAAAAACATTTTTTTGGAAGTAGGAAAAAGGAGTTTCCCGAATTTTTCGGTTATTTAAATTATTTTTTTATTATTTTTTTTTTTTTTTTTCGTCGTTGCAACTTAAATATATATATATATATTGTTTTGAAATAATTTTTTATGCCAATTAATTTTAGCAAGAAAATACATGTTAATTTCTATATTGAAATTTTAATGAAATTGAAATATGCTATCCGTATGCACGAAAGTTTGCTTTTTATAAAGGGTTTTCCATTAAGAGTGGTATAATTTAAAAATAAAAAAGACACATAAATTATTCAGTAAGACACAATTTCTTTTTTATTTGAAAGCTTACATTATGCCATTAAGTATGACAATAATATCATTCATGTGAGCACCACGACTTCTCTGTACATACCGCATTCTGCCAGTCCAATTTTCCATCACTCTTTCATATAAATTTGGTGTTATTTCACGAATAACACGTTCAATGTTGGTTTTTAATTGCTCAGTTGTTATTGGATTATCAGCATAAACTTGTGACTTAACATATCCCCCCCCCCCAAAAAAAAAAAAAAAAAAAAGCTCACAATTGATCGAGTTGATTAACTGAAGAATGTCGTCCATCAATTCTTCTCAAATTTCTCTCAGTATTCATATATTAACACTGATTTTGATAAAACAATTTAATAATTTCAAAAACGTTGTTCAAGCGTGTATCTTTGCATGATTAAATGGCATAGCATACTAAACACAAATGACTCAAGAAATGTCAAAAAATACGCAGTGTTGCCATTCTAACCATTTAAAATTGTATCATCCCTATTGGAAAACCCTTTAATATACAGTACAATTAGCATTAAGATTTACAGGCCGCATAAAAATATATAGGAAATTGCAATTCCATTTTTATTAAGCATTTAACACTGCAACAATGTTTAAAAGTGACTATGATTTGATTTAGTCAAACTGTATACGTGACTGTCGGTTTGTCTGTCTGGCCGCCTCCAGCATCAGTAAATACTTTCAGAATTTCTTCAAAATGTTAAAAGTTATTTAAGTTTATTATGGAATATTCTCTATTTAAAATGGCATTAATAGGCTCTTTACAACAGGTTCGTGTACATGGACACCCCAAAAAACGTCAATGCATTGTGCTTTATGAAAAATATTCTTATAAATCTCTTTTAAATACCTTTTTACGGCAAAATCCAGAATGAAATTGACATTTACTGCTTATATGAATTTTTTTTTTTTTTTTTGTATAGAATACGATATGTTTAACGTTCAGATTTACAGTGCTAAACTAAAATATTCAGATACATTAAGGGCTACAGTTGGAAAATGCCGGAATTGTATTTCCGTTTGTGTTAAGAATGTTTAACAATTTCCATAACAACGTTTAAGATGATTAGGAATTTAATTAGTTTTTCTGTCTGTCCGTTATGTGATAACGTAGCGAAAAAACATTGATGTTTGAACGATGCAACAAGTCTGTATAGTTGAAAAGTGTAAATAATCAATGCAAATTGCATGAATTTCCGTTATTGTGTATTATTTATTTATTTTATTTTTTATTTTTTAGTTTAAAATTTGAAAAGCTAACTAAATGCATTTTTTAACTAAAAATTAAAATGGGAAAAATCAAGTTTTGGTGAACGAAAATTAATTTAACTATTATGAATTTACTAAATTTAAAAATGGAAAAAAAAAATGTAATGAGTAATTGTTCAAAAATAAATTTCAGAGGCTGTCAATGAAGTTAGTAGTACGCTCTTTAATTTAATGTCGAGTAATATGTTTTGTGTGAACTAGACTTAATTTAACAAAATAATCACTTCTTGCTGGATAAAACATTACAACCCATAAAGATTGGGAAGGAAGCATGATGTTGAATTTGTAAAACATTTTATTTCAAGAATATCCTTTATAATCAAACATTTTTACGTCATTACACGAATCAAAATCGATCCTGTGTTTCAATTTTCGAAAACATCAAACATTGCTACAATATTTTATTGAAGGTTAATCTATGACCGTCCATTTCTATTGTAAAATAAATTTATTTTTATTTTATTACAAATTATTCATTATCGTCTTAGCAATCGGCATTTTAAATTAAACTTATTTATAAAATTATTTCTTTTCTTATTTATCATCTCTAATGCGAGTTTAATGCGACAAATAAACTAGCGGGGATTATAATAAATTTGCTGTGAAGTTTTTTTTTTTTTTTTTTTTTTTTTTTTTAAATATGAATATTACATTTCATTACTTGAATTATATTATTTTAATAAAAAATACAGTTAAATTTTAAATAAAATTTATTATTATTATTGGCTATGTATCACAGCATTTAGCCCCTGTTTTTGATTTGGCGAATATGGCTTGCCAGGATCATATGTAAGCAACAAATTTAGAAATAGCTTCATTTGAAAATATCGACCACTAGGGGGGCGAAGGCCAACTAGTTTGATAGAAAATATTGGAAATAATATTTGAATTTAGGATTGAAAATTTGATATCGCCCGACTTTTTAGCAACAACTTTAACCTTCTTATTTGTACACACAAGTTTTTGGTTGGTACTTTTACTCAAAGAATAATGCCATTTTTCTATAAAGTCACTAATAATTTGAGAAAATCTACCTCAAGATGGACGCTGTCAGCTAATTTATACTGTTTTAAAAAATAAAACTTGAAACTTTACGATGCATTTCTTAAATAATTTTACTAGGTAAACATTAGAGGTGGAAAAGATGTTTTATCATATTCTGTAAAAATAAATAATTTTTTGTTAAAATTTTTCTATGCAGATACGAGATTTTCGAGAAGTATATATATGCGCATAAATTACGAGCACTGCAATCATTTTTTTTTTTTTTTTCGGGAGGAGTGGGGGGGGGGGGGGCGCTTATATAGATACTCGCACGGGTGTCAAAATTCAGTCGGACCGCCCCTGATCGTTACTGTATTACAATTCTAATACTCATTTATAAAATAGAATTTATTGAAAGCTATTAAAGTTATTTATTATATTTCATATTAAAAATGCATAACATCTTCAAACTTAAATTGACAGAATAAAAAAGATGAAATAAATAAAAAAATTAAAACAAACATAACTTTAAAAGACATAAAAATTAAAACACATACAGATTAAAATAAGTAAAGAAAGAAAGAATAGAAAAGTATTTTTTTTTCCCCGAATGAAAAAAACAAATACAACAGTGTGCTGTAAAATTACAACACCAGAGATCTTATTTTCACTTTAACGAGTGCCTAGTAGGTAATGTGCAGATTATCTAGGTAACTTGAGAAATGAAACAATTTTCTTCACTTTAACGGATCACCCTAGTTAATGTGCAGATTACCTAGCTAATCTGCAGATTAACTGATTTCTGTACTTTAGTGGTAACAGATAAATATCCAGATATTTTTTGAAATTGTAAAAAATATAATTAATCTATTAAAAAATGCATTTTGCAAAATTTTTGCTAAAAATATTTTTTTTATACAATTTCAAACAATTTGATTGAATCCTTGCCAAAAGTTCTTCAGCTATAATTCTTTTTTTTCAAGAAAAATAATTAAAATTCGTGCAATTTTTATTGTTTACATTTGGAAAAGAGCTGTGGATTATCAAATTATAGATTTCACAGAGTCGACAGTATGTAAAAGTTGGAGTTGGTCATCTTCTCAACCAACTCTACAAGCCTGGTGGTCTTAAATAAATAGACATACTTGGTTTGAAGTTTACTATCTTACGTTTAATTGAAGTAGAAAGTTATTTATTTTAAATTTAAAGTTTATAGAATTCAGAATTCTTAAAATGTTCAATAGCATAAGGAAAGACAGATAACTTTAGATGTCCTTACAACATATATATTATTTGGTTACTACAGGAAAATTGGTTCTGAAAAAACCCACCTGACTAAAAATAAAATGCTGACTTAAAAAATTAAATAACTTGCTATTTGCTACATTTTTCTTTTTCTTATTGTGACTTTTATAAGCAATGATTAGAGTTACAAGAACACAATGTACATTAATAAGTATCAGCATAAAATCTAAACATTAAAAGATAAATTTTATAGTCAAAGTAGAAATATAATAAAATATCATGTTCTTTTTAATCATTGCTTTCCCCCCCCCCCCCAACACACACACACAAGTAAAATCTTGAATTCCAGTAAGTAGACTAAAATAGCCAGATAAGAATAAAATAAAACATGTTTCCTTTTGAATTTTCAAAATTAATCTTATTTACATGCAAGCAAAGGCTAAATGAAATATATTCATTCTTATTCCAAAACACAGAATATTTAAATATAACTTCATAAATTGTTCTTTAAATATAATTTTACTAATTTAAATACATTATTCAGAAAACTATTTTTGATTTAAAAGAAAAATTTCAAATCAATTTTAATTTTAAATTTAACTCCAGTCGTCCAATATCAAGATATTTGGCCAAACCAAATAATTAGGTGTCAACTGCCAAACAGGCAGAATACCAAACAGTAACCAAATATCCCATGCAACTCCAGGATAGATTTTTATTAATATCATCAACAGTAAAATTGTGAAATTCATTAATTAAATGTAAATTTATTAAATAGCAGCAAAATGATGGCACATTTTGTAAACCGGATGAAAATATAAATTAAACATCAAGAAAGGAGGCATTTTGTGGATCTTCATTGACATAATCCGCTCTGGAAAAAGTGCAAATTTTGACGATTAGTGGTAAAATTATTTATTTTTTTAAATTTGCAATGAAATGTTCTTCATTTCTGCAAGCAGCAAAAAAAGACATTTTCAGATATCTGTCAAGGAAAAATTCAAACTAAAAAATGGATTCTTAAAAAAAAAAAAAGAAATTTAAATGGACTTTTTACAAAATTCAGCAAATTTAAAATGAATGTTTCAGAAAAATCAAACAACTTAAAAAGTTCTTTTCAAAATGAGAAAATATTCATTTTGGTAATCATTTGAAATATTGATGAAAAAGTGGCAAGTAAGCTAAAAGAATCTTAACGATCACTGGTAAGTACATTAAAATTTTAATTTTCCAGTCTATCAAGAAGTATATTTAAATATTCAGCTAATAAATTTTTATTGAATCAAGTTACATGAAGTAATTTATATAACATCAAAAAATAAGATTTTAACATAGGAAAATTTGATAAAGGAAAAATTATTATGAAATGACATTTCATGAAAGGCCATTTGTTAAAGCTGCTATAATAACGACATACAGTTTAAATACAAAATATATATATTTATATATATATTATAATATTATTTTATTATATATAAAAAAAAAATATTTTTTTTTTTTAATCTAGTAATATGTAATGATTTGAAACAAGAATAGAAGGTCTTACATATGAGTTTTTGCCAACTCCTTCTGCTTTTGCAAGTTTGTTTCATTGTATTTCAAGACTCTACATTCAGGAACCCATTCGTCCCAGCTGTGAAAAGTTTAATATTAGAATACAACAAAACTACATTACTAGAATTAAAAAAAAAAAAACTACATTATTAGGCAAAAAATTACATGATCAGAAAAGAAATGTTATTAAATGTTACCAAATACAGTGAAACTTGAATAATTCGAGCTTGTTTAATTTGAAATTCTGGATAATTTGAATTTTTTACTCGATCCCTTGAATTTTATATTTAAAATAATGTTAAAGAAACGTGGATAATTCAAATTATATTTTGGATAATTCGAATTTTTCATACGATTACCTTTAAAATACTACAGTAAAATTTGTTCCCGAGATTTTTCTCAGCTAAAGTGGATTATATATTTTAACAGTCTTTCAAAAGAAAGATAAGGAAATACCAGAGAAGCCCCTAGCTTGTGCATCAGAAGGTATGGTGAATATACATGAACTTCGAAGTTTTCTTGAATCGAAAGTCATGTCAAATGTATAAGATTCTATTTTTGTATCAAGTCATATGCTATGACACAAAGATTGTACTTAAAGAAGAAATCAAAAACATCGGACTATTTTTAAAAAAATGTTGAATAATTAAGCTCGTAAAAAATGTTGATTTAATTGGGGGGGGGGGGATGTAGCAGTAGCAGTATACTTAGATATAAAGTTTATGTGTTAAATCTTTGATCGTAGAGTTTTAATTTTTTAATTTACTCTTTTTTTGACAAAATAGTATATGTAATTCGATTTTTTGGATATTTCGAATTTTTCTCTGGTCCCTTCAACTTCGAATTACCTAAGTTATACTGTATACTAAAATAAGAGTAAAAATGTTAAAATTGATTTCGATGATATACTGCCATGGTGTTTTTCCGGATTACGGTTTAAAAGACAATTCAACTTAATCCCATTACATTATTAAAAACTCTAATAATTAAATTACACAGTAATCACCAAAAAGCATGTCATTGATATATAATATGGGTCATTCATTGCAAAGGTGAATTATCTCCTTGTAAATGAATTTTAAAATAACGAGCTTTTTGCAAATTTATGTGTAGGAAAAAAGTCAAAATTCAGTAAGTGTTTAGTCGATTTTTAGTGTTTAATTTTAATACAAATCAGATTTATAAGAATTCATAAATTATAAGAAAAATAATTTGAAGTAACTTAGAAATTTCATTTTTGTAATGAATATTTAGAAGTTTTAGTTTGCTGAAGAAAACAAGTAATGCCATTTACGGGATTTTAATGCAATTATTGGAGTTTCCTCACTTTTATAATGAAATATGTGACTAAATGTGAAGTGATACAAATAAGAAAAGATATATATATTTTAAAAAATATGGAATTACACCACTTTTACAATGAACTGCCTATATATTTTTCTTTTTAAAGATGTGAATTATCTAGTAAATTAGTTCATATGTTACGAATATTACTTGCTTGTTGATTTTGAATAAACTTTGCATGAATATTTTTCCTACTTATTAATTACCGTATATTTCCGAATATAAGCCGAGAGTACGTTTTTCCCTGCAGAAATTTGCCCAAAATTGCAAACCCGTGTATAAGCCAAATTGAAAAAATACTCTTTTTAAAGTTCGAGTATATCGCCAAAATGGAGAAAATATTGCCAATCTATACAACTTTCAGGATAATCTGTCCAATGAAATTGCACGAAATGCGTGCTTATCCAATAGAATTCCTTACCTTACTTAGCTATAACGTAAAACGATGGCTGTGTGTTCGGCAACGGAGATAGTTTTAACTCTGGCAACCCTATCAGAAGGGATGCAAACACAGATGCACACACAAGTCCCGGCAGCTGAAAACTATGGTTACCGAGAGGCCTAACCCTAGCATCGATGATGCAATGCAGCCGCTGGATATTTACATAAATAAGCCGTTTAAAGACCGATTGCATCGATTTTTTTTAATGACGTATCTAAATTATTTTGTATCTTTCTACTTTTCAGTATTTTTATCAGTGCTTCAAGGCAATCTTCCACAGCAACAACAAGAAAAAAAAATACTTCTATAAAAAAAACAAAGATTTACCACTTTTGCTAGTGTACGCCTAGAAACATTTTAAATAGAGACGATTTAAATTTAATTGTATAAATTAAAAATATGATCGGGAGTCCTGTTTTTTCAAGTTTCTCTTATACTATTTCTGAATCAGACAGAGAATTTACTCCGTTCGTGCACTCTGCCAATGACTTCAGTTACCGGCAGGTCAAAAAGAAAAATAAACACACGTGACTACATTGGGCGTTTCATGAAATAAATTTAAAATTGCTAATTAAAGAGATGTGTTTAATTATATGTGATAATTATTTAAAAATAAGGTTTAATAACACTATTTTACTTTACATATAGTTTTTAAGCTTAAAATATATGTATTCAATCATTATTTCTAATGTACGTTTTTTGCTAGAAATATGGATCCGTATATAAGCTGACCCCCATAATTCAGCTTCCAAAAAATTTCCAAAAATTCTCGGCTTATACACGGAAATAAATTTACTGTTTAATGTAAACCAACCTTGAAGTTTTTGTTTTCTTACCTGAGGTCATCTATTCATATTTTACATTTACATACTATTAGTTTCTTCGCAGGTGAAAATATATAAAAGTAAACATCAGCAAGTTATCTCATAGTTGGCAATCAACTTGTTAATTGACACTGTGGGAATCAGTAACCAAAACACACTGTATAATTAATTCACAAGTACCCATTCTAAAAGGGTGTGCCAACAGGTGCACCTAGAGCTCCTCCAATACAGGCTCGCTCATCAGGCATTTTGTTTCCCACTCAGCAATTGTTGCCCATGTGGTCTGAATTTCAAGTGTTATCAAATCACATAAAATGGAGGTTATGCAGCAGAAAATTGCTCAAATCATACTAAAACTTGCTTTTGCAATGTTTAGATTTCCAACAGATGAAGAAAGGCGAAAGAAATGGGCTATTAATTATGCAAGAGAAAATTGTACGCCTTGCATTCAATGACAAATATGCAGTGTAATCAGATATGTTTTCTTACATTTTTTGTATCAATTATTTGTTCTTATTGCTGTTTGATTATCTAAATGTTGTATTTTACGACATACACTACTTTTCAGCATGTATAAATGTTTAAAATTAATTAATTAAACAGTAGCAGTGATGTCTACTTTTTACTAGGGCTATAAGAAAATTTCGCCAAATACTACTGCGAAACTTATCAAGTGCAAACAATAATTCACTCTCCTGTTTAGGCAAACTCGCCATTTTAGGTGATAAGGATGCCTAGTAATACATTTAGCAATCATATGAAATTGATATTTAAGTCTTATTTTATGAATTTTATTAACAGAAAAATCTGAATTTTGGTATTGAAAAAAAAATAAATATCTGAATTCAGGTATATACTGCTTGAACACAATCACCCCTGACATAAAAATTGCACAACATACAACAAAAAATGAAACTTAGAACAGCATATATGTCACCCTTCTTCTTTATAATATTATGCATAGTTTTTTTGCTTTTTTTTCCTTCCATAGAAATGGGCAGAACAGAGAAAAAGGCTCTCTATCTCTCTCTCTCTTCCTTGCTTTTTATGTTAAATTCATTGTACCAAATTACATCAGATTATTTTTACATCTTGGGAGAGAGAGAAAAAAAATAAAAATAGCTCTGATTTTATTATTTTAACCCTGTGAGTAGGTAATACGGATTTTTTTCCATTCACTCAACAGTTGTTTTTTTTTTTCTCTAATATACTCATAACTCAAAAATGCCTACTGCTTAATTTTGGGCTAAGCTTCACTATAAGGCACCCATTGGCGATTTGTGACGCTGTGATGTGATTCGGTGTATCGAGACTTTTTACCAGTAACCTTTTTGCATCGAAACTTTGTTTAACTGTCTTGGAACTTTTTTTCTGCACTGGCCGCTCGTGTGTGTTTATTATGATGCGGCCCAGCTGAATGACTTTTTTTTTTTTTTTCTTTTTAATGCGTTTTTCAGATTTAAAAACTAATTTTTTTAGTGTGTTTTATTATTATTATTTAAATAAATTGAATTATTTAGAGAAAAAATAATGCATGGTAGTAACTAATGCAGCAGAGATTTTCCCGCATTTTCTGATTCATGCACCACAAATTAGGGGTATCTAGTGATTTTTTTTTTTTAATATCAGGATACAGACTGCTGTAGTATAGATTTTCATGCACTTTTTGATTCATGCAGCATGAATTAGGGGTATCCAGTGATGTTTTTTTTTTTTGGTTAATTATATAGGGATATTGACTGCTGCAGTACAGATTTTTAAGCATTTTCTGATTCATGCACTATCAATTAAGGGTATCCAGTGATGTTTTTTTTTTTGGTTTTAATATTGGGATACTGATCACTGCAGTACAGATTTTCATGCATTTTCAGAATCGTGCACAATGAATTAGCTGCATCCAGTGATTTTATTTATTTATTGTTTGTTTTGTGATTGCTCCCGTACAGATTTTTTTTGCATTTTCAGATTCATGCACAGCTGTAATTTTGAAAAGTTGGGGTAAATCTTTGAGTTACACTATATATCATTTATAACATTGAATTTTATGTGCTAAAGCTTGAAAGCCATCCATAATATTTTTCATAGTTCTATTACTGTTTTAAATGTTTGTTTTATTAATTATAAAAATATGCTTAATTTATTTCAGTGAATTTCAAAACAAATACCAGAGTGAAACAATAATTTATTTTCTTAAAATGTATTTTTGATGTTATGTAATGATACGGAGTATCAATTCGCAGTATCAACTTTGACTCAGCTGTACATCGGTAAGAACAATTGGTGCCTTATAGTAAAACTGTTCTAATTTTTGACTTTTTTTTTTTTTTTTAGGTATGGATGTCATACTAGATTTATTTTCAAATGAAAAGTCATATTTTTATAATATCAAGATGAAATAACTATTGTTTTAGTACATTGTAAAAACTGTACAGTAAAAACATTAGTTTTGCCCTTTTCCAAAACACTCAGTGAGTGGTTTTATTACGGTTTTTGAAGATACAGATATTTTAAAGGAAAAATAATTACTTTTTGTTCCATCCACTGTAATGAATAAAGTACTTCATAATTTTGTCTCGAACTTGTGATTTTAAACACTGAAAAATAAAATTTAAAAACATATATTGTTGGATAAGTAATAAAATACATGTAAATTAATAATATTGAGAATAATATTACTTTTGCTTCATATAACAAGGGTCCATGAAAGCAAAGAACCTTTTCACCTAAAATAAAAATAGTTTACAAAGATTATGAAGTGATTTCACAATTAAGGGTTAAAAAAGTATGCAATTTGAATATATAAATCATGTAAAATAAATATATCATTAAGCTGCCATAAAACATGCAGTCTAAGAGTAAAATTAGTTCTTTTGTTTTCACTCTCATGAAAATCACAGGATGAGATTAACTCTATTTCTAGTGCCTGTAATATTATATTACCAAACAAAAACTTTAAAAAATAATGTACCAAAATCATTAAATACAATTTGTGACCTATAGGACTTGGATTCCGCACCCCCTCATTTTACATACCAGATATTAGCAACAACTTTTATAATAGGAGGTAGTTTTATTTATTTTAAGTTTATATATAACTAGTTTTTACAGGGGTCGATCCAGGTTTTAAATTTTGGGTCCCCTTTTTGTGAAAAACAAAATATTTTTGTGAATTTTTTTTTTGAAAAAAAAAAAAATTGTGTATAAAACCTCCCATTTTAACTGCCATTCTAAATAATGTTTAATACCAAATTAACATAGTTTCACTGAACCAATTAATTAAAAAGAATATAGAAAACATGGAAACGTTTTTGAAAAAAAATCGCTTTTCTAAAGCAAATCTTGTGAAGGGCTCATTTTATAAATCTGGATTTTGTGAAGGGTCCTTTTTTATGGCTTTGAATTTTGTGAAGGGTTCCCTTTTATGGTGTGGAATTTTGTGAAGGGGCAGCAAAGAGAACCCAATTTTTGCCTGGATCGTAGTGTTCATGTTATGCATTTTTCAAAGGGTGCTGCGCCCTGCCCTTTTTTTGAAGTGAAAAATGTGCCCTGCTCCTTTTTTGAAGGGAAAATGCGCCCTTCACTTTTTTCTATTGAAATTGTGCCCTGTATTTTCCCATCTGCTATATTGCTATTTTTTAAAGGTATTTTAGTGTTTTCGATCAGATATAAGATTGAAAATTTAATTTAACATAAAAAAACTCAAAAATCCTAATAAGTATAATTGCTAAGCTTATTGTCCAAATTACTTCAAATTTAGTATCCGATTGTAAAAAATTTTCTACAATCTAGAAGTCAAAATTGTGAATTCGTTGGAAATATAAATTTTAACATTGTTGAATGCTAGTAGCGGTCAAGACTCACGGTCACCACTCGCCACGTGTCGACTTAATTTGAAAAAGTGGCGATAAAAAAAAATCATATGGCCGCCATTTTTTCCGCGAATTCGCGAAAATATTTTTTCCATTTTTAAAAAAATCACGGATATTAAAAGTTACCCCAAGATTATTGCCAAGCTTAAATTATGTTTATTATGATTGTTTTTAAACAAGTTTAATTATAGTAACTAATGTTTTTACAGGGTTCCCACTCAGTTTTAAAAATAAAATTCCCTGACTTTTCCAGGTCTATTTTTAGAAAATTCCAGTCACAAAATTTGGTTCGAAGCGTAAAAAATAGCTCATGATATAAAACAGAACATAGCTTGCGACATAAAATATAACATAGTAACAAAACATTTTCCAGATTTATATCATCATTTTTCCAGGTTTTTGAGCAATATTTACAATTTTCCCATATTTTTTTCAGTAATTTCAAATTCCCTGACTTTTCCCTGACCCGTGGGAACCCTGTTTTATTAATTATGTTATTATTAAATTATTTATCAGTTTAATATAATGAATTATCAGGGTTCGATCCAGGCTAAATTTGGGTCCCTTTTGCGGCCCCTTCACAAAATTCCTCATAGTAAAAAGGGACCCTTCACAAAATTCAAATCCATACGAAGGGACCCTTCACAAAATTCAAATTTATAAAATGAGTTCCTTCACAAGATTTTGTTTTATAAAAATGATCCTTTTATTAAATGTTTTCATATTTTCAGTATTATTTTTAATTTATGCCTTAATTTGGCTCAACGAAACTCTATTAACTTAATATTAAACATTACATAAAGTGATTGTAAAAACTGAAGATTTTACTTTTTCACAAAAATATTTTATATTTCACAAAAATAAATAAAAATTTCACAAAAATATTTTGTTTTTCACAAAAAAGGGACCCAAAAATTAAAACTTGGATCGACCCCGATTATATTTTTAGAGTGGCTTCTAGTCTGACTAAATGCCTTGAATATTTGGAGCCTGGTAGAAACTATAAAAGTAACAATAATGCAAATTTAGTACAAAATTTCCACTACTATTAAAAAAAAAAAAATACAACTTTGTCTTGCTAACATTAGTGATTTAGAAAAAATACATTTTTATTTCTTTAACTTTAATAATGGTAATAATTTTTTGCTTAGCAAAGAATTATTACCACTATCCAAAATAAAGTGGAGTTCTTAGACATGAAAATAAGCTGTACAATTTCCGTATTGCTTTTCATTCATAACTAAAAATTCATAAAAATTATTTTAAATAAATATAACAGCATTTGAAAATACGAAGAGCTTTAGACATATACAATAACTTTTTATTGTTAATGCTTAATTTTAGAAGATTTCTCAGTGTATTGTGAAGCTAAGTACTATTTGCATCATTTACAGGGTTGCAACAAAAGAAATATGACAAAAACAGTTGCCTAAATAGTAGCCTAGCAGCCACAATACTAGCCTAAATATCAAATACTAACGACCATTAAAGGATAAAAACCATACGCATTTCCTTACTATTCAATATAAATATACCTATATATATATATATATAAAACTTCTGAATGTGAAAACTGAATTTAAAAAAAAAAAAAATTTTTGCAATGAGTCTTTGTGGAAACAAATTTTTCCATAAAATAACATGGGATTTGGCTGCTGAAAAGATTAATTATTATCCGCTCTTAAGAATTTATTTATTTTTTGCTGTATATTTCTTTTTCTGATTTACTAAGAGAGCTTTCTTTTATAATTTTGTTATTTTTTCTTACATGAAATCAGGATGATAAAGGACATAACAGGTCACAGGAGTGTACTAGTAGTCATTTGCAATAAGCAAATTAGCCAGCTTAATAGGTGCATATGTCATATCGGGTGCTATTTCTACATTCTCATTGGACGTTCTACCTGTTTCAAAATCAGCATCAGGAATATACCATGCTTTAGGTGGTAGAAAAAAAAAAGGGCAAAAAGGTTAAAATAGATATTGTTTATAAAATGCATAGAAAATATTTTAGTTTCTGAAAGATTTTCCTGATATTTCTGGAAATATTTTGCAAAAGGTAAAAAATAGTCTCCCAATAGTTGCCTTTTTGTGAAAATAGTTCCTTTTTCAAGCTTTTTGGGTCAAAAAAGTTGCCATAGTTTCCTCAGGCTGAAAATAGTTGCAAATAGTAGCCTTTTAGTAGCCTGTGGCAACCCTACATTTACTTATAACCTGTTATAAATCAGTTGTTCACAATTATTAATATTTCTCATAAGAGGTGTACTGAGAACTTTATGACCTAGACATCAGTAAAATGGATTAAATAATCTTTTATGCATGTATTACAGAATTTTTATTTGTAGTTACTTTACAATGAATTCATAAAATATCATATATTTCTAGAAATGTGTAATTAATAAATAAAAATATCTGTATTCATAAATACATTCATTATTATCTGAAAAAGATTTAACAGAGGAAAATTATAAAGTTTATAAACAATTTTTGGCACCTAAACATATGTAATTTCTATTAAAGAATTACATTTTCGAAAAATTGGAAACTGTTCAATTTTAACAGAAACTGAAAAGAATTAACTCTTAGTGTTTAATAGATGCAATGTTACAATTACCATCTGTAAACCGAGGTTTAGGAGTCATCCTTTAAATAACAGATATTGTCTTCTACTAACGTTGAAAACTGATGAACAAACAATAACAATAATAATAATACGCTCGGCAGACGCCGGTGGTCAAGAAAGAGAAACTGCGCAAGCGCATGCCCGAAGATCGCGGATCGCGCATCGAGTTATCACGGTTATCACATCTCGTTCCCAAGAACAGTTCTCGAAAAATACTCTGTCCAAAAATTTAACCCCCAAATTCAGGCGTCCGCTATTAAGGATCCTTAACTAAAAATCTTTAAAAAGATTCATTTTCATTTTTCAATCGAAATGTAAACTCTAAACAATCTTAAATTCTTTATTTCCGACTTTTCCTGACCAGATCTAAATAGCTATTCAGATGTCTGTTTAAAGACCTTTGATTTTAAGGCTGGATATTTCGCGTTCAGTTTCTCAGTGAAAAAGTCCGGTTTACCCATGAACTGTTTGTCCATGGTAATCCGCGTTTGTAATGATCGATAGATGGCAGTTGTTAGTAAATTATAATAGCCACGTGCATTTACTATTGTTATTTCTTGTTGTTCTATCATTGTTTCAGCGTGAAAGCTATCAGTGGTGTGACAATTTCACCTTAGCCCACCAGAGGGCGAGTATTTCATTACAATCGCGGATGGAATCTCACAGCATGTTACATTTTTGGCACAGTAAACCACTGAGCTGAAGAACAACTGGAGCAAATGGTTGTTGCGAAAATCGCTACTTCCACTTCAACTCTTTGTAATCCGATCGTCTGCGCCTGCGCGCACGAGAGGAATTGTGCGTTCGATAGCAAGAAGAAGAATGTTCTAAGTTCACAAAATGTAAATATTGTGTATTGTAAGCGCGTTAAGTATTTATGTAATTTTATCAGTATTATGTCTTTAATAATTTGTGATCGTGTATTTACCAGATAAAAATGTGTTGATTTAAAGAAAATGACTACTTAATGAGTGAAAGTTTCCACTTATTATTGAATTAAGAACGAATATTTCATCCCTCGAACAATATAGATGAAGGAAGGTAAGTTTTTCTTACCTTTTATTATTGAAATGAAAAATAAATGATTCTATTTGTTTTTAATACGAAATTTTTGATTAGATGAAGATTTGTAGAATCAATTTTGTTGAATACGAATTTATTTAAAATTTAGTATATAGATATCGAATATAGGTATTCTTAAAGTTTGAATTCGATATTTATTGACATCCTACTGCCGGGATCTGTTTACCTAGGATTATAATGGAAAAATTAGCTAAAGAAAGAACACCTTTAAGAAGTGCGTTTACACGTATCGCTAATTTATTAGAGAATAATTTAATAGAGGAAGATAAGAATATAGAAGAAATTGAAGTTTTATATGCTCAATTAAATGAAAAATTGGCAATGTTATGTCCAAAAGAAAAAGAAATATTAGATGTTCTTGTTAAAGATGATAAGTGTACACAAAATAATTATGATAAAGAGTATGAAGGCTTTAGTTCTTATGAAGAAAAATTTATTAAATTAAGAACAAAAGTTGAAAAACTTTTGAAAAATTCTGAAATTGTAAACAGTTTTCAATCAAATGAAAATATAATGAAACAAAAATTCAAACTTCCTGAAATAGAATTTAAATTGTTCGGGGTGAAATAAAAGAATGGTTGCCATTCTGGGCACAATTTGAAAAAATACACAACGATGAAGAAATACCAAATGAAGATAAATATCAGTATTTGTTACAAGCCACAATAAAAGGCTCAAGGGCACGGGAAATTGTTGAATCGTATCCCGCCACAAAAGATAGTTACAAAAATGTAATAGAATGTCTTAAAAGTCGTTTTGGGCGTACAGATATGTTAATTGAAGTTTATATACGAGAAGTGCTTGCGTTAATGATGAATAATGCTATAAGTAAAGGTCCAAAAATGCCACTTTTTAAATTGTATGATAAAATTGAAACATATTTACGGTCATTGAAAATGCTAGGTGTTTCAAGTGAAAATTATTCATCAATTTTATACCCGTTATCGTTAATTGAATCTTGCTTACCTGTAGATATTTTAAAAATATGGGAAAGAAATTTGAGTTCGACCTTGAACTACACAAAACAGGAAAATGATGAGGAATTGAAATCGGCTAACAAATTAGATTGTTTGATGAACTTTTTGCGGCATGAAATTGAAAGTGAAGAAAAAGTGAAACTTGCTCGTAGTGGATTTAATTTTGAAAATGTGAATAAAAGTACCTATCCGCCACCCGTTCGACGTGAAAGAATTATTCCTACCGCAGCTGAATTATATAATTCTTCTGACGTGAAAAAAGAAATGTGTATTTTTTGCAATAAATCACATGTAAGCAGTGAATGTAAAAATGCTGATAGTTTATCCTATGAGGATAAAAAGCAAATATTGATGAAAAAATCTGGTGTGACTCCACTCGACTTTCCGAACATTGAGTAATTAACAGTTTTGTAGATAAAGTAAAGAAAGAGTAGTTGTTAAACAAACAAAAGAGAGAAAACCATAATAGAGTGTTTGAGTATTTTTCTCCATCTATTACACGTTGTTTTATTTAACGCTACTGAACTTTGAGCCCATAGATCATAATGATAAAGAAATTTTCGTTGTGTCCCTGTAAAAACCTATAAATGCTAGATTCACCAAAATGCTTATAGTTAGTGCAACAGTGATTTATAATACTCAGATAAATTTTCAGCTGAATTCAATAAGGCGTTTAGACGCTATCGTACTTTTAAAAATTTAGTCCCATAGGCCATAATGATAAAGAATTTTTCTTTGTGTCCCTGTAAAAAAACTGTAAGTGCTAGATTCACCAAAATCTATACAGTTAGTTCAACTGTGATCTATAACATGTGTACAAATTTTTTGCTCGGATTAATAAGGCGTTTAGACGCTATCACATTTTTAAAAATTTGGCCCCATAGGCATAATGATAAAGAATTTTTCTTTGTGTCCCTGTAAAAAAACTATAAGTGCTAGATTCTCCAAAATCTATACAGATTGAGTATTTGTGATCTATAATATGTGTATAAAATTTTTGCTCAATTGAATAAGGCGTTTAGATGCTATCGCACTTTTAAGATTTTGCTCCCATAGGCCATAATGATAAAGAATTTTTCTTTGTGTCCCTGTAAAAAAACTATAAGTGCTAGATTCACCAAAATCTATAGGGTTCGTACTATGGTGACTTACAATATGCGTACCAACTTTCAGGTTAATCGAACGAAGCGTTTAGACGCTAGCGTGTTCACCCACAGACATACACACACACATACATACATCATCGTAAAAATAGTGAAAACAGACTCAGGGGACCTCAAAACGTATAGAAACATCAAAATCTCGAATTCGGATTTTTGACATGATTACAATACTTTCCTCACTATAGTGTTCGGAAAGTAAAAAGGTGCTTGTTTTAAATGTTTAGCTGCAAAGAAACATTTATCCCGATTTTGCAAAGCGAAGATACCGGCCTGAGATTGCGGAAAATTTCATTTCAAGAAAATGTGCTCTGGGAAATGCGATCAAGAACATCGAATTAAATTTCAGCAATTTGAAAATTTAAATGCTGAAAATAACAAAGACACTGTTTTAGCAAATAAAACCAGTACTAGACAAGTTCTTTTGCAAACTCTGATTGTTCGTCTTAGAAAGGGAAATAAAATGAAATACATCAGGATATTATTTGATTCTGGCAGTAGCAAGTCCTATTTGTCAACTTTTGCATTAAATGAAATGGGATATGAATGCATAAGTAAAGAAGATTTGACACATAGCTTATTTGGTGGAGTAGAAACTGTGATACCCCATAAGAAATATTTAATCGGTCTGAGTGACTATAATGATAATTATCGTTGCAGTCTTGAAGTGTTAAATCAAGACAAAATTTGTTCTGAAATACCAAAAATTCCTTATGGTTCATTTCTAAATGAAATTAAGCATAAAATTCATTTGTCTGACCTGAATTGTCATGTTGATTTATTGTACGAATTTTTCCCGAATGAAATCCATGGCTTAATTGGAGCTGATGTCATTGGAAAACTATACACTGGAAATATAAAACCATTAAAATCTGGTTTAGTCTTAATAGAAACCCGCCATGGGTGGACGCTAATGGGAAAAATCGGACAGAAAGTTTCAGATAGTACAAGCAGCTTTATGTCATTACATGTAAATGACACGAAAATTTCTGATTTATGGCGACTTGATGTGCTTGGGATTCTGGATCCAGGAGAGAAGAATAGCCGAAAGGAACTTGAAATAGCAGCCGAAGAGCATTTTAATAGAAGTATCAAACGTGACGCTGAAGGGAGATATGAAGTGAATCTCTCATAGATCCAAGGCCATCCTCCTTTACCCACTTGTAAAAATATTGCAGAACGAAGATTAAAAGGTTGTATAGATTCCCTCAAGAAAAAAGGGACATTAGAAGCTTATGAAACAGTATTAACAGAATGGATTCAAGAAGGTGTTATAGAAGAAGTTAAAATTCTGGATAATGATGAAAGTGAACATTATTTGCCCCACAGGGCCGTAATAAAAGAAAATTCTACTACCAGAGTTAGGCCTGTTTTTGATGGTTCTGCCAAAGAGAAAAATTCACCTTCAATCAATGATTGTTTAGAGAAAGGACCTAACACCGTCGAACTGATTCCAGCAATCTTGAATAAGTTTCGATTGAAGAAATAAGAGTAATTGCTGATATCCGAAGAGCTTTCTTACAAATTGGACTTAGTAAACGTGATAGGCCATTTCTGAAATTCTTATGGTGGGAGGAAGGTGATCCCACGAAAACTAAAGTTTTCAACATCGTAGAGTTGTTTTTGGACTTTCTTGTTCACCATACCTACTCGGTGCTACTCTTCGATATCATCTGAAAAATGTTTCTGCTCATTTTGAAGAAACAGCTACCAAGTTGTTAGAATCATTTTATGTGGACAACTGTATCACCAGCGTTGGAAACTATGTAGACCTCGTGAAATTTGTTGAAGAATTCAAGTTAATTCTCAGTGATGCTAAATTTGAGCTTCGAGGGTGGGAGCACAATTTCCCCAGTCCATCAGAAGAAAGATGTATTCCAGTCCTGGGATTGACATGGAACTTAAAGAATGATACAGTCGGTAACAAAACTGTCCGAACACTAGCAAAAATTCCTATATAGAAAAAGTACGCTTAATAGAGTTTTGCTAAATAAATCCTTGTCGAATCCTGTTCCTAGACTGATTAAGAACAGGATTCGACAAGGATTCATTTAACAAAACAGTATTAAGTGTACTTTTTCTACACAGGAATTTTTGCTAGTGTTCGGACACTTTTGTTACCGACTGTACCTTGTCTGTAGATTTACGAGATACTTTAGAAGATGATACCCCAGCAACAAAAAGGAAAATACTGAGTGCTGTACATAGAATATTTGATCCCCTTGGCTTCACATGCCCGGTTACCTTGGGGCCGAAGATTCTCCTCCAAGAGTGCTGGAAATTGGAAGTATCATGGGATGCAGAATTGCCTGAAAAAATTACGAAGAAGTTTGAGCAGTGGCGAAAAGAAGTTCCTAAATTGAAAGAAGTCAAAATCCCAAGATGCCTCACTCTGAATCATGAGGCGCCAGAAAATTTAAGTTTACATATTTTCTGCGATGCAAGCAAGAGTGCATACGCTACCTGCATATTCTTAAGAAGTGAAACTGGAAGTTCAGTGTCTTGTCAACTTGTACAGGCTAGAAGCAGAGTTGCTCCTATGAAAACTACTTCTATTCCAAGATTGGAACTCCTTGCCTGCTGCATAGGAGCGAGATTAGCTGAGACTGTGGTGAATGATCTCCGAATAAAGAATATCTCAAAATATTTCTGGTCCGACTCCGCAAATGCACTATATTGGATAAAGGGAAGTGAAAACTGGGCTCCTTTCGTTTTTAACAGAGTTAAAGAAATTAGATCTCTGACAGAGCCTGAAAATTGGCACCACGTACCAGGGTCTTTCAATGCAGCAGATTTACCATCTCGCGGCTGTAGTGTCCAAACATTGATTAAATCCAAGTGGTGGGAAGGTGTGCAATGGTTGAGGAAGCCAAGACAAGAATGGCCAAGATCTAATGCTCTTCCTGACTTCGATATAGTGTACTCCGAGAAGAAGAAAACAGTAATTAGTGCTACAAATCATGATGATTCAAGTGAGAAGCTTTATAACCGTATTTCGTCATACAATAAATTGTTAAGAATCACTGCTTGGATTTACAGATTTTTTAATAATTGTAAAGTTGAACCTTCACATCGAATTTTTGGATTCTTAACTTCAGAAGATATAAATGATGCTGAAACTGTTATGTTGAAAAATGTACAAAAAGAATCATTCTCGGGTCCTGAAGATAAACGCCTGAAATCCCTTAACTGTTTTATGGATACGAATGAACTTATGAAAATGAAGACTAGAATCATCATGAGAGAAGATACACAAAGTTTCCGATATCCGATAATATTGCCATCCAATCATCCAGTGGTAGAAAAACTCATCCGAACCAGACATTTAAATTTGAATCATGCTGGTGTCCAGATCCTCATGAATAATTTAAGAGAAAATTTTTGGATTTTAAAGTATCGGAAGACAGTAAGAAAAGTTATCAGAAATTGTGTACACTGCAAAAGATATGATGCTAGACCAAAGCCCATCATAGAAGCACCTCTCCCAGTTGACAGAATAAAGGAAGCAGCAGTGTTGGAGGTCATAGGAATTGATTATGCCGGTCCTCTAATTCTTCGAGGAGGTCAAAAAGTCTGGATAGTCATCTTCACTTGTGCCGTCTACCGAGCCCTGCATTTAGAGATAGCTACATCCATGTCGACTGAAAATTTTCTACAGGCTCTCCGAAGATTCATAGCTCGAAGAGGAAGACCCACAATAATTTACTGTGATAATGGCTCAAATTTCGTTGGTGCGGAAAATTTACTTAAGAAAATCAATTGGGATACCATTTCTCAATACAGTGAAGCTCAGAAGATCATTTGGAAGTTCAACCCTCCATCTGCACCGTGGTGGGGTGGGTGGTGGGAACGTTTGATTGGTATAATCAAGGGAATTCTTCGAAAAGTCTTAGGAAGAAGTTCGTTGAATTTAGAAGAAATGAATACCGTTATTTGTGATACTGAAGGCATTGTTAACCAACGTCCTTTAACTTACCTCTCCGAAGATGTTAATGATCTAACTCCACTTACTCCTGCTATGTTTTTACGGGATATTAAAGAATCAGGCATTCCCGATCTTGATGTCTTAGATTCATCATCTCAATAAAAGATATGCCTATAGACAGCGAATAAAAGAAGATTTACGAAGAAGGTTTCGAATTGAATATTTGGGGCATTTAAGACAATCTTCGAAATTTACTAAAAATCAACGACCCATCCAAATTGGTGATATCGTTATAGTATCCAGTGAGAACATCAAGAAAATTGACTGGCCTTTCGGTAAAGTTATTGAACTCTGTCCATCTAAAGATGGCCATGTTCGACTAGTGAAAATGAAAGGTGGTGAATTTTTCCGTCCAGTGCTTAGATTAATTCCTCTAGAAGTAACTCCTAAAAGTTGTGCAGATTTACTTTTTTCATCACGAATATCTAAGTCGAATATCCAACCTCCTGAAAAGAACTTTGTTCCAGTGACTGTTCCAACTGAATCTGTTCCAGTGACTCCTCCAACTGAGTCTGTTCCAGTGACTGAACCTACTGAGCCAGTTGACAAAAGTTCTGTAAAGGACATTCCTATAGAGACTGTTACGCTTGCATGCGTTAACACCGCGCCACCTATAATTTGTATTCTTCGTAAGAAACTTTGAAATGAAGCGAACAGAGTGTGTGTTGTGAAGAAAAGTGTGTGTTCGGCGACCGCAGAACGTGGCGTCGAAAAATAAATAAATTATGAGTAATTAAAGTGTATGCGTGTTTTAAATAAGTATAAATTGCCTTTACATGGCCCGTCGAGCCACAGGACCTGTTAAAAAGAAAGAGTAATTACGAGTTTGTTTATTTAATTTCATTGTGAGAAAATAAGTTTCGGTTTCGTAATCGATCGATGAAACAAAAAGTTTTGTTTTAATCAAAGATGAAAAAAAATGTTTATATCGATGGATGGATTTTTTTTTTTAAGTGAAACATAAAATATAAAAGTGAACGAAAAAAAAACAAGTGAAGTGATAGTTTATTTAAGAGGAACAAGATTAATAGTGTTTTTTGTTCTCAAGTGGAATACAGCGATCTGAGGTAAGAGCATCTTCATAAAATTTAAATTTGTTCTGAATTTATTACTTGTTAAATTTAATAATGTCAATTATCGATAAATTAAGAAAAGATGAGCTTAAGCTTGTCGCAGAGGAATTGGGTTTAAGTGTAGGAGAGGGTGCTAAACTTGTTGAGTTAAAAGATATTATTGAGAAATGTGAACATTTTTCAAATAGTTAGTTAATGAAAAATGTAGTTGATTGCGCGGTTGAGGAAATTAAATCGAAAAAATAAGAAGAAAAATCAAAAATGGAGTTGGAAAAAATTAAACTAGCACAATTAGAGAAAGAGTTAGAGATAGCAAATATTCGTAAGGAATCTTTACAAAATTCTGATTTCGAGAAAATTAAATTAGCGCAGTTAGAGAAAGAGTTAGAATTAGCGAATATTAAAAGGGATTCATCCCAAAATAATTCGCTTTCAACTGTGCATTCGGAACCAGAACTTCTAAATAATAATAATCTGGAAAGTTTTATTAAGAGTATTAAAACGCTTACAATTCCATTACCATCTAAAGCAGAATCATTCAATTTATTTTTTCATTCGCTGGAAAAGGCATTTAAGAATAAAAATGTTCCAGATGGGTTCAAAGCGGAAATTCTTTTAAACATTCTCGGTGAAAAAGCCAGTAATTTAATGGTATATGTGTCTGAGGAAGACATGTGTAATTACGAAAAATTAAAAACAGCTGTTTTGAAGGAGTTTATGCCGACGGCTAATGAGTGTTTAAATAACTTCCGGAAAGCACAAAAATTACCGTCAGAGAGTTATGTGCAGTATGCGTCGCGATTAGCGGCATCTTTTGAATATTATTGTGAATTGCGTAAAGTGAATGATTTTAAATCATTATGTGAATTAATTGTATCTGACAAAATTTTTCATTCATTAGATCGTGAATTAATGACACATTGGGGTTAAGCAGGGTGAATCATTTTTTAAACCACAAGAATTGGGTCGTGAATGTGATATTTATTTATCTGCAAGGGGCAGAGGTAAAAATGAGTTGAATGTGTTTGCAAAGACTAGTGTAAATGAAGCGAAGCGGTTTGTCGGGAACAAATCGCATAATTCACGATTTCAAAAAGTTGCTTCAAATGTGTTCTTATCAGAAATAAAAAATGTAAAATGTGTTCTTTGTAAAAATAATGAATATCATGCTTTATATATGTGTCCACAGTTCAAAAAACTTCCTGTACAAGAAAGAGTTAATGTTATTAAGGCAAATAAGTTATGTTTTAAGTGTTTTTTACCGAATTGTAATGTAAGAAAATGCAATACGAGAAACTGTTTTTGTGGAAAACCACATAATAAATTGATTCACTTTCCTAGAGAAGAAAAATTTAGCGATTCTTGTAAGGAAATAAAGGATAATTCGGAAGTTGCTGCTGCCGCTGATTCCGAAACATTGAATAGAGAACAGCACGGTGAATTCAATTCCTTTTTTCCTCCTAATTTTCCTAGTGACAGACAGCAAATTGTAGCCACTAGTTTTGCAAAAAACAAAACAAAAAATGTCTTATTGAGTACAGTGCGTGTTTTAGTTAAAGATAAATATTCTCAATGGCAGGAAGTAAGGTGCCTTCTAGACAGCGGCTCTCAAGCGTGTTTGATAACAAAAGATTGTGCAAATCGATTACAACTCAAAATAGAAAAAGTAAATACTTTACTCTCTTGTTTGAATGATGCATCGATGACCATTAACGGTTGCGTAACAGCAACTATTGCCAATAAAGAGAAAAACTTTGAGAAATCCCTAAATATGTTTGTTGTGAGGAAAATTACGGATTTTGTTCCGAATAAAGTAATTAATGTACATATCGATGTCCCGAATTCAATAACGTTAGCAGATTATAGTTTTAACATTCCTGGAAAAATAGACATGCTCCTTGGTGCTGAAATTTTTTATGAATTATTGAGACCGGGGCAAATATATTCTCAGAACCCTCAGCTACTCCTTCAAAATTCTTGTTTTGGTTACATTGCAACGGGGAATTTAGATCAAAGGGATGAGGTTAAAATTCATTGTGGATTAATACGTGGAGAGGATTTAAATGTAACATTAAGAAAATTTTGGGAGATTGAGGATGTAAATATAGAATTAACCAAAAGTAAAGAACAGGCTATATGTGAGGAACATTTTACGCGTACACATAAGAGAAATGAGAAAGGTAAATATATTGTAACAATGCCTTTAAGAGATGACCCGTCATGTTTAGGTCAGTCTAGAGAAATTGCTCTTAGAAAACTCAGATCGCTGTGGACACGTCTATCTAGAGACGAGAAATATTTGTCGTTATATAAAGACTTTTTAGAGGAATATAAAACCCTTGGTCACATGAGAGAGGTAACAGAGTATAAAATTCTTGATGTTGCTTATTACGCACCTCATCACGGAGTGTACATGCCAGATAAAGATACGACTAAATTACGTGTAGTTTTCAATTGTTCTTCACCAACAACAAATGGTACTTCTCTTAATTCCTTGCAATTCAATGGCGGAGTAATACAAAGTGATTTATTTACCATAATGGTGGGTTTCCGCCTGCATATTTACGCCTTAACTGCTGACATCAAAATGATGTATAGAATGATTCTCATTGACCCGAGTCAGTACCCACTGCAGCGAATTCTCTGGAGCAATAGCATTGAGGAACCCCCCAAAACATTTGAATTAACAACAGTGACATATGGAACAGTCTCAGCGCCTTACTTAGCTATGAGAACCTTATATCAGCTTTCACTTGATGAGGAAAAAAAATTCCCGAAAGCATCCCCAATCCTTCGTGATAATTTTTATATGGATGACGTGTTATTTGGAGCAAGCACATTAGAGGAGGCGAAAGAGTTACAACAGGAGTTAAAGGAGGTCATACAGTCCGAAGGGATGGAGCTACATAAGTGGTGTGCTAATAATGATGAACTTTCTCCAAGTATGACAGAGAGTTACAATTTTTATAACAAAGATGAAATTAAAACTTTAGGCGTGTCTTGGAAGCCAAAGGATGATTGCTTTGTTTTCCGAGTTAAAGTAGATCTGAAAAATTCCTATACAAAAAGAGGTGTTGTCGACGATAGCTAGGATCTTTGATCCACTAGGCTTAATAGGCCCAATAATTGCTAAGGCCAAAATATTTATGCAAAAGCTTTGGCGTCTAAAAATTGATTGGAGTGATGCACTCCTAGCACCAGAATATAGAGAGTGGCATCATTTTCTCATTGCATTAGAACGAATAAATGACATAAAAATTGAAAGGTGCATTGTGATTCCCCAGGCTTCAAATATAGAGATTCATGGATTTGCAGACGCTTCAGAACTGTGCTATGGAGCGGCCATCTATTGTAAGTCCAATGATTCACGTGGCCGGACATTAATAAGATTAATCTCAAGCAAATCAAGGGTTGCTCCGGTTAAAAGCTTAACAATCCCTCGATTAGAGTTGTGCGCAGCTGTTCTGCTGGCAAAGCTAATGAATAAGGTGTTGGCTGCTTTAAAGGTGATGATCAACGAAGTCTATTTTTGGACAGACTCTACAATTGTTCTGGCGTGGTTACAGAAGGAACCCATGGATTTGAAACCGTTTGTGCAACATAGAGTAGCAACTATCCAAAACCTTTCACCAATCCAACAGTGGCATCGTATCGCTTCAGATCAAAATCCTTTTGATGTGTTATCAAGAGGCATTGATCCAGATAAACTGTTCGATCATGAACTATGGCTAAGCGGATCCAGCTTTTTACTAGAAAGGGACTATCAGAGTCAAATAACTGTTAACCCAAAAAATTTGGACGATTTTAGAGTAGAGCTAAAAAAGTCTAACACGAACTGTGATGATAATTTTAATGTTTTTAATTTGGTAACTGATAGTGACTTTGTGTGTAATCTTCTGAATTTAAGTAATAATTATTTAACTGTTCTGCGTATTATAAGTTTTATTTTCAGGGTCATAAATAACAGCAGAAATCCGCTTTACAAAATAAGTGGACCACTTATATCTTCAGAAATTGTTGAAGCAGAGAAATTTTTATTAAAGTGCATACAAAGTGAGGAATTTTCCGAAGACATTAAAGACTTACAGGTAAAAAAGGCTATAAAGCCTAACAGTAAGTTGAAGATGTTGAATCCATTTATTGACAAAGAAGGCCTGCTAAGAGTAGGAGGAAGACTTGGAAATAGTGATTTAAATTATGATAAGAAATTTCCAATTCTTCTTCCATCTAAACATAAATTAACTGAATTAATTGTTGTCTTTTATCATAAAATATTTTTGCATGCTGGGCCTAATTCTCTATTGTATTATTTGAGGGAAAAATTTTGGGTTACAAATGGTAGAAATTTATGTAGAAAAGTTGTGCATAAATGTGTTAAATGTTTTAGGGTTAATCCAAATTCAGCACAACAAATATTAGGTAATTTGCCAAAAGATAGAATTGTTCAAAACTATCCATTTAATATCACTGGGGTAGATTTCACTGGTCCTTTCTATATTAAGTATAAAAATCAACGAAAAGGTATTTATAATAAAATATATGTTGCAATTTTTATTTGCTTTGTGACCAAGGCTATACATTTAGAGTTAGTCACGGATTTAACGTCCGCAGCCTTTATAGCTGCTCTTAAGAGATTCATATCGAGGAGAGGAAAATGCAGTAAGCTGTATACCGACAATGCTGGGAACTTTGTAGGAGCAAATGCAGAGCTCAAAAAATTTTATAAAATGGTAAATGGACCAGATGATCAAATTTCGGGGTATATGAGTTCAGAAAACATTGATTGGCAGTACTCACCTCCTAGAGCGCCAAACTTTGGAGGATTGTGGGAAGCAGGAGTCAAATCCTTTAAATATTATTTGAAAAGAGCTGCGGAAAATTTAAAATTAACCTATGAGGAATTTTTGACTTTAATTATACAAATTGAAGGGATGCTAAATTCTAGGCCTTTAGTCCCCTTAACTGCAAACGTAGAGGATTTAAATGTGTTGACTCCTGCCCACTTCCTCTTAGGAAGGGCAATTACGTCTATAACTGAGCCAGATTTATCAGAAATTACAGAAAACAGGCTTAGCCAATGGCAAAAAATAACAAAGTTATTGCAAAGCATTTGGCGTAAGTGGCACTTAGACTATCTATGCCACTTACAACAGAGATCGCGATGGAAATTTGAGAAACAAAACATATGTGTTGGAGACATGGTTATTCTAAAAGAGGATAACTTACCTCCATGTGAGTGGCCACTGGCCAGAATAAGCAAAATTTTTCCCGGAGCGGACAAAAAAGTAAGGGTAGTGGAGATTAGTACTGCCTCTGGAAAATTTAAAAGGTCCATTTCTAAAGTTTGCCCGCTTCCAATAAATGATTAACATTGTTATTAATTATGAATGTTGTAAATTATGTAATATTTTGATAATTTTTTTTTTTTTTTGCATTACTTTTTATGTAACATATGTAATATTTACTGTATAATATTGTGTAATATTAAGTGTATCAGAATTTTTATGTTGAAAAAAAAAAAAAATGACTTAAGATTTATTGAATGTTTAATAAACATTGCAATGGGGGCCGGTATGTTACGCTTGCATGCGTTAACACCGCGCCACCTATAATTTGTATTCTTCGTAAGAAACTTTGAAATGAAGCGAACAGAGTGTGTGTTCGGCGACCGCAGAACGTGGCGTCGAAAAATAAATAAATTATGAGTAATTAAAGTGTATTCGTGTTTTAAATAAGTATAAATTGCCTTTACAGAGACTATTCCACTTGAAAAACGATCCAAATATGGACGTTTGTTAAAGCCAAAAGTGAAGTTTGAGTTTCTCTAAAAATCCTCGAAACTCAAAGGTGGGAGTGTGTTGCGAAAATCGCTACTTCCACTTCAACTCTTTGTAATCCGATCGTCTGCGCCTGCGCGCACGAGAGGAATTGTGCGTTCGATAGCAAGAAGAAGAATGTTCTAAGTTCACAAAATGTAAATATTGTGTATTGTAAGCGCGTTAAGTATTTATGTAATTTTATCAGTATTATGTCTTTAATAATTTGTGATCGTGTATTTACCAGATAAAAATGTGTTGATTTAAAGAAAATGACTACTTAATGAGTGAAAGTTTCCACTTATTATTGAATTAAGAACGAATATTTCATCCCTCGAACAATATAGATGAAGGAAGGTAAGTTTTTCTTACCTTTTATTATTGAAATGAAACATAAATGATTCTATTTGTTTTTAATACGAAATTTTTGACTAGATGAAGATTTGTAGAATCAATTTTGTTGAATACGAATTTATTTAAAATTTAGTATATTCTTAAAGTTTGAATTCGAGTTCCAATCCGCGATTGTAATGAAATGCTCGCCCTCTGGTGGGCTAAGGCAGGGCCGAAACTAGGATTTTTTTCACCCGGGGCAAGGAGGGATTTTGGCGCCCCCCCCCCCAACCAGAAATTAAAATTTCAAAGGAAATTTTACAAAGTTTTTATGGCCATTTTATTTTCAACTGCATTCATAAGAAGTAAATATTCAATTTAATTCAAATTTTTGATAAATTTACAGATTTTGAAATGTATTATTATTATATTTAACGGATGCGTGTGTGTGTCTGTATAGGACACAAATACTGTAATTTATGAACTGCATGTTCGGAATTCCATGAAACCTAGTGTGCAGTTGAATTCTGACATAAACTGGTGATGTCTAGTTTTTGATATGTATCGCACGACTTGCAGCACTTTTATGCCACGTTTTCTTATAGCTATATCTCAGCATCTCCAGGACGGAATTTAACAAACTTCCCAACAAACACGGAGGTAATGGCCCACTTGTGGCTATGTTACCTTTGGCCATAAGCAACTTGTAGCGGCCCGCTATCGGTGGCCGTAACGGCAACGTAAAAAAAGTGTCACGCCGGCCTCAATACGGCCAAATTGAGTTTGGCCGTAAGTACAGTAAGCTGCCCGCCATCATGCCACTAATGGCTAACATAAATGAAAATTAGCCAAAACATGCCCATTATCATGCCATTAATGCTTAACATAAATGAAAGCTAGCCAGAATTTGCCCACCATCATGTCATTAATGGTCACAATAACTGAAAATTAGCCGAAAGATGCCCACCAACAAGCCACTAATGGTTGACAAATTGAAAAATTGGCCAAAAGTTGCCCACCATCATGCCATTAACAATTAATATTAAAGAAAATTAACTGAAAGATAGCCACCAACCAGCCACTAGTGGTTGATAAATATGAAAATTGGCCGTAAGTTATCCGTTATCAAGCCACTAATGGTTGACAAATATGAAAATTGGCCGCAAGTTACCCATTATCAAGCCACTAATGGTTGATAAACATGAAAATTGGCCGAAAGTTACCCGTTATCAAGCCACTAATGGTTGACAATTATGAAAATTGGCCACAAGTTACCCGTTACCAGGCCTCTACTGGCTGGCAAACATGAAAATTGACCGCAAGTTGCCCGTTATCAAGCCACTAATGGTTGACAAATATGAAAATTGGCCGCAAGTTACCCGTTATCAAGCCACTAATGGTTGACAATTATGAAAATTGGCCACAAGTTACCCGTTACCAGGCCTCTACTGGCTGGCAAACATGAAAATTGACCGTAAGTTGCCCGTTATCAAGCCATTAATGGTTGACAAATATGAAAATTGGCCGCAAGTTACCCGTTATCAAGCCACTAATGGCTGTCAAATATGAAAATTGGCCGAAAGTTGCCCTCCATCATGCCGTTAACAGTTAACATCAATGAAAATTAGCTGAAAGTGGCCCGCCATCATATCATTAACAGCCATTATACATAAAAACTAACCGAAAGTTGCCAACCATCAAGCCACAAATGGTTAATATTAATAAAAATTGGCCAAAAGTTTCCCACAGTGTTACTAGCAATGGCCAAAGCTCAAATTATTCCACTGGAAAATTTGTTACCAGAATTATTCATCACTTAATTTTTTTGAAATTCCATTTTCACATTCAGAAAATTCACATCCATTAAATTAGTACTAATTTTCTGAAAAATTTATAAATTTTTCATATTTTATATTTAAAAATGTGAAAATTTAACTGTTTGTTTTAACTGTGAAACAAAATATAAAAAAAAATGAACTTACAAAACAGAGTACCAATTGTATGGATGTGAATTTTCTGAATGAGGAAACAGAATTCAATGAAATGCATTATGTGAAGTCATTGTGGTAACAAATTTTCCAATAAAATAGCTTTGTTTTTCTCTGTCAGTGAACATAAGTATTATGATCTTAAAGTTATATATGGATTTGTTACAGTCATAAAATTGTTTTCAGAAGAGCAAAGTCTGCATTTCTGGTCAATTTTCAATGAGGAGAACTATTAGTGGCGTATCTGTCAAAAATATGCTCAGAAAATGAGAGAAGCACTTCTGTAACATATAGAAATTTTCAATGTTTCACTCAACTACTGAGAATATTTTCAGAAAGCAAAAATTTAATCTATAATAATAAAAGATGTTTGTCTCTCTGTCTGAGCATCTAAACGTTCAGCCCCTATTGAACGCAGAACTACAATATTTGTCATACGGGTGCTCAGAAGCCTGCCTGAGTGCATAGTGAAAAAATAATTTAAAAATTTTAATTGGTTCCGGAGATATTAATTAAAATGTCGACCCATGTCAAATGAAAAGGCGATCTCAATGACTGAGAATTCACCGCGATTGCATAAAAATAGATATTTTAATGGAGTTAAAATCAGGAAAAGTGGAAAATAAATTAGAAATATTAGTTCGATTGTTACGAATTTGGCACAAAATGAAAGGGGATTTTTTTCCTAATCTAAGAGTGCAAGTGGCTTATCTCTACAGCAATTAGATTTTTTAAAATGAACTAAAGTATGAAATTTAGTTGCCAACAGGCAGTTATTTCATTTATCAAGGATTCTGCAGTGCCAGGTGCTAGACATGCTGACTGACTATTCTTCCGGTCGGGAAAAATTGCTTTTGTTTTTCGCCCACGTGACAAAGTACTGGAAATAAAAAAAAAGCAGTTTTTGAATTTTTTCAATTTAAAATCGATCAAAAGCAGAACTTCGAAATTGCCCGTCATTATGGCTCACCTGTATGCAGTTAAAAAATCTAAAGTATAGCTTTAAAAATAAAATAAATAGACATATTTATTTAAATTCATTTTTATTTCATCTGTTAATGACACCAAAAGTTACTTTTATCAGAATATTATTGATTTTTTTTTTTTATGAATTCGGTTGTAAAAAAGCAGGTTTTGGAATTCTTTTTACTTTTCAAAATAAAAATATTTAATTTTGCTGCATTTCAATGCATATGTGTGCAAAATCAACATTTCAAACACAGTAATTTATAAAAACTGATTACAATATCTGCGATACCCACCCTTAAGGCTGTACATCAGTCAGATTCCCTCTCTCTTTCTTCTCATTTTATTCAATGGGATTTTTGTTGCTCCGTTTTATAAAAATCTCATTCAAAAAATTAAATTTTTCGAATTCTGTTTCTTGAATATTACTCTTTGAACATGTTGTATTTAAGCTTAGTGGTTAATTAAAAAAAAGAAAAAAAAAATCACTTAGAGATCTAAACTTACTTCTAAGTTTACTTATTGAAATAAAATATTTAAATTGATTTTTTCGAAAAATTACTCACTAAGCTAAATGATGACCTGTTCAAAAAGTAATATTTAATATTAAAAAAAAAAAAAAAAAAAAAAAAAAAAACAGATATCGAAAAACTTTATTTTTGAATGAGATATCCTTTTGAAACGAAGCAACAAAAATCCCATTGGATAACATGGGAAGAGAGAAAGGGCTCTTTTAATAAATTAACAATGAAAAAATATTTTCAAATGCAATATATAGCACTTGCATAAATCTCAGTTAAAATCCAGTGTTGATTGTAGCTCACAGTAGAGAATCTAAGCATCAAATCTTTATTATAAAAAAAAAAAAGAAAAAGGAAGAAGCTTTACATGTTCTAATAAAATGTAAAATTTTAACACTGCATTAAGAAATGAAATATTTACCACAATTTAATCATGTTACATTATATATATGCAAATACTTTTCTCATTTTTAATAAGCAAGAGTGAACTGAAACTAGGCTCGTAAATACTAAATCTAACTGAAATAAATGTAAGACTACAACATTTTTTATAAATAATGCAAAAAATCCAAGGAGCTATAGCCAGATTCTCATGAAAAATGTTTGTAGACCTTTAAAAAAAAAAAAAAAAAAAAAATCAACAAATATTATATTTTATTAGTTTTTTAATATTTAAAATCACTTTTTTCTCTTTTAAATATTTTATTCTGATAGAACTATGCTGGAAAAGTCTTTTTTTTTTTTTTAACTTACTATTAATAACAAATTAAAGAGAAAGTTCTTAAGTCGAACAATTTAATACTTAAAAAGGATATTTTCATCTGTTCTTTTAAAAGTAAAATAGATGAAATGTCATCATGCAACAGTAGAATCTAACACATTTATGAGTCAATTGGCAATAGGATATATTAATTTTATTAGCTTAGTGCAGTTAGAAAGAAACATATAATTAACTTTTTTTTTTTTTTTTCATATTAAGCATTAACGAACAATTTAAAAATTTAAACTAAAAGACTCAATAACTTGAGACTTTAAATGATTTTAAAGTCTCCCAAACAATTGACTGAGTTTTTCCTGTTTTTACAATAAACTGTGAAACTAACTGATCTTTCCAAGTTTTCATTAAAATTACAGGTTCTGTAGCAACCCTGTCATTTTCTAAGTAAAAAAAAAAAAAAAAAAAAAAAAAACTAACTTAAGCCTTTTCTGTGTGTGTGTGTGTGTAAACTTTGCTTTGTAACAAACAAAAACCAGTAACTTCAAAAAATTTCATTTATTTTTTTCCACCTAGTTAATAAGATACTTTTTCCAGAAATACTTTTTCCAGTTAATAAGATACTTTTTCCTTTTTTAAGTTACTGTTTCCAGATCTGATCCTCCTCACAGCAGCTAGAAAAAGAAAGAATAAAATAAATACTTATTTACATTAAAAAATCTTGACATGTGAAGCATACAATCTGTAATTAAAATACAATGCTTTTATGAGCTTTAAATGATAGCTCAGTTTGTTCCCCTAATTTATTTCTTTTTTTACTCATATATTCTTCACATAATCATTAAAAAAAAAAAGTTTGTCAATATAAAGAAAACTATGGGATTCAAGAAAATTATATATATATATAAACATACTGTAAAATACTGCTCAAGCACCCCCTCAATCTTTCTTTGGAAGTCAGGATATGTTCAGAGAGAGGACGGGTAAACAAAAAAATTGGCAAAAGTATAGAAATTAACAAGTATTTTCCAGCTGAAATTAAATATGGTTAACCTACATTCAACAATCTGGAATAGATAGCTAAACTTTCCTCACTTCCAATAAATTGTTTTTAAAAAATTGCCGCTATTTTAGGAAGCTTATTACAGTGCCACCGCTATGACAGAAAACGTGAGACATGAGACATACAGTGCGTTGCATGAATGTAAACGCACCTTTTCCAATAACCAGAAATAGTAATTTTTAAAGAAGGAATGTGACTTACAGTTATTGCATATTACTAACAACTGAATAAGTTGCTTTGAGCACGTATGTTTAGGCTCATGCAAGCTTATGTAAATGAGTGTTTAAGCATTTTCTTATTTTTTCTGTTTTTCGTTTGTTGCGCGAAATTAAACGCACTCTGTATTTTGTGTTTAAAATTTATCAGAGCCACCGGAATTAAACTAAAACACTGACAGTCATGTTGCTAAAGTTCTCTAAAAACAGTTTTAATGCTTGAGTGCAAAATTTACGGAGTTTGTTCAGGATGGTAAGAGGGGAAACTTTGACAGTAGACGAGAGGATAAAAATCGACTTTATGCGTGATAAAGGCAATCGTGAAATTAGGCACCAAATCGGAAGAAGCGAGAGTGTTGTGCGAAATTATATAAAGAAAGTACAAAATTATAGGAAAAAAGCGTATAAGAAGCGAACAGGAAAGCTTACCAGTTACGACAAACGTCGAATATGCAACGTTGCAAAGAATAAGAATATTTCCTGTGCGAAGATAAAGGCTCAATACAAGCTGGGTGTTTATCGGAAAACCATATGGAGAACTATCAAAGCTGCAACATTCATTAAATTTAAGAAAATGAAGGCGAAACCACCCCTCGCTCAAAAGCACAATGATATGCGGTTGGAATGAGCAAGAAAATGGATTCTAGATCGACAAAATGGGAAAAATTCATCTTCTCCGATGAAATAAGTTTAATCTCGATGGCCGGATGGATTTCATAGCTACTGGCACGATTTGAGAACCGAAGAAATGTACTGTTCAAAACGTCAATCAGGAGGTGGGTCTGCCATGGTGTCGGCAGCCATAGGTTTTAAAGGGACTTTCGAATTAGAGTTCGTGGATAACACTATGAACTCTGTAGATTATGTCCAGATGCTCACAAGGAATCTCCGCCGTCAAGCAGTCAAGAAAGCTGGAAGGAATTATATTTTTCAGCAAGATTGTGCATCTGTACCTACAGCACATATCGTGAAAAAATGGTTCCGAGGCAGTAAAATTAAAGTTCTGCATTGGCCCTCAAAAAGCCCCGATTTAAACATAGTGGAGAACGTATAGGGTATTCTGGCTTGCCGTGTTTACGTAAACGGAAGGCTGTTTAACACGAAAGATGAACTAAAATCAGCCATTCTATTAGCTTGGAAGACAATCAGCTTGGATGACCTCATGCCACTGTATCAGTCAATGCCAAGGCGTTTACTGGCTGTTATAGAAGTCCATGGTGGCTTTACAAAGTATTATATACAATATTTGTTTCTCAGTTATTTATTTTTTACATGTGCGTTTAAATTCATGCAACATGTACTTTTGACATAAATTCAATAAAGTTATGTTTTAAAAAATCATATTGTTCTTTCATCGTTTTGACTCGTATTTTCATTTCTTGAATAATACACATACCGTTTGCATCAAGCGTCACCTATTCATATTTTTTTTTATTACACTTCTATACCATTCTAATTCTTAAAGCTAAGGTGCGTTTATTTTCATGCAACGCATATTATATTTACAGCACTGTATATTTCTGTTTCTTTTCAAAATAGTATTGTTTAAAAATTCCAAGTCTCCTGATTTTTAATAGAAAGATTGCAATTTCTAATTTTTCTCCCTCCATAGCATAAATGTCCTTTTAAACATGCTTTATTAAATTCTAGAATTTAAAGAGGGAGATGTAAAATATTTTTACCTTATGTAAATAGATTCCAGAACCTATAAAGAAATAGAATTGTTCAATATCTCTCACTTATAATTTTGTGATTTCCAACCCCCCCCCCCCTCCTAAAAATCTGATTAAATGCTCTGCAGAAGCCTTATGATTTCCAATCTTTCTCCATATGCAGCATAAATATCAATAATTTTTGGAAGCTTGCTTTATTAAGTTTTAAAACCTATAAAAAGTAAAAGCGTTCAATATCATCCATTCATTTAATTTTTGTTGTTTCTTTTAATATATACAAGATTTTGCATCCATTTCAACGTTTGATGATCTTGTCCCACTTTAGTTTGAGCACCAGTATTTTTGTAAATGTGGTTTCTTACTACAAACATTTAACTAGTCAAACAAAATTATGAACAAAAATTTTTATCTTGTGTGATACCAAGAATATTGCATAAAACTCTTTAGCTTACTTTATGTATTATTAAAATTTCATAATTACAATGCTTTGATCTTATCTATCCCCCATAGCAGAATACTTTTGAATGTTCTGCAACAAGATTTCCCGGTGGTCAAACATTTTTGACAGGACACATACACATTTTACAAATTTACTCTCAATATTACTTACACACACATATATATACATAACAGCATAAAAATTAATACTAAATTGATATTTAAAAATTTTACTTAACTTGTAATTAAAAAAAAAAATCAGAAGGTTGTGACCACCACATTACTTTTTTCTATATAATTTTACACAAATTCATGCACTACAAGTTATTTATTAAATTATTATTTATGGAATTTTTTTTCCATAATAAGTACAGACGAGTTTTTATCTCACAGAATTATAACACTAAATGCCGAAAAGAAAGTTTTGTGCCAACATAAGAAGAAATGTGATTTTTTTTTTCTAACTTTTTGTTAAAGAATAGAAAAAAAAATGATAACTTAGTTTTAAATTATCACAGATCTATTGTTGAACCATTTGTCTTAAAGTATTTAAAAGTTTTTCGAAAGACATCCATATTGAAAATTTACATCCTGAAAGGATGGGGGGGAGAAGCAATGCTAATTTACTAGTACTATTACATCAATAATCCATATTAACTTTACAATTACACATTAAAAATAACTTGTATAACGTACATTTGTGAAATTTTGTCCTATAATGCCATGTTAAAATTTTTTTAATTGAGATCACAGTGCCATCTGTTGAGCGATTGATCTCCCAATCTAATCAGCATCTGTGTAGGTCAGGGTTTAACTAAATACCAAGATTGGTTAAATTTCCTTGATTAGTTCTTGAGATACAGCATCCACAAAATTTATGACATACACAGACAGACATTTTAGAGTTCAAAAATTTTCATAAAACAAATACTTCCTCTCTCTCTCTCTCTCTCTCTCTCTCTGTATATATATATATATGTATATATATATATACACACACAGTGTCCATTCTAGGCAGAATTAACGAAGCGCTGCACCCTGTTTGCCCTTCAGATAAAAGAATTCTGCCCCGATACCCTTTGAACTTGATTGTGCAACCCGAAATTTGAAAATGCAAGAAATGATCGAAAAATTAAAATTTCAGAGTAAAACCGACGAACGATTTGAAGGAAATATTGATTTCAGAAACAAATTTTTATGAAAATTGTCTGTTGATTTAATTAACCTTTAAAGGCCGGCTGGTCGGTATTCCAACCAAAGAGTAACACCTCGTAAAAGACGGCTTTGGATTATATATCGACCAAGCTGTCCTTTTCCCCTCAGATATTGTTTACCTGCTTTAGGGGCGGGTAGAACTGTCACTCTTGTTAAAAATGATCACCCTTCCGATGTTACTATTTTTGCTAATCTCAATTCCCTCTTTTTTCCCTAAACCTGAATGCAAAACACATACAATCAGAATTCCTTTCTTTCAATAACAAAATTTTAGTGGAAATACTTTTAAAATATTTTGAAATGGAATTTCCTGAGTTCCTTTGGGTAAATGATAATACATTTGCCGTTTGTTGCTTTCTTTATTATTGACAAAACTTTAGAATTCATACAAATTTCTGTCATACTTAGAGATTATATTTTGACATTTCTTGTTTTAATTTTATTTCACTAAACGGAAATAAAAGGAAATCCATATTTTGTATAGTTAAATGCATTATAATTTACTAAAAATATTATATTCATTAATAATGCATTTATTTTTATTTATTTTACAAGCGAACAAATCTATATCTTCTTGGCAACTTTAATATATATAATTATTCTATTTTACGGCTATCTTAATTTTAAATTGCAGTGGTTATCTAAACCTTTAGCTTACTAGCTTTATTTTTTAATACGAAATAAGAAATTACCTTTATGATTACGATCCCAGATTTATAGTTATTCTGAAAACAAAGAAATGTTTTAAAAATTATTATTCACTGCCTTTGTTTTCTGCCTCGTCACTGCCTTGACCTTCCGTAATTTTATCGGAAATTTGTATTATTCGAGATCTATTTACATTATTATAATATCCTCATTTATTTTAATTATTATTTATTTATTTTGTTTTGTTTTGTTTAATTAATTATTTTTTTTCCTTACTTTTTCTGATAACTTTATTTATTATTACTATTGTTTTATATTATTTAACCTTTCGTAAATTTAAACTCTGAGTTGCTATTTCTGGACTATGGTTTAAGATGTTCAGATCTATATACTATTATTACAAGAGGTGAAGGAATACCGTTCTTAAGAACCTTAAAAACCGATTTTTATGATGATAAGGATTATTATGATTATACTCTTTAAACAATGCATATGTAATCAAGCATATGTCAAGCATCTTTGACTGTCATACCTCCAAATGAGAAAGAACGGCCAAACTTCATAATTAAAACAGTTCAGATGTCTTTATCAGCTTCTAATGAAAATTGAAACGGGAACTGGACAATAAGTCTCTATCTCAAAAAGGTGTTGGGGTTCTGGAATATGGCCGATTGACTACTCTTGGGTCCTAGGCCAGAGGGTGAGGGCCTTCGGTGGAGGTCTTTCTAAGGGGTCCTAGCCCGTATTCACTCAAATTTCGGAGAAAACCACGGAAAACTCCGAACGGCTAGGCCAACGAGCGCGACCTGGGATCGAACCCGGCACCTCACTTCTACCATCTTTGAGCGCAAAACCGCTCGACCGCTGGTGGGCGTATCTCAATAAGGATGGATTGGATTTGGGAGTGAGGCCGATTGACTGTTGTAGGTCCTAGACCTGAAGAAAGTGCTCTCCGGGGTCGTTCTAAGGGGTCCTAGCCCATATTCACGCAAATTTCGGAGACAACTACGGAAAATTCCGAACGGCTAGGTTGACAAGCGTGACCTGGGATCGAACCCGGCATCTCACGTCTACCAGATTTGAGCGCAGAACCACTCAGCTGCTCGAGGGAGAATCTCAAAAATGAATTCAGCGATTTTCTTCAAAACCGCTATATAAAACCGCCTTTTATATGTCTGCATATACATTAGTTTTTTTTTTTTTTTGTGAAAATTTATAGCCTTTTTGTACAAGTAGGTTAATTTTAAACATCGCTTTCGCTAGTTTGTTTCTCTCTTTATTTACTGCATTTTGAAATACACAGAAAATGTACTGGAAATCTATTTTTTATTTACTAAACAGTAATATTTAAAAAATATAAGCAATAAAAGTTATACATATCACCTCATCCTTGTAACTAACGAAAATTTAGTGAAGTAACATTTTAGTATATCATTGGTTCATAGAATGAGAAAAGAGATTAAAACCTTAAAATATGAAAAAAAAACATTATGCATTTTTTTATTCTTCATATTTTATCAAATATTAATGGTAGATTCTTGAAGTGTTATATATGTAAATTAATTATAACACACGTAAAAATCGTGAATAATGTCAATCAAAAACAGTAGCAGTGCTTTATAAAATTCCTTTCTTGAACAAAAACGGCTACATATAACTAACATCCAGCGGCATGTAGTGAGATTGAAGTAAGGTATTATATATATATTCTATTTTAATAAGTACCTTCGAGATTTCTTTGGTGAAATCAATTTTATACACTTTTAAATCTAATTTTACTGTAAAGTACTGTCAATAGAAAAAAAAAAAAAGTTAAAGAACGGCTCTACGAATTTTCTTCATATTCGTGATATTAAGTTCTTGTAGATTTTCTGTCGTGTACAATAATTTGTTTCGTGTAAATGGGATCGAAAGTCTGTCTCAAAGATCAGTTGCTAGGCGTCTGATTGCTTAAGCCAATTTTATGTTTCTATTCTTCCCACTACTTTAAAAAATCTGGAGTGACTCCACGCGACTTTCCGAACATTGAGTAATTAACAGTTTTATAGATAAAGTAAAGAAAGAGGAGTTGTTAATCCAACAAAAGAGAGAAAATCATAATAGAGTGTTTGAGTATTTTTCTCCATATATTACAAGATGTTTTATTTAAAGCTAATGAACTTTGAGCCCATAGATCATAATGATAAAGAATTTTTCGTTGTGTCCCTGTAAACATCTATAAATGCTTGATTCACCAAAATGCTTATAGTTAGTGCAACAGTTATTTATAATATTCATATAAAATAATTCATATAAATAATTCATATAATCATATTTATAATATTCATATAATATTCATAGCTCAATTGAATAAGGCGTTTAGATGCTAACGCACTTTTAAAAATTTGGTCCCATTGGCCATAATGATAAAAAAATTTTATTTGTGTCCCTGTAAAAAACCTGTAAGTGCTAAATTCACCAAAATCTATACAGTTGGTGGAACTGTGACCTATAACATGTGTACAAATGTTTTGCTCAGATTAATGAGGCGTTTAGGCGCTATCACACTTTTAAAAATTTGGCCCCATAGGCCATAATGATAAACAATTTTTCTTTGTATCCCTGTAAAAAAACTATAAGAGCTAGATTCTCCAAAATCTATACAGATTGAGTATTTCTGACTTATAATATGTGTATAAATTGTTTGCTCAATTGAATAAGGCGTTTAGATGCTATCGTAATTTTAAGATTTTGGTCCCATAGACCATAATGATAAAGAATTTTTCTTTGTGTCCCTGTAAAAAAACTATAAGTGCTAGATTCATCAAAAACAATAGGGTTCGTGATACGGTGACTTGCAACATGCGTATCAACTTACAGCTCATTCAAGCAAAGCGTTTAGGCGCTAACGTGTTCACTCACACACATACACACACACATACATACATACATCATCGTAAAAATAGTGAATACGGACTCAGGGGACCTCGAAACGAATAGAAACATCAAAATCTCAAATTCGGATTTTTGACATGATTACAATACTTTCATCACTATAGTGTTTGGAAAGTAAAAATGATTTATAATCTGTGAATTAGTGGATAATCACGGTATCTGTTATTACCAGAGATTTCACGAGTTGATAAATATCAGAATACTAAGAAAGGCTATCCCTTATTCCGCAGTTTAATATTTTTGAGGAAGAAAAAAAATTCTGTGGAAAATTCAAGGAGGATTTTTTTTTTTTTCTTTTTTTTAAGGATGGAGGACTATTAGTTTCAATCTACGGATTTTTACCATACCAGTTTTACGACAGCTGAGCATTTATCGAAAATATAATTGAATAATTTGAAAACGATATTATAATTTGAAGGAAAAAAAAAAATAAATAATAATAATAATAATAGTCTTCTTCGGCGCCAAATTTTAAATTTTGACAAGGGGGTCCAATGCAAAAGCTGTTCTTTCCCCTTAAATTTCTCTGAAAGATGTATGTAAATATTCGGATCAACTTTAGTAAAGAACTTTTGGTGACTTTTGCTATTTTGTCGCCGAAACTGTGTCGGCATTTTAATTTTTATTTACTATTATTATTTTTTTTTTTCTTTCACGATAGAATTAATTTTTATTTTATTAAATGTATATATAACTTTGATTTATCTTAAAATTAGTTTATTACCATTCGTTTGTTATACTCTTTATTCGTATTTGACCGGACCGGAAAAAGCTGTAATCCCTTTTGTCCTTGACCAGTATTGCAGTGAATACCTACCATTCTATTACAGCTGTCAGTTGCTTGTCCAGCAACTGCAGTGCGAAGGATTAGGAAAGTTCAAGAATTATCAAGGAAAGAAATTAAAGGGCCACTGCAACAAAGAAGAGTGAAATAAAAGAGCCACTCTGGGAAAGAAGAGACAGAGAAAAGTTTAAGCTTGAACTAAATCACCTTTTCTAATTTCCAATCTATATTAAAATGTCTTATACTGTATATTAAAATGTCGAGACGTAAAAGGTATCTTACGCAAAATGAAATTGAAAAACTTTTAATTGAGTTAGAGGATGAAGATTTTGATGATTAAGATTCAGAATGTGATGTGGAAAATAATGATGAGATAGAAGATAATGATTTGTTAATTTCAATAAATTCCTTGGATGAGCCTGATAATGAAGTTTCAGAAATAGGGGATGAAATTAAATGGGGCAAAAGCAAGACGTCTTGCTTTTGCCTCCAAGGCAGTAGCACGTGTTTGCACCTGATGAAGAAAGGCTACGTCCTTTCGAAACCGGTTGTGCTGACTTAAAATTTATGGTGTGTGAAGAAGTTTTAATTTCTTTCTAATTATTAAATGAATAATAAGATTTATTTTGCATTAGTTTCATTAACTGTAAACTATCAAATAAAATTACGAATTTCATTTTTTAATCGGTCACCAATCCCTTCCTCATGGTTTCGTCTTCGGTCATGATATGCAACATACGACTGGTTTCAGTGCTATTAGTTGAAGTATATAATAATCTATGGATATTAAATTATTTCGTTTTCACTAAATCTGACAAATTTACAATATTAAAAGAGTTTTAATGAGTTTCTCCCGAATTTCATCATTTCATTCCTTTCTAATCTTGTACTATTGACATATATTATTATTCCTCACCTTGTTTTTTACAGAGATGAATTTGAATACCCAAATTTTCCTAGAATAATTTTCGGAAAATATATCAATAGATATCAGCAATTAATGAAGTTTAAAATTACTATAGAAAATAGTGGTATCCAATTTTTTCCCTTTGCGAGAATTTTGTATCTCACATATGTTTATTTTAAAATACACTAGCTGGAACCCGTCGAATTCGACGGACACTTTATTGTCCGTAATGTTTCAAAAATCATCGCATCATTATTTAAATGTACTTCAAGTTAAAACATCTAATATAATTTACTACATTTCGCTTAAAAGAAAATCTGAAAAATTCTTATAAATAGAAATACTATATATGACATCACTTTCTACAAAGTACTCCAAATAAACAGATGCTATCTTTTATTTTCTATTTCGTTTAATACTAAGACTATATGTTAGCTGACCCGTCCGGCGTTTCCCTGGCCCATGATATCTTAAATGAACCTTAAATTTGTATTATTTTATACCTTTAACTGGATTTTGTTTGAATTTCAGTTTTTAAAGGAAAGCATCACGAAAGATGATGATGATCATGAAAGATTTTTTTTTTTCTACATAGAAGTTTTTATAACAAATTCCTTATTTGCACGTAAACATACTTTTAGAATTTATACGCTTTGATTATTATTCTTTTATCTATCTATCTATATATAAATAATAATAAAAAAAAGTCAGCATTTTGACTATATAAAAAATCAACATTTAAACAACATTTTATAAAATTTTCATTGAAAATATTGGAATATTCAGCGGGTGGGTCTTGGTTTTCGAATACATTTAGAAAAGCGATTGAGACTATTTCTCAAAAACTAATGTAACAATCTTATTGAATTATTAAACACTTCTTCCAAGTAGAATTGAGTCATTTAAATGCTGCTTTTTCATATGCTCAAAATATTGAATAACATTTTTTATTTCTTATATATGCTCTTATTTTACTTTATTTTATTTTACTTCATTAGCCTTTGAAACACATGCAAGGTCATAAATGATTCATTAATACAAGATGTTTAACACATAATTATAAAGCAGGTGTAATTATCATGTTGGCAAGTTTAATATTTTAACAAGTAAATATATTTTTTTCTTTTTTTTAGTCATGGAATTTTACAAATAATTTTTAAGTATATATGAGGAGCAAACATTCAAACCGTGTTTTCTCCTTCGAATGCAATTTTTCAGAAAACATAAAAAACTGATAAATTAAAAAATAACCCTTCTTCGACCCTAATTATCATTTGTTTAGTTGTATTATTGGCTACTAGGAAGATCTGTAGGCCTACTTTACCTAATAAACTTAGAGTTAATTAGAAAAATGCATTTGAAATTTGGAGAAAGCATGTTTTGACCGAAACACAGAGGAGAAAACATGTTTTGAATGTTTCCAATGTGGAGAAAGCATGTTTTGACCGAAACACAGAGGTGAAAACATGTTTTGAATGTTTCCAATGTGGACAAAACATTTTTTTAATGAAAAAGTATGTAGCTCGAATATTGATGAAATAACATTCTTAATGTAATAAAGTAATTAACAGAACAGATTTTGTTATGTAATTATAAAATTAAATTAAATATTTACGCTTGAAAAATCATCATGCAAGTTGTAGGGAAGAACTAAAATTTTTAAGCAAATTTGAAATTAAAATTTTTAAACCAATATCTTCACTTAAGCAATTTCATGCTTCCTCTGTTTCTTCATATTCTACATGAAAGTTATTAGTAATGATATATTTATACCATTTAAAATCAGGCTGATTTTTTCACTCTTCACCATACAGTAATTGTAAAAGTTTGTCTACGTCATTCTGATGCCTTTAAGTTTAAGATGAATTCTCTTACCTTGTTTTTTTTATTAATGCTTAAGTGGCTTTTTCTATCACCTCCTCTCTTTTCCTCAATAGGTTCACCAGCATGTACCTTAGTAACAATATCGGCTAGCATTGTACGACCTATTTTAGTTATAGCCATGAAATTGTTTTTACACACAGCAGTGGTAGGAGAACCTACCACTGCTACTAGTAATAAAATAAGAAGCAGAAAATGCATGCTGTAAGCCAGATGATTGCGATTTATTTTGGGTTGGGTTATTAGGTCTACGTCGAGTTACATTTTTTGTAACAACCAATGAGGCTATAATAGAATCTTGTCGCTGTTTGTCCGGAATTTCGTAAATTCTATCCCGAAACTTCTTAACGTCATTAGGTCTAACATCAGTGCATGAAAAAGTATTAATAGAATGTTTGCATGGAGCATAAATGTTGTTATCTAAAGGTGCTGAATATCGTTCCTTTTTCGCTTTTTTTTTTTTTTTTTTTTTTTTTCCCACCAATTCTCTGTCTTTTTCTAGTTCCATAATAAGAAGTACACACCATCTATTAATTCTTCCATTTGAAAAAAAAAATAAATAAATAAATAAATAAATAATAATAATAATAAAGTACACTCCTCTAAAAAGAAGAAAACAAGATAGAACTAACGAAAAAACAAACATAAAAGCTGGTACATGTACGAGTCACGCGACCAGAAAGAGCAGTACTGACTTGGTTGGCTGGAGAAATCACAGTTTGACTGAAAACAGGCTCTGGAGGAAACACTCTTTGATTGAAACCCTAACTTTCTAAGAGCATTTATAAAGTGATAAAAATTATTTTGGTTTAAAATAATAGTATAATTTTGTGCTATTTAATGTTGAGTTCACAGAAAAATCACTAACTCATTTTTTTTTATTTTTGGAGAAAACACGGTTTGAATGTTTGCTCCTCATATATATTTTTTTTTTTTGTGAATTTTCCACTTTTAATGAAACTTATATAAAATGTTTAAATGTTGTTTTATATGCTCAAAATTTTGAGAAAAGAAAAAAAAAAAGTTTTTTTCTTTCTTTCTTTTAAGCCTTTGAAAACCATGTAACCTCTTAATATAATAAAATGTATAAATAAATAATAATTAGTACTTGATATTACAGAAATAATTATTTAGTCATGCGTAACATTGTTCAGTTTTTATTTTGTAATATTTTTATTAAAAGCTTCAACACTTCTTTTTAAAAGTATTATATTTAAAGTAATAAATCTCAGAAAAATTCTTCCAAATACAGTTTACATAGAATTTAAATAAATCTTTCGTTTTCATTTCTCCTTCTTTTACTTTTTCTTTTTTTAAATTAGATAATTTTAAGCACATTTACAATTAAAGATCAGGACTATCGATTAATGTTATTTCGCTAGTCATTCCGTATATTTCAAATTAAACATGAAACATTATATTGTCAACAGAATAAAATCCCTTTTTAAATAAACATTCATAAACACAATGTAAAAAGATTCGTTCAGAAATCAACAAGTTTTTTCCCTACAAGAGAGTGCAATGGAGATTTTAGTGTGAAGGTTTTCCCTTTAAAGGGAAATCGTTTAGTAGAAGATATCACTTTGCTATATGGGTCGGACGGGACTTCCTACAGCCATTGTTAACACGGAGACGCTTGAAGATAAAACACGCCGACAGGGGGGGACATCTGTCGTCTTACTGCCGTCTTTATGAACACTATCTGGTCAGAATCTGCCGTCGTGTAAAGGTTAATAAAAATAGTCTGCTTATATAGCTAATGTAATATATATATATACACTGGAAACCTCTTTTATATGTGGAAGCCAAAAAAAAAAAAAAAAAAAAAGAATCACCTGATAGGTTAGCATTACATCATTGTTTTTGTATCTAATTTCGTTCTATCCATTAGAAAATGTTAATTTAAATTTGTGAACTTGCATTCTTTTTTATTTTGAACACCTAAAACTAATCCAATATAGCAGTTTTTGCCAAGATTTGATTTTTTTCTATAAGTATTTCAATATTAAAAGTGCTTTCAAGTGGAACAGCATAATGACCACAGGCTTCAGGATAAGGCTGACTTCTATAATTGAAAAAAGATAAGTCTTTTTTATATTTTCTTATTTATTTTATCATTATTTGAAAACAATCAATAAAGTGCTAATATTAATGTAAATAAATTAAAAAAATAAATGAAAATAAAAAGAATTAGAGCTGAAACTGAAAGCCATTCAGTGCATTTTAATTATTTATTACTCAAATGCGATTTTGGAGATGTAGTACGAAAATATGCAAAATAAATGAATAAATTAGGTAAAGCAAAATAAAGAATAAAATATATACATATATTAAGTGGATACATAAATATTTCATGATTAATCCAAGCTAAAGAAATTACCAAATTTCAAATTATTTTTGTTATCTAACTAAAGTGCCACAATAATCCTCACACAGACCACATAAACACTTGAATAACAGAGTGCAGCGTTATGTAATTTAAGTTCTAAGAAGGAAAATAAATATGTTTATTTTAAATGACAAACGGCATTGCATCATTACATAGCCGGAAAAAACGCCATGCATCTAAACATCGCCAAAGAATAAGTTTTATTTCTACATATAATAAAAATGTCTATTTTGTTTTGTGTATGCTGGTTGCTTTGTTGGCAAACGGATGCCAGCAAAATAAAAAATAAAAACACACATTCAGGTACGTTTTGACCTTTCATGATGTACCTCGTTGCTTGATTTTCGAATTTTTTTTTTTATTACAGTTATAAAAATTATAAAAATATGAAATTTGACTTCATTTTATGTTTTTTTTTTTTGGCGATGTTATGACATGATAGCTTTTGCAGATTCCCTCTCGCAGACAATCGTTTAATTGAGAAATTAGCCACGATAAAGGTAAATTTTGTTAACAAGCCATAAAGCGATATATTTTGACGACCCACTGCAAGAAAATAACGTTGTTTTGTAGTGAAATAATGGCTTATTTCAGCATATAATTTAAACGATTAAATGTAAATTTTATCGACAAATCGATCTCATATTTCGATAGACTTTCGTATTGTGTATTATGGCAATCCCGCATAAAAAAGCAATTCTATTATTTTTTGTGAAACAATTGCATATTTCGGTATTTATTTTTGAAAAATATACAAAATTTAACAATTAACAGTAAAATAATAACCTTTATTGGCAATTAATGCTATTACATAAATTTTAAAAATTAGCAGTAAAATGATTCCATATTTTGGCTAATTTATTGCATACATCGGGAATTATCTTTGAGAAAAAGTGCAGATTTCACTGAACACCGTGAAATAAAGCCTATTTCAGAAAATAATTGGGCGATTAAAGTAACTTTAATAATTAGCGGCGAAAGGATTGATGGTTTCAACAATAAGCCACAAAACATCCAGATTTTCGGAAATCACCTTTAAAAAAATGGCAAATTTTAACAATTAGTACCGAAATAATATAAATAATATCATATTTTAGGAATTAGATACGTTTAAGCATAACTTTTTAACAGTTAGTAGTGAAATGATACCGTATTTCCGAATTAGGCCACAAAGTTATTTCTGAATTTGGGATTCATATTTGAAGTTTAATTTACAGTTTGAAAAAGCAAGAGGAAAAGATTACTACACAAAAATGTATTTAAAAAAAAAAAAAAAAAAAAAGTACTGCTTACATTCTTTGCAAACAGAATTTAATTTAGCATGATAGGCTTTATTTTAATATATTCTTCCATATAAAGGCATGCTGTAACTGTAATAAGTACAAAACTTTGAATAAACACCATAAAATACAATAGACTCCCCTCTGTTAAATTCTGCGAGTTTATTGCATTTTATGGTGTTTATTCAAAGTGTTGTACTTATTACTTTAAAATCAGTTCTGCAGTGATTTCTTATAATGCAGTAACTGTATTTTATTCCCTAGCATCATTTACTATATTTATTCATTAAAATTACTTTGGTATAGTATAGGTAGAGCTTTAACTTAGGAGCCCCTTGGCGGCTTTTAAATCTTTATAATTTTGATGATGAAGTGAAATGTAGGGATGAAACGGATAGTGATTTTGCCGGATACCGGATATCCGGAGCTCTTGTGCCTGCCGGATATGGATATCCGGTCGGATATCTGGCATTAGTTTTGTTTTTTGTATATTTGTATTTTTTTTTTTTTTTTAACAATAATATATAAACAGATTTCATATACTATTCTTTTAAAAACATTTTAAATATAATTTACTTAAACATATTTAATATTTTATTTATTTGTGCAATATCACCATGAACATTAAATCTTTAAGCCTAACATACTCATTCCTATACTTGCAGCTTGTCATGAAAAGTATTGTCACAAAAAGATAGGTCTTGTTCAGAATTACAAGACTAAAACTTATTATTTAGATATTTTTTACATTACTAGTATTAAAAAAGTGAAATAAAATATTTTACTAATATAATCATTTTCATAGGAAAACTAATATGTTGTGGCAATCACAAAACTTTCTGTTATCATTCTAGATAACAGTGCCACTTACTGTTTACGTTGTACAAAAGTTTAACCATAGCTTCTCACAATAAATATTTTGCATATGGAGTTCGGGGCAATTTTAATAAACAGATGATGAGATATAGGCTTGTGAAAAATCATAATAGCAGCTCCACCTATCGGCTGATATATACCTAAATAAGGTCGACATTCGTTTTCATAATGGTTGTCTTACATATCAAGTTTTATGCACTTATGTCATAGAAGTTGAGACTTAGCCCATTTATGAGGTAAATTGCAGCGCAGTATTGGCACCTGTTGACCGATATACACCCAAAATAAATCACAATAGTGTTTCATAATGGCTGTCTCACTAACATACCAAGTTTTGTGCAATTATACACAATAGAATCTTAGGTATAGCCTTCTCGTTTTTGGGGGAAATTTCCGTATAGCAGCATTACCTATTGGCCAACATGCACCCAGATTAGATCAGCATAATTTCTCATAATGCCCTTATAACATAAAGTATCATGTAATTTATGCAATTTATGTAGTTTCATGGTGCTGTATAACAGCATCACCTGCTGAATAATTGGCACCAAAATTCCATAGGCCTATTATAGGCCAAGGTGCATGTACATGTATATTTCTATGAAATTCTGTGCAGTAGTTCCTAAGATATAGCCTTTCTTTAAGTTGCATAAATCGCAGTACGGTAGCATCATCTGTTGAGCCATGTGCATCAAAAGTTGATAGGCACTGATTTATTATGTCATGGTTCAACTACATATAAATCCATATGTAATTACATACAGTAATTTCAGAGGTACAATTGGACAGAATTTTTGTCACATATACACAAACAGATATATTTTTTTTAATTGATCAAACCAAGTTCTGGTCTTCTTAAAATGTGTAAATCCGTCGAAAACCAGAAGTTGAAATTTTTTATGAATTCAATACTTTCTTTTGAGACATTTATAAGACAACATAAAAGAAAGAAAAAAAAACTAAAAGCTTTAAACTAGTATGTTATGGCCATCACAAAACTTTCTTCTATATCACTCTATATAACAATGCTACATATTGTTTAACGTGCACAGAAGAAACTTAAAAAAAGCTTCTCTCAATAAAGATTTTAGATATAGAGTTTAGTGCAATTTTAATCAAAAGATTTCGAGATGTAGCCCTGTGAAGAATCATAGAAGGTGAGGAACAGCTGCGCCACCTGTTGGTCGATATACACCAGAATTAAGCCAGCTTTCGCTCTCTTATCTTGCATATCAAGTTAAGTGCAGTTAAATATTATAAATGTTGAAATTTAGCCTTCCTATTCACAGAGTAAATTGCAGCATGGTATAGCCACCTATTGACCGGTATGCACCAAATTTTGTGCAATTATACAAAAATGAATCTGAGGTATAACTTCCCCAATCACGGGAAAACTGCAGAATAGCACCACCACCTATTGGCCGATATGCACAGAAATTAAATAAACGTGTTTCATAATAGCCTTGTGACATAGTTTTTTTTAAAATTATAATACACAGTAGAAACTGTGATATAGTCTTCCTTTAAATCGGAGAAATCACAGTATAGCAGCGCCACCTTCTGAATGATTCGCACCAAAAGTTCATGGACATTTTTTTTTGTTAAAGTATAACTATGTATAAATTTATATGAAATTCTGTGCATTAACTCTTGAGCTAGAACTGCTACACAAAATTTTTGTCACAGGCATTTTCTAAAAATGGTCAAATTGTGTTCTGGTTCCCCCCCAAAATGCGTAAATCCACTAAAAACTGGAAGTTGAAAATTTTTACGAATCTAATACTTCCTTCTATTTAACATAGAAGAAAATAATAATTCAAAATGAATTTATGTTTTTTTTCTTTGTATAAATTTTACTTATTTTATATTTCGTACAGATAAGAAAGAAAAGTTTATATTTATTTATTAAAATTCTTTAATTAAAAGTTAAGTTTTTCTAATGTTCAAAATCAAAAACTTTAAATAATTGAACATTTAAAAAAATATTTTTTTCTTCTCCTTTAACAATCTGAAAGTCAAAGTACGGACTTCCTGAAAATTTAAATATGTACTTTTATTTGAAGTAATTTTAATTTTGGGGAATATATCTATGCAATGTAATGAGAATTCTTAATTCAGGTGCAAGATATTCTATTAAAAGCGTAAATTTTTATTTATTTTTTTTATAATACAAATCGAATAGGTAGATGGCGCAGGCAATGTAGATGCTCTGCTAGTATAACAATACAGTCACAAAAACAAGAACTTTATTATGTATGAAAAAGTGGATTGTAAATAAACAAGCAGGTTCTAGTCAATAAATGCGCATTATTTGACTCATTTTCGAAACAGTCTAACAACCTTTATTTCCAATATTAACAATATTACTAAACAATCTAACAACATGTTAAACAAAAGTCATAAAAATAGAGTTATATGTACTGCACAGATTGAATATCATTTGTTTAGGAACAACTCTTATTATTTTTATGGGGAAGATTACGGGGAATGATATAGATCACTTTGGAAAAACCTAGCTAACTCTGTATAAAATTAAAATAGGGCTTCTATATTTCTTAGACATGAAGCTACTTTTGTCTAAATTTGTTTGCTAAAGAAGCTAATTTCAAATTTCACAAAGGCTTACTTTTTTTTTTTTTTTTTTTTTTCCCCTGTCTTAAAAAAAAAAAAAAAAAAAAAAAAACTTAATGCTACAACGGATCTAAAAAAATATAAAAAAAATTCACAAAATTTTCATTTGATGGGAATTTAAGCCTGAATTTTCTACTTCGGATATCCGGCTTGAAATTGCCGGATATCCGTATCCGGAGTGCTGATATCCGGTACCCCGTCGGATATTTAAAACTCAGCCGGATAGGCCGGATATCGGATAGTTACCGGATATCCGTTTCATCCCTAGTGAAATGACTATTGCAATTCCGTAAGTAAAGACCTTAGCAGGAAATGTCTGAGCTAATTTGATGTCAAATTTAAAATTCCGCAAAAGGGTTCTATACTAAAGCTATTCTGATCTCTCTAGCATGATTTTTCTCAACTATATATATATATATATATATATATATATATATATTCTACTTAAATTCTATTTTATACTACTTAAAAAGCCATTTGTAATTTATACAACCAAAAGCTTAATCTATACCCCATGGCAATGCATACTACCTTGTTTAGTAATTTAAAGGAACAGGGGCCAATGGCTCATTCTACAACACAGTGCAAGATTATTTTTAGGATTTTTGAAATTTCTGGAATCTTTACATAACAAAATGTAAAAAAATAAATAACAAGACCACCATAGTTCTTCTTACCTCTTTCTTATAAGGTGCCTTGTGCATAGCCTCAACATCAAAATCTTCAGCCATGATAAATCCTGCAATTATAGGCAAAAATTCTAAAAAAGGAAAAAAATAAACTAAATTAATTAAATATGCTAATAACAGGGCTTCCACTCAATGAAGACTACAAAAATAGTCGCTTTAGTAGCCTTTCATAGGAAAGATAGTCTCCTAAATAAGTTTTCTGAAGCAGAAAATAGTTTTTGTTTCACAACCCCCCCCCCCCTACCTCCTCCCCAATTTCTTCTTTTATCCAATATTAATTTTATGATTATATAAAATAATCTGAATAATTAAGCAGTAATTTTCACTAATGTTAAAAAAAAAAAAAAAAAAAAAAAAAGAAAATCCTGAGTATTTTAGATTACTGAAATATATATACATATATATATCAGCAACACATAATATAACCAGGTGATGCCAGCTGCTCTTGCAACCTAAAATTGGTTTAGCCTGATATTCACTTTCAATCCTTTGTTTTCTTTCAAATAACACACAATGGGTTGAATTTTAGTACTTTTCTAATATAATATTTCAAAAATTAGAGACCATAATAGGTTATGTTTCTACTGATTGTGACAGAATTAGAATGCATGTGAATCCTTTGAATTGAGCTAAACAAGGTGTGAGAAAGAAATTTCAATTTTCCAGATATTTACAATCAAATTTTTTTGAGTTTTAAAAGACAATTCACATTTTCCATGCGATTTCTGCTAGGTTGGAGATTAAAACTTTAATTCTTTCAGATCATTAATTCTAAAAGGTATTTGAAATTTAGAAGTAATGAGCACCAACGGAATGTTCTTAATGAAGAGATTTCTAAATCATCTATTGCTTCCCATTGATGATCTGTTGCTGTTTTTACGAAGCTTTTCAGATCTTTAAAAATTAAATAAATAAAAATCTGTTAATCTTTCTTCAACACTCACATAACTTTCTCTTGCTAAGTTTCTTTTGTTTCCTCCCCACACCCCTTTTTTTTTGTAATTTTTTCCCCCCTTTGGTCACATCTATTTGTTTATTTATAATACTTTTTTTTTTTTTTTTTTTTTTTTTTAATCTTGTCACACCAGTATTTATACTGATTTTCAGTCTTGTTTCAGTCTTTGTGATTTTCAGTCTTTCAGTATTTTGTTTTGTGCATTGTTGCTTTATTTGCTACACTTTACTTATAGCCTGATGAAGGGTTATGGTACTATTTTTATCTGAAACAAATGTAGTTTTTTTCTTCTTTCTTTTCTATGAAAGTAAGTCACTTTATTTTTACATAGAGAAATGGTTTTACCCTTAAGCAAGGTATTTTGCTGCTTAGAAACATGCAAACATCAACAAGGAGACATGTTATGAAAAATAACATTGCAATGACAAAAGTTTCACCCTTTCATGATATACAGCAAGTGGGTAAAGAAGTTAATAGGTGAAAAAAAAAAAAAATATTTTCTTTGACCAAACACTAAAATGAAAAACCTTCTTAAGGTAAAGGCCTATATAATTTATGAAATTAGCTTAAAAAAAAAAAAAAAAAGAAAAGAAAAGAAAATGCTTGATGAAAATTTATATTTTTGTCGCAAGTTGTCGAAACAGAAAAAACTCACTGCTAATTAACAAAATTTATATTTAATTGCAATTTTCATGAAAGCTGATTCCCAAAATGTATTATTACTAACAAATCCTAGCGAATTTTTCACAATTTCTTTTTATTTACCTTTAAAATTTGAAACTAATAAGTCTTATACCAATTTCATCACCCAATTTAAATTTTAATCCATCAGAGGCCAAATTATTATTAGTTTTTGTAGGATGAAACGCTAATGATAGTTAAAACAAATCATCCAAAGAAAAGTTTCAAAATAAAATTCATGTTTGACAACCCAGTTTTCATATTTTCCCAGGCAGGACACCTTTAGTACAGAACCCTTTTGATGATTTTTAAACTTTTGCTGCCATGTTGGTGATGCCTTTTAATTAATTTTTTTTTATTTATTCATTCTGGCATAAGTTTTTGTAATATATATATATATTTTAGCACCTATTTTGATTATGCTTTTAATTATTGCGTTTTTTAGTCAAGTTATGACAAAAGTTCCTATTTTACCATGTTTTTATTAACTTCAATTATTGTTTGTTTGTTAAGTACAAATCTTGCAATCGATTTTTAACTAACTTCCCTACTAGCTAGACATCTGAAACTTTCAGAATAGCTCAGAACCCAATGACAACACAATACTTCGAAGCCCGATTTTAGAATTTTTGTTAGTTTTCTTTTAATTAAAATAAATATGAAAATAATAACCTCCTAATAGCTTTAAAAATAGACATTAAAATATTAGCTATAATTTAATTGTTGCCAAAAAAATTTACAAGTTCATTTTCTTTTGATATAAAAATAAATACATCTAATTAAACGTGAACGTTAAAAAATTGTAAAAAGTTAAATTATGCATCTCACAAAAATTGACGTCATTATCACTTTAAAAATCTTATACAAATTGATAAAGTGCTCGTGTAGTTTTATAGCTATAACTCAACAGAAAATTTAAAAACATGGTATATAAAATGTTTTTTTTTCTTATAATTATTGTTCATATATTTAAAAAGTATTGCTACGTTTAAAATGATGCTTGCAAAGATTTTAAAGATGCAACTTTAAAAATAGATTTTTCTATAAAATGTCATCAGACAATTGCCATTTGTTTAATTAGATCACTGAACTGAGTCCATGTGCTTAAACATTGCTTATGTATTATTTATTTTTTTTTATAAATTATTTTTACATGGTGATTTTGAACACAAAAATATATAAGAATGTCTTGTGGTAGCCACAGCATACTACTTTGCATTTGTTTTCATAGCTCATTCCCAAAATATCATTTAGCCCCAAATAAAGAAAAAAAAAATTCTTTTATAGCGCTTGATTGAGGAAATACATCATGATTTGCATATGATTACTTAAGTAAACATTTTCTGTAAAAATTCCTTTTAAGATAAAACTTTGAGAAGGGGTAATTTTGGAGCAGGATTTGTTTTTAAATATAACCTCAGAAGTTGTTCTTTTTAGTTGCTAAATGTTTAAAATAGTTGTTTAAATTTTTCAACTGGTACCAAAATAGTTGCTTTTGTCTATATTTTGGCTAAAATAGTCACCATAGTTGCCTTTCCTTCAAAATAGTCTCTTTAGTTGCCTTTTTAGTCACCAGTGGCAGTCCTGTATTAATCAGGGTTATTTTGTCCACTTTTTTGTCAAAAGTCCGGGACGCTGGACAAAAGTGGAAAAAAACCACACGAAACTGGACAAAATAAAATCATCTAAACTGTACATGTTCAATGCATAAAGCTATTCTGTTAAAACAATAAATTGCAATTTTAATTTCAAATTAGCAATTTTAGCAATAGAAATACTTTATTAAAAATTATTAATTTGATTAATGAAAAGTGTAATTTCATTTTAATCACAATAAACAAACAAACAACAACAACAACAACAAAAAAAAAATCATAAAGAAAATGCTAATTACATTAGTTATGTACAGTTTGTAGATGTAACAAAGTAAATCTGCTGTGGTGGATTGTAATATTATTAATCATACTGGATATTAAGATTTAAAAAAAAAAAAAAAAAAAAAAAAGTTATTTAATGCTATATCTAAATCTTTAAAAACAAAAGAAATAGACACGTCTGTTTAGCCAGAAAAAGATTTTCTCCAGTACAAAATGTTGACAATTAAAGAATAACTTAATCCCCCCCCCCCCCCCAAAAGAGACTATTTTCAATATTAAAGTTTTTCACAACCAGCATGATTGATTAATACATAGGTCATACACGATTATAATCTTAAAAATAATTTAAGTTGTTTCTTTGTTATTTTGTACTTAATATGGAAATATCTTATTTAACATTAAACCAATTATTTTCATTAAACCAATACACCATCGGCATTGATACATCATTACCCAGGTACGATGACTAAACACCAGGTCGATAGCATACGCTGACAAGGAGCAGTGTAAACCAACTCCCTAAAACAGCACAATAATTTAATACTGAGTTGTGAAACATGCACCTAATCAATCCCCTAATTTAACACATTATCTGAAAAAGTGGTGAGAGAAGCAGGAATCAAGACAGGGAAAGTTAGCCAGCATCAAAAGTAGAATTGGAGCCCGATTCTAGGACCAATTCTTTCACCAAAACATACATTAAAAAAAAACAGTTTCCTTAAAATTGAAAACGAACATTGCTAGTTAAAAGATATTGGTCGCCAATGCTGACCAGCTGACTGTATTTCACGAGCGCTGCACATACACACATTGAAGCTATTCTGATTTCTCTAGCACGATATTTCTCAATTTTATTTTAATTATAAAAAAAAAAAATATTCTACCAAAAGCTTAATTTATACCCCGTGGCAATGCATACTACCTTGTTTAGTAATTTAAAGGAACAGCGGCCAATGGTTCATTCTACAAGACAGAGCAAGATTATTTTTAAGATTTTTGAAATTTCTGGAATGTTTACATAACAAAATATAAAAAAATAAATAACAAGACCACTATAGTTCTTCTTACCTCTTTCTTAAAAGGTGCCTTGAGCATAGCCTCAACATCAAAATCTTTAGCCATGATTAATCCTGCAATTATAGGTAAAAATTCTAAAAAAGGAAAAAAATAAACTAAATTAATTAAATATGCTATTATTCAGGGTTGTTATTTTGTCCACTTTTTGTCAAAAGTCCGGGACGCTGGACAAAAAGGGAAAAAAACACACGAAACTGGACAAAATAAAATCCTCTAAACTGAACATGTTCAATGCATAAAATTATTCTGTTAAAACAATAAATTGCAATTTTAACTTCAAATTAGCAATTTTAACAATAGAAATATTTTATTAAAAATTAATAATTTGATTAATGAAAAGTAATTTCATTTTAATCACGATAAACAAACAAACAAAAAAAAAAAATCATGAAGAAAATGCTAATTACATTAGTTATGTACAGTTTGTAGATGTAGCAAAGTAAATCTGCTGTGGTGGACTGTAATATTAATCATACTGGATATTAAGATTTAAAAAAAAAAGTTATTTAATGCTATATCTAAATCTTTAAAAACAAAAGAAATAGACACGGCTTTTTAGCCAGAAAAAGATTTCTTGCATAATGTTGAGTCATCTCCAGTACAAAATGTTGACGATTAAAGAATAACTTAATCCCCCCCCCTCCCCAAATGGACTTTTCAATATTAAAGTTTTTCACAAACGGCATGATTGATAATTACATACGTCATAGACGATTATAATCTTAAAAATGATTTAAGTTGTTTCTTTGTTATTTTGTACTTAATATGGAAATATCTTATTTAACATTTCTATACTAGGTAAAAAAAAAAATCTTATAAATGTAGGTAGAATGTTTTTATCAATTTATGTCCACAAGTCCTTTCAAAGCAAAGTTTTCATTTTTATATAACATTTTATGTGCAATACCAACATGTCATTTTTTTTATCCAAGAACTGAAAAAAATCAAATTTACATACTTAATCATTTCATAATTTTATATTCTTATTCTAATTTTCTAAAAAAAATATTACTTGGTAATAGAAATTCCATATGAAAAATATACAAAATTAAATTTTACTTCTACATAGAAAAGTTATTTTTTTATTTTTCACAAAAATAATGTATATAGGGGAGAGTGGGGGCTAATGGGACAATTTTGAAATTTTATTTATTATAAAATTAAATTAGCAAGTTTTTGTAAAAAAAAAAAGTATGTATAATAAGAGCAATATTGGCTTTATAAAAAAAAATATTTAGAAGATATAGCATTTTTTAAAAAATAGATATAATGACCTTTATATACTATTGTATTTGTCCCATTAGTCCCCTAGGTTGGGGTCTATTGGGACACCCTGTGGGTCAAATGGGACATATCAAAATCAACGCAAAAAGCAGAGTTTCAGTATACATATTTAAAGGCATTTTAATTCAAAATGCAATGTACATAAACAATATTATATTAATTATTTCATATTAAAATTTGAAATCAAAAGACATTAAAGTTGATGAACGAACAGTTTTCTGATCGATTGTAGGCTGAGGCAATTTGTGTACAATGTCTTTAATTTCAGTCCAGTATTTTTCTTCTTTCTCAGGATAGACAAATTTTTGTGAATCGCATCTTTTTTTGAGGTAACTCAGAAAAAGTTCTTGAATTCCTCAGTCTATTTTAATAACAACTGCCACATAATGATGTGTAGAGGATTTTCCTTCAAATTTTATTAAGACAAAATCATTTTCAGATATTTGATCTAAAGGAACATTTCCTTCGACATCAGGGCTCTCTAGAAAGTCTTCTTTACTTGAAGAATCACTTAGTACAAAGCTACTTTCGGAACTTTCTGAAAAAGAAATACGCTTTTTTTTTTATATTTTTTATATCAATTGAGGCATTTTGGAAATTTTTTTGTGCGTTATTTCAGTATTATTATCCATTGCTTTTTCAGGTGTTTTTGTTAAAATCCGTGTTGTTCCCTTTTTTCTTCCGTGGTTAGTATCAAATTTTCAAGGGAGGGCTTTTGGAAATTGTCTGACAGATTCCGGTGTAACTCGTAAAGATGATGATGCAGCAGAGCTATGTGGGAAAACACTTTATTTGGCACTGATCTCGGTGTTAGGACAAATGTTCCCTCCTTTTTGTTTGCTTCACAGACAGGCCTAGAAAGCTTTGATTTTGAAATATTAAACTTTTCAGCTGCTATACGAATTGGCATATTTTCAGTGAGAACTGCTTTAATAGCAGCATTTATAGATTTTTCAAAAGATTCGGACAAAAAAAGCGACATACGGGTACGGACACGATGACACACACACACAGGCAAAATTTTCTGAAGTCATTTTCAGCTTTCATGGAGTGTGAAACGGGAAGATATCGCAAAATTTTTCGATTCCGACAAATTTACAGACAAAAGTCTGATTTTATTAATATAGATAAATATATTGATCAGTGAGTATCAGCTCTAAATGCTTTATTGACAATATATTTAGCATATTTTTTTAATAAATTGCGTTGGAATATATTGTTTTGTTAAAATTAATATTAAATGTAACTCATGTATTTAGTAGGTGCATGTTTTTAATAACTTTTTATTATAAAAATTTCAATGAGACACTCATCTTTTAAATAAATCATGCATATAACTATTAATAAATACCTATGCATCATGAAAACCAGCTGTCCCATTAGACCCCATTTTGTTTGTCCCATTAGTCCCCATATGCTGATATTCTATATTTTGATAATCTACATAGCACATGCTTATCCAAAGACAATTTAACTAAGTTTAAAGTAAAATGGAATATTTGTGTTATATAAATTAGTAGCCTCATGAGCAATTTCAGGCAATAATGAATTTTAAATGTCATTCAATTAAAAAAATAAAAACTTACTTTTTATAGTTGAAAACAAACTTTCTTCATGTACTCTTTCATACAATTGCAAATGGCTGACTTCTTGTTGTTGAAGATAGCAGCTTTGGTGTTACCATTCAGGTGTAACATAATGTTTTCTTAAAAATAGGATTTTCAATAAAATTTGGCCACTGTCCCATTAGCCCCCACTCTCCCCTAACTATATATATATATATATATATATATATAACCAATTTGATAAATATGCAAAAACATTAAGAGAAATAATAAAAATGTTGAGTGACTCCAGCCAAATTTCTGAACTTTAAGTAATTCACTGTTCTTTAAATAAAATAAAGTAAGAGAAGTCATTAAATAAACAAAACGAGAAAATTAACAATAAGTGTTTGATTATTTACTCTCAAATAGTACATTGTTGAATAAAACAGAATGTATTCAAATTTTTTGGGTATCTCTGTAGAATAACTATTAGTGTTACATTCACCAAAATTTATACAGTTTGTGTGACATATACTTATAACTTGTATATGAATTTTAAAGCTCAATCAAATGAGGAATTCAGACACCATCACATTTTAAATAATTTCAGACTGTAGGCCATAATTTTTTTCATTATTTCCCTGTAAAAAAACTATAAATAATGGGTGGGGGGAGAATTTTTTTTTTTTTTTTTAAATGAATAAAATATTTTAAATTTATTAAAAAAAGAAAACTAAATTTCATAATCCAAAAAAATCAACAAAACTGCAGAAAATAAAATACTGGTAAATGATTCGTAAGACAATATTAAGTATAGTGTTAATGTATTTGCTGCTAATTTATTTAAATAATCATTTATGTAAATTTTAAATTTTATTTCATGCAATGAAAAATCTTAAATTTTTAAATGGTTCTCAAATGTAAATATCATAATTTATTCAAGGCAATATATGACCATGATTACTTGATAAGTTTTATTAATTTGTAAAACTATATAGATAATGCAAGATTCTATAATATGCACTACTTCTGGGCCTAAGGTGTGCATTACAAAGATTCTCTACTGTATTAAGTTTTCTAGACTTGAATTAATTTGTGTTTTAAAGTTAATATACAGGGTTGGTAAAAAAACAGGTTTTTTTTTTCGTTTTAACCATGTTTTTATTAGTAAATGTTTCTCAGTCATATTATACATATTTGTAAATTAAATTACCACTTTCAGAAGTAGTTGATACTCTAATATTAATTATTACTTCATTTAAAAATAATTTAAATTAACAATAAACAGGTACGAGATTTTTTAAGCCTTTTTTGTAGGTTGTGATTTTCTTTCTGTAACAAACAAATCTTGTACTTTCTAAATCAAAGCTTGTACTTTCAGACATGAAATTGTGTTATATCTCATCTAATTGAATAAGTTTTTACCACACCGGTTGTAGAATCTTTTGCGATTAGAATTATTTCAACATTTTCCTATATTTAGATATTAAATTTTTTACTGTCATTTTCTTAATTCTACTACTGTCACAGTATAAAGTAAAAACAGAAAGCAAAGCGATGCATACATACTTGCATGAGAAATGTCAGGAAGATCTTACTTACATTTGCTTCGTTTTCACCATTTCACATTAGGTTGCTCCACTCCACGAACGAAGACAAGACGCCATGTATGTTTACTCAAGGTTCTTCGGGCCTGTTTTCGGACGTAGAGCGACGTAACGCGGGTTAACGCGAGTTACGCAGAGCAAGCCCAGAAGCGTTCAGAGATGGTATCACGTGGTTTGGGTTACCCAAGCCCAGCGTTCAAAGACGGCATTTTTTTCACTCGGGCTTAACTCACAAAACCCAGAGAATTTCTTTGGGTTTTCAGATCACGTGATGGGTTTTTCTAGCAAAACAAAACAAAACAGAGCGAATGCCGAGCGGAGCGAATTATGATTATGAAATTGATGGAATGTGTGTTAATTTATATGATAAAATAAATCTTTTATAGTGCTAAGCAAGATTATTTTTCGTAATTTACGTTTGCGAAACCTATCCAATATGTATATTTAAATCAGTATATAACTACGAAAATTCGACATCGGAATATAAATTTCTAGTATGAAAATCATAATCTAAAGAAACTTATAATTAATTGATGGTAAAAATTTATATATTTTATCTTATAGAAAAAAAATATTTCACTTTGTTTTTTTCTTGCAATTTTTATCTCTTGAGAAGTTCTTTATAATGCAAAATTTTTCAGACAACTTATTTACGTTATTGAATAATATTATGTCATATTAATTTTTAAAGTTACTTAGTGCATGGGTACTTTCTTTTATGTAAATGATTTCAATTCTGTTTATACAAAGAATAAAATAAGTTTGATACTGTATATGTTTATCCATTTCGTTTGATAATGAAATTATTTTTATTTCCTATTGAATTGCATACCATTTACATATGTATATATATTACATAGGCTAACATAATAGTGTTAGATATAATTTTATTAGGAAAATATATCTATAATAATATATTGAAAAGGATAAACCTATTTTCGAGGATTGTAAAAATTAAAAAATGAATCAAGTGAATTTGTCTGCAATATAGTGTAATTTAATTAAGCATTATGCTGTGGAGAAAGTTTTCTTATACTTAACAACAAGCGCTTTAGAATTTACCTACTGTTATGTATTTATTTTATTGGAAATACTTTTTACTTTAAATCCTTTTAGTATAATATTTTTACATTCCAATTTTTATTTTATTGTTAATATTTGTTATAGTTATCATGGTACAACAGTTATTACCTATGTACTATAGTATATACCGAATCCTTCAACTCAGGTGATGTTTACATTGTAGTGCATTTTAACATTTATATCAGCAATAAATATTAATTAACAATGTTTTCTGATTTAATTATAGTCAATTAAATATTTTTTAGTTTTACTCAGTTGTTTATTTTTTGTTTTCACATTTATGTTTGGTTTTTCTTTCTTTTCTTTTTTGAGAGAGTATAATATTATACAGTGACTGTCATCATCATTATTATTTGAACTTAATCATTTGTCATCTAAATCATTTTTAATAAAAGTGTAAAGCTGTATGATTTACACTTATTATAAAATTTAAAAGTGATATTTCATATCTGCCATAAATAACATAACATACTATATCATTCACTTAGTAGAAACATCTCAATGTCACAGTTAATGTTTTAAATTTACGTAGAATACTACTAATAATAATATATGTTGTAGGTTTAATATAAAGTTGCTGTTGCATACTTTGCCCTTGATAGGTATATTAAATTACCTTTAATTTGTGTGTGTGTGAAAATATCAGGTACTTTTCCGTTTGCAAACGAAAAATCACCAATTATTAACATTAGAACATTTTTGTTTTCTAAGTAAAATATATTAACATTCTTTCTTCTACCTGAATTTTTGTTTTACAAAAATGATGAAAATTCGGGATTTGCCCACAACTGAAGAAGATGCAGTCTTTTTTTTTTCAAAAGAAAGGTTTATTGTCAAAGAATGCAATATGCGATTTGAATATAAATAGCAATAATATAAATTGGCAATAATATTGAATTGGTGATTTTTCGTTGCCCCCCCCCCCTATTACGGAAAAGTACCAGATATCAATAAGAATTAGTAAAATGATACATTGTTTATGTAGAATTTGTCAGGAAAGTTTCATTGATAATAAGTACATTATCTTCTTTCTTATTACTTTGAAGGATTTTTTGCTTTGGAGTTCATTATCTAAAAAAAAAAGAGAAAGAAAGTGTCTATTTACAGGTTAACGAAATATGCTGGCTGATAAAAAGGAAAAGAGGAAAAAAATTAAGTGAATTTCTTTACAGTGTATGTGGTAATTTAAGACCATAGATACTGTGAAGTAGTTTTCTTGATATAATAGTTAGAAGAATGAAGAATACGTAAAGAAAAAAATTAATATACATAAGAATGTCTTGATCAAGCTGAGAAAGGAAATTTCGACTGACATAGCCAAAATGCACAGAAAGCTTTCTAAAACAAGACTCTGTAAGTAACATTCTCATAGAATTATTTGTCTTTGTTTCTTGATACATAATTTTTCAAAGTTTTTCTTAAGAGCAGTTGATTTTATTATATACTAGCAGGTTTTGCCTGCTTCGCTGGTCACAAAATTTAAAGGAAACTCTTTTCTATATAGCTTTATAAAAATAAAATAAAATATTGAAATTGCTTAAAAGCTCGCTTCATGTCCTTGCTGCTTTCGGCAGCGATTTGGTCATCCACTGAAACTCGGGCGCCTGTCCCTATTACTTGCGACAATGGTTTACCAATGAGCTTCCATTTAAGTGCTTATCTTAATATATATAAATCTCGTGTCACAATGTTTGTCCTCAATGGACTCATAAACCACTTAACCGATTATAATAAAATTCGCACACCATGTGCAGTTCGATCCAACTTGAGAGATAGGATAGTTTAAATCTCAAATTATAGTCGCAATTTTAATTTATTGCTAATTATTTGTTATAATTTCAATATTTCATTATTTCAATTTCTAATTATGATTAAATTATTTTGAATACATCATTCGAAAGATATTTTAAAGTTCTTTTAAATTATCGAAAGTTTTCACCAGATTTACACGTTTTGAGGTGTCCTGAATCAGTTTTCTTTTATATCTCAGAAATTAATTTAAAAAAATTTCATAAGTAATACATCATTTGAAAGCTTTGTTGACTTGATACACATTTTAAAGTACTTTTACATTATCGAAAATGGAATTCGAGATTTCACCCGATTTACACGTTTTGAGGTGTCCTGATTAGGTTTTTTTTTTTTTATCTCAGCTACTAATTAAAATAATTTTATAAGTAATAGATCATTAGAAAGCTTTTTTTGATTTGGAATCGAACAGTGGATTACAGAAATTTCTACCGCCAGATGGCGCTGTAATACATTCAAATTTCAATATTTCAATTTCTAATTATGATTAAATTATTTTTAATGCATCATTCGAAAGATATTTTAAAGTTCTTTTATATTATCGACAGTTTTCACCAGATTTACACGTTTTGAGGTCTCCTGAATTAGTTTTCTTTTGTATCTCAGCTACTAATTAAAATAATTTCGTAAGTAATACATCATTAGAAAGCTTTTCGAACAGTGGAATACAGAAATTTGTACCGCCAGATGGCACTGTAATATTTTAAAATTTCAATATTTCAATTTCTAATTATGATTAAATTATTTTTAATACAGCATTCGAAAGATATTTTAAAGTTCTTTTAAATTATTGAAAGTTTTCACCAGATTTACACGTTTTGAGGTGCCCTGAATCAGTTTTTTTTTTTTGTATCTCAATTATTAATTAAAAAAATTCATAAGTAATACATCATTTGAAAGCTTATTTTAGTTGATACACATTTTAAAGTACTTTTGCATTATCGAAAATGGAATTCGAGATTTCACCCGATTTACACGTTTTGAGGTGTCCTGATTAGGTTTTCTTTTGTATCTCATCTACTAATTAAAATAATTTCATGAGTAATACATCATTTGAAAGCTTTGTTGATCTGGAATGGAACGATAGATTACAGAAATTTCTACCGCTAGATGGCGCTGTAATATTTTTAATTTCAATATTTCATATTCTAATTATGATTAAATTATTTTTAATACATCGTTCGAAAGATATTTTAAAGTTCTTTTACATTATCGAAAGTGGAATTCGAGATTTCACCTGATTTACAATTTAAAGTGTCCTGATCAGGTTTTCTTTTGCATCTCAGCTAATTGAGTAAGACCGTTCAAAATTGGTATATGCAAGTTAATTAGGAGGGGCTGGAACGGTGGGGAAGGAATAGGCGCGCAGTGCGCATGGGTTTGGGACCCGGTGCGAGTTTTTACCCGATGATAAAAGATTTTTTTAAAATTTAATTTTCTTAATAAAAGTTTGAGTTGAGAAGGAATATGCGTGTACAGCGCACGTATATCCTCAAACGTGCGCGCGGGTCTGCGCTGCCGAAGGCAGTGGCGTCCCGGTGTGAGTTTTTACCCGATGCTAAATGATATATTTTTTAATTCCTTTTCTTGAGAATGAAAGTTTGAGTAATAACATGGAATTTTGAGAAGTTATAAGGATGGTGAAGGAATACTTGCGCGCAGTGCACGGGTCTACGCTGCCGAAGGCAGTGGGGACCCGGTGCGACATTTTTCCTGATCAGATTTTTTTTTTCTTTTTTTATCACATGATAAAAATTAATGCAATTTTGAGAATTCATTAATTATTGTGATTCATTTAAAAATAGTGACCAGCGAAGCGGGCGTAGCCTGCTAGTTATATTATAGTTTCGAAATAGATAGTATCGAAAAAATTGGAGTATCCCTTTTATATTTGAATCCCAGTTACATGTGAACAACACTATACTTGGTGCACATAATATTTGCTTTTACGTTATTTCCTATGTTTATTTTGTTTATCCAATCAACCATAAAATGACTGCAGTTTCACGCCAAATATTACAATATGCTATGACCGGCTACGTCTGTCACATGAGACAATTTTTTGTGGTTATACATAATTCATGGTTTGTAAACCTGATTATAGTACAGCCTTGATATAGTTCTCTTTGGCGACTTTTGAATTTTTGTCACCATTTTTGACTTAATCCCTTGTAACAATATGCTATGAGCTCTATTTCTGCCGTGTTTTAGACAAGTAATCTTTTTATTTTTTATATTTATTTCCCATTGAACATATTTTTATTTATTTATTTAAATGTTAATTTGAATTAATCAAATATTTCTGTTCGACAGTGTGCAAGTGCAGCAACACACAAAGGCTCATACGTTTGTATGATAAATTAGTATAGTGATTATTATCTAAAAAAATAAATAAATAGGTAAACATTATCATGCTACATAAGTTTATTATGCCGATCCAATGGTGACTTTTGAATTTTTGTCGCCATATTAGCGATGGATTTTTTTTTTTTTTTGTATGGAAAGGGGAAGACTATTTTGCTAATAATTTTATCAGACACCTTTTTGTTTATACATAAGAATCCTTCATATTCTGCTTATATTTTTAATGGTTTTTACGTTTAAAATAGTGCTTGTTGAAATAAATTTCCTATGTTTAAAACTGCATTTTTTCTGTAAATTTTGAGTAAAAATAAATCATTTATGTTTTTATATTTTTGATGCGCTACTTAGATTAAAATGGCTGTTGCTGTATTTAACGTTTTGTCTAAAAACATGTGTACTTCAACAACAAAAAAAATCGTCCAGCAGGATCTGTTTATGAAACTGATAAAACAAAAATATGGTTCATAGAGTTTAAATAATTTATTTAAAAAATCTTTTAAAACCCAGATTCTTAATGTATCGTATCACATAAATCTGTCAAAGTTAGAATAAAATTTTATTTGGGGAAAAAAAAAAAAAAAAACTTTTTTGTTTATTAACCAAAAAAATTGAGGAAATTTGAAATGCAAGTCGGTCTTGTGGGGTACAGGCTGTATATTATATTTTTGTGTTCTTGAGAGAAAATTAAAAAAAAATTGAATGCTGCAATTTTTAATCACATCTTCAAAAACATCTAACTTAATGTGAAGCAGAATTTTTTTTTTTTTTTTTTTTTTTTAATTCCTCCTAACAGTTTCCATACAATCTTCTGCTGTTGCCACCTAAAATTCATACTTTAGTTAATTTTAAAAAATCTAATTGTCCGATCGATAAGCTGTTTAATCTATCGGATTCGCAAAAATTTTCCCTTTCATTTAGTACCTTATGTGTAACGATACAAGTAATATTTCTAATTTATTTTCTAATTTTCTTAATTTATATTCCTCGTTTTAAATAAATATACGTTTTTTTTTGTCGAAAAAAAAATGGCAACAATTAAATTATGGATGAAATTTAAATGGCTTATTTACTAGAAATTAGAAGGTTATTATTTTCATATTTTAATTAATTAAATGAAAACTAATAAAGAATTCGAAAATCGGGCTTCGAGGTGCATCGGGAGAGGTCATTACAAACCTCCATGCAAATGTGTGTAGCTCTGCGATCAGCTGTTTTCCTAAAAGGCTCTGGAAATACACAATGACACACACACAAACATCTTATTTTATTATATGTATAGATTAGTCACCTTCGGCAACCAGCTGGTTCACAATCTTTGAAAAATTTGAATTTCTGAAACTCCCATTTGGTATAACTCCCATATGAAATTTAACAGCTTATATCAGCTTAAAAGTCTGCAATATTTCATATTATGTATTATAAGCAATTTAATCATAATTAGAATTCTAGATATTGAATTATTAAAATCTCAAAGCACCCTCTGGCGATAGATTTGAAACATATACTCTTCAATTCTAACTCAAATAACTTTTAAAATGATATATTACTTATGAAATTATATTAATTTAGAGCTGAGATACAAAGGTACAGTCGGTAACAAAAGTGTCCGAACACTAGCAAAAATTCCTATGTAAAAAAAGTACACTTCATACGGTTTTGTTAAATAAATCCTTGTCGAATCCTGTTCTTAGTCAGTGTAAGAACATGATTCGACAAGGATTTATTTAACAAAAACGTATGAAGTGTACTTTTTTTATATAGGAATTTTTGCTAGTGTTCGGACACTTTTGTCACCGACTGTAATATAAACATTTTTATAAAAAGATTTGTGTCTGATTTATCCATGGTTTTCTCCGAAACTTGCATAATTCTGGGCTATATAACATTAAAAACCTTTAGTACAAAATGTGAGCGGAAATCGGAATTCAAAACTCTGTAAAATATAAAAGAATAAAAAAGTTCTGAGTTTTCCGTAGTTTTCTCCAAAAATTTCATGCAAAATTTGAACGATTTATATCACTTTAGCAGTTACTTTGATATTCCGGGTAACGAAAAGGTTGACTCCCTGGCTAAACACGGCTTATTGTCGATATTCCAAAGATGGACGCAGTGGCGGATCCAGAATTTGACTTTTTTTTTTTTTTTTTTGAGGAGGGGGGGGGGGGGTTAAAATTTTTCAAAGTGTTATTCTAGACCAATAAAAAATTTGCAATTGCAATATTCAGTTGTGAATGTCAGTGTTTTTCTTTTGGGGAAGGGGCTTCAGCCCCCTAGCCCCCCCCCCCTTAAATCTGCCACTGGATGGACGTTCTAATGTGACTGTTTAAAGAGTTACAGGAAATTTGAATTTAAAAAAAAAAGTTGGTTTTAAAAATAAAATATTAATCCTTTCAGAACAACATGTTTGCATCATGAACTACATTAGCACTTTATCAATGTGTAGAAAATCTTTAAAGTGATAATGACATAAATTTTTGCCAGATGCATAATTTAACTTTTTGCAATTTTTTAACGTTCACGTTTAATTAAATGTATTTATTTTTATGTCGAAAGAAAATGAACTCGTAAATTTTATTTGGCAACAATTAAATTATAGCTAATATTTTAATGACTATTTTTATTGCTATTAGGAGCTTATTATTTTCATATTTAATTAATTAAAAGAAAACTATTCGAAAATCTGACTTCGAAGTATTGTGTTGTCACCAGGTTCTGAGCTACTGTGGCGGCTTGTGCATCGAAAATAGGTGAAGAGAGACACTGTTATTCATTTAAAGAATATAAATTTACATTTGAATAAGTATTTTTAATTAATTTTAGTTAACACCATGCTTAATAAAAATTATGCATTAAAAATACTTGAATATTACTTTTGAGTTCTTCACCAATTTTCAGTTCATGAGCCGCCACCTACAAGTTGTACCAGCATGAATCCAATTATCTCTGTTTTCTTAGGTACAAAGCCCATTTGTCAAAGTGTGTGATTCCAGTGCCATAAATAAGTTTATTTGACAGAGTACAGCGTTTTATCCTCTGCGCATTAAACAACATGTTAACTAATTTGGCGAGGTACTGCTTTATCATGTAAACACAAATTTTTACTTGTAAAGGTACAGATGTTAATTATGAAAATTTTGGCTTAAAATATTTTTTAGATTAAGGAAAACAAGAGCAAACAATATGTACATGATTCTATGAAAACTTTAGTAATTATTTTACTCATACATATTGTGTGTCAAGAAAAAAATCAAGAAAGAATTTGTAATTTATCTCAATATGACAATAAATTACATCAGATATTTAAAACAATGTATAAGACTTGCATATGTGCAGTTTTTAAAATAAATATTTCATTACCATGAGGAAATGAAGACTTAAGAGTAATTATATTGATAAATTAATAAGTTTCCTTCTCAATTTTTTTTTTGTCTTAAAAACTTTTTTAATAAATTAGTTCATGTACCATTTCACGTTCATTAAAAATACATGGTCAATAACTTTTTTTTAATGACCCTAGTAAAATTACATTTGGTGTATAACATCTGAAATATATATGTTAAATTAGTGATTATAGCAATTCTTTAATTCAGATTGAAGCGTTGAATACATAATGCGTTAGATTATTTAAGTAATCTAATGTATTGCTTGGTAAATTTCATTATTAACATGCTTAATATAATTTCAAAATAATCTAATCAAATGTTTACAAAAAATTTATAAAATCAAACTAAATGTTATCATTAGTTTCAAACTTAACACTGTACAATAAAACTTGTGTCAGCAATAAAAATCTATGGACACAACTAGATTATTCCGTTTGTAAAACATGAGTGAAAAAATAAACATTCTGAAAATAATATCAGTTGTTTGTTCGGTTATACTTGTAAGAGATTACAAATATCGTTTCAGACATTTTGAGACGAAATTTCGAAATACTTTTTTCAGTTTTGCTGTGTAGAAGGTTTATTGAGGGAAATAAATAAAATTCTTTCTTTGTTTTCAGTTTTATTCATAGATATTTCACTGTCAGCATCATATCCGATCGTGCTGAATATGAGCAGCCATGTTTGTTTATATTTCATTCACCCATCCATCACCCAAGCCGTTCAGAGCCGTCCGGAACGAGCGCTCAACCCAATAACCCAACTATCCCCCGAGTGAAAAGTCTCTATCGCCCAACGCGCGCGCGCGCGTTAACGCGGGTGACGGCTGAAAACAGGTTGGGCCATTTGAAGAGTAGCCAATCAGAAGCAAGCAGAAGTGAAACGTCACGTGGCGAAAGATAGACACAAACTACGATACAAGATATACGGCTGTTCGCCCAGAGCTAGCTATTACTTACTAAAAAATATATCCTATAATCTGGTATAAATATTACCCAAAAACGAAAATCATGTACGGTATTACATGAAATAAAAGTACATTCGTTAAAATATTTATTTTAAATGCATATAAGTTCATAAAAAATTATAAAGCTTTCGCGTTTTCGGCAACATTGCTATGCATTTGTTTACATTTATAATACTTCAATAAAACGATGAATTTCAATTATATTAAAATTAAATTAAATAAAAATGCAGTTATTTAATTGTTTTACTCAAAAGAAAGCACACATATTTTTTTTAAAGAATGTAAAATATATACATTTTACTGTACGATCGCGATATGTTTGTTTACATTTCAGATATTTCAGTAAAATTATGAATTTTAATTTTATGAGTAAAAATGAAACATAAGCACATTTTTTTTAAATATTTCTTCAAAATAAAACACTTATATTTTTCAATTTAAAAAGAAATACACAATATCTGTAATATTATGATATGTTTGTTTACCTTTTAAATACTTCAACATTGTCATGAATTACTTCAATAAGACGATGAATTTCAATTATATTAAAATGAAATGAAAGAAAAATGCAGTTATTTAAATGTTTTGCTCAAAAGAAAGAGCACGTATTTGTTTAAAAAAATCTAAAATATATAAATTTTGCTGTACTAGCGTGATTTGTTTGTTTACATTTCAGATATTTCAGTAAAATCATGAATTTTAATTTTATGAGTAAAAATGAAATAAAAATACATTCTTTAAAATAGTTTGTTCAAAATAAAACACTTATAATTTTCAATTTAAAAAGAAATACATAATATATTCAGTTATCTGTAATATTATGATACGTTTGTTTACCTTTTAAATACTTCAATATTATGAATTTTAATATTAAAAATAAACTAAATATTGGAAATAGAAGAATTTAATATTTATGTCAGACTTTAAACTCATATTAAATTTATTATTTCCCCATTTAAAAAAAGTTTCAGCATAATAATATATTTCAAAATAATTATTAGTATCAGTTTACAAATAAAATAGGTTCCTTAATAGCAGAAATTAGAAGGGTACTAAAATCACTTACCGAATTTTTAGTTGTTAAATTCTAAGTGTATGAAGAATTCTAGAAGAAATGTATGAAATTTTGTACTGCAGCAATCAATAATATGCATATATGTATTTATGTAATCAGTAATATGCTTCATGTACATGAAAACAAACAGACCTTCGGATACAGCTAACTTGTCTTGCATGAAAATCTGTACTGTAGCGGAAAGCAATATGAATAATACTAAAATGTCTGATATGAGAATGAACTGATGATCACTTTTTTCATTCTTGCACCGAAAAAAAGGGAAGGGCAGTAGGAAAAAAAAAAAAATTATATGTGGTGGTGGGTCTAACATTATGATAGCACAGTTTAAAACCAAAGTAAAATGATTTTGCGCTTTCGTGTTTAAGTTACAAATGAAAATTTATAGTAGTACTGAAAATTATTTCAACTGAATTATTCATTTGAGTAGTCACTTGCTGTATAAATACAAATTTTTGAGTAAAATTTGATAGCATATCAAATATGAAAGAAACGCCTCTCACTCATTGAAATCCGAGCCGGACACTTGGGTGATGTTCCTTGTAAGTAAAAGAAATCAATGGTATCCAAAGAATTAATTAACTTTCGAAAAAGCTAAAATAGTGCTAGCCAATTTTCACTAAAATGCTAAAGTAATTTTTTTGCCAGGTTAAACCCTGTCAGTAAATATACTCCAAATTGATAAATACAAAACTTCGAATAAACACCATAAAATTCAAGAACTTGCAACATTTGTTTCAGGTTAAAAGAAAACACAACACTTCATCAAGGCGAATAAAGTAGGTAAGAGTGCTGCCAAGAAAGCGCTGCCGAAGGGTCATGTTTTCTTTTCACCTGAAACAATTATTGTGAACTCTTGCATTTTATGGTGTTTATTCAAAGTTTTGTACTTATTACTTTTAAACCTCAGTTCTGTGGTTATATATATATATATATATATATATATATATATTACTCCAAAATGTTTAAGAAATGATCAACAATTTTTTACAAAAGAAAAATTATATTCATTGTTTAAATATGGTATGACAGAAATAGTTTCAAAACATTTTGCTCATGTTGGCATTTTTAAAACTATTTTCATTGGAAAACATGTGCTACTACTGACACTTTTAACATGTTATTACAAAAGGTATATTGAAATGTGTTACTACATAAAAACAATTTCATAAAATTTTCAATTATCCAGATGCTTTCTACAGAGGATTAAAGAAAGAAAAAAAAAATAAAAAAAAAAAAGTACCTAAGATTTTTTTTTTTTTCTACACACAAGTTTATTTCATTTTAATTGTATTAACTGCAAATTTAATTTTGAACTGCAGGAATATTTTTGTGTGTACTCATTTTTAACAACTACATAACTTAAACATTTTGTTTATTATGAGATACCACAATTTGTTTCATGTTTCATAAAGATAATAAATTTTAACAAAATCTTAATTATGTCCCTATTTGAATAAAAAAAAAGATCACTTTTGACAGCAGGCATTGGCTACTGTCTGCTTTCAAAAGAGTATACTTGAAAATCGAAGGGAAGTAGCATAAACATTTAATATCTCTTTGATTTATTACTTCTGATCTTGAAAATGTATGATATAATATACACGATGATATATTACTTACATGATTTGATTTTATGAGCAATCTATCTATTGCTATTATACATCACAGTTTTTCATCAATGTTCTATCACTTTCAATAATCTATTCTTTAAAAAAATTATGTGCTCTAATACGGAGTATGTCAAGGAAGCAACAAAAGACGTAGATTAAGATTATCACACGGTA